>OZ038490.1:13297335-13402335 GCA_964036315.1 Acanthosepion esculentum | reverse complement strand
CTATAGAATTCAAGTCAGGACTTTTTGAAGGCCATGTCAGAACTGTAATCTTCTTTTTCTGAAGCAACGTAGTCACTGATTTAGACGTAAGTTTGGGATCATTATCTTGCTAGAAAGATGAAATCACCGACCTAGATGAAGTCAGATTTTATTCGACAAATTGGGTTAGATTTAATTTGACAATTGTCATATTAGAAACTAGCCAGTTGTCACATTTGATTCGACAATTCGCATAATACAAATTAGCCAGTTGTCAAATTATTTCGACAATTGTCATAATAGAAATTAGACAGTTGTCAGATATAATTTGACAATTCCCATCAGTAGCTTAGCCAGTTGTCAGATTTGTTTCGGAAATTGTCATAATAAAATTAGCCAGTTGTCAGATTCAATTTGATATTTGTCATATTACAAACTAGCAAGTTGTCAGATATATTTCGACGAATGTCATATTACAACTTAGTGAGTTGTCACATTTAATTTGACAATTGTAATAGACAAACTAACAAGTTGTCAGATATATTTTGAAAATTACCATATTACAATTTATGAGATGTCACATTTAATTCGACAATTGTCATAATACAAATTAACCAGTTGTCAGATGCAATTTGACAATTGTCAAAATACAAATTAGTTCGTGGTCAGATTTACTTAGACAATTGCCATATTACAAATTAGCCAATTGGTAGATTTCATTTGACAATTGTCACAATACAATTTAGCGAGTTGTCACATTTAATTCGTCAATTGTCAAAAAACAAAGTAACCTGTTGTCAGATTTTCTTTGACAATTGTCATATGACAAATTAGCCAGTTGTCAAATTTTAATTTTACAATTGCCACATTAGAAATTAGCCTGTTGTCAGATTTACTTTGACAATTGTCATATTACAATTCATCCAGTTATCACATTTAATTTGACAGTTGTCATATTACAACCTAGCCAGTAATGATTTCATTTGAGAATTGCTATAGTACAAATTAGCCAGTTGTCATATTCATTTTGACAATTTTCAGAATACAGATTAGCCAAATATCACATTTTATTTGATAATTGTCATAATACAAATTAGAAAGTTATCAGATTCAATTTGACAATTGTCAAAATATAAAGTAGCCTGTTGTCAGATTTACATTGACAATTGTCATATTACAAATTTGCCATTTGACAATTGTCATAGTAGAAATTAACCAGTTGCGACATTCAATTCGACAATTGGCATAATATAAATTAACAGTTGTCACATATAACTCGACAATTGTCATAATAGAATTTAGCCAGCTGTAAGATTTATTTCGACAATTTTCATAAAACAAACTAGCCAGCTGTCACGTTTAATTCGACAATTGCCATAACAAATTAACCAGTTGTCAGATTCAATTTGACAATTTTCAAAATACAAATTAACCAGTTGTCAGATTTAATTTGACAAGTATCATGTTACAAATTAGCCAGTTGTCAATTTTAGTTCTGTCTGCCTATCGCAGTTTGTATCAATGTCCATATCTATTTTTCCTTTTACGTCTTATAGATGCCTGGTCTTCGTGGTCAACATGGAGCGATTGTAATTGCAGTAATTACATTCAGAAACGCACAAGGGTCTGTGGCTCATCCGTTGAAGCGAGAGTTGTGTGCCCTTGTCCTGGTAATGACACACAGAAGCAATTATGTTCTTGTTGTAAGTAACGTCAGTCGTAATGTTATCTTTTATCCGAGAATACAGTCATTCCTCACTTAACGTCTTACCTGCTTAACGACTTCCCGGTCGTAAGACCAACTACAAAATATCATAAAATGAAAAACGATCAAATCTAATCAGTCAGTATTGCGCATTTGTTTTTCTTTATGAATGAAAATAAATAAAATGAATAAATAAAATGGAAAATAGATAAAACTTTACGCAAACATCGATAAACATGGCCGCAAAATGACGGAGTGTCAAAAGGATATTTTTTTCTCATGACACCGTTTTTTTTTAACTACCTTCACTTTTCAGCAATGTTTAATGTTTTAAAAAGCGATGATTAGAATTGTAATAAAAACCCCAAACATTTGAAAATGAATTCATATATTTTCTTGGTTCTTGAGAATTGCCAACAAAAATAATAAACACTATTTATTAGTTTGTTTATTTTCACTATTCCTAATTGGAATTGTTGGTAAAATATCGTCTAGTTGTCAAGTGATTCAAACTTTATAAAATGGTTAATAAGGATTTCCTTGGAGTTGGTTCACATACTTTAATAATTTAGTAAATGTTTATAAACTGATAAATGATAATTATTGCATTGCATTAGTTCTAATTGCATTAGCCGTGAAAAAAAATATGTATTTTAACGGCCAGTCTGTTTAGTGATGAAGTCGTTGGAACAGAACCTGGTTGTTAAATGAAGAGTGGCTGTATATTGCGCATACTGTATTTCACAATGTATAAGACACACTTAACATAACATTTAACAGAATCGTAGTAGTAGAGGGTAAAAGAACTAATAAAAATGATTATATCAGTTGTGTGCAAAACTTTACAGAGAAAAAGCAGAGGCATAATGGAGACAATGAAGAAGGGCAAACATTGATGGGTAAGCCACGTCTCTTGTCTCAGATACAACAGGTGGGCTATTAGAGCGACAGAGTGGACACCAAGGTGATGGAAAAGAACGAGAGGGCAGCCAGAATCAAAGATGTTATGACGATCCGACTCGATATCTCGGACCCACATGGCTCAGTACGGCCAATGATAAGAAGTAATGGAGGTCAACCAGAAATTCTTTTTTTGTTTACATTGATCTTCACCATGTAAAAGACCCGAGAGCCACTCAAGGTAGATGATTACAGAATAAGAGGAACAGCTTATGCAAATATGTGTGGAACATAACAGTTAACCCTAGAATTGAACAGGTTAAGATTGTAGTGATCGGAGAAGCAAACTCTTGGGAGTCGGTTCCACAAGGCAGTAGTTCGTGGGAACAACCTACTCGATTTGTACTTACATCACACCAAAGAAATATGAAGGGAATAAAGTTGGTTTGTTACAATGTTCGTGGGATGGCGGGTCTTGACCCTGAAGGTGGAACTAAGGTGTGTAGGTCATCCGAACACTGTCCATGCAAATAGCGATAGAGCAGCGAGGGGCTTGCGACGTCTTATCTGTGAGAAAAGGGTTGTAGGATGTAAAATAATTTGTCGCCTACACAGACAAGTTTTTAGACTCTATCAGGAGTGGAATGTGAAAACTGGACAGCTCTTGTCCACATATATATGGCAGCAGTACGCCATTTTCGGCTGATCTGGTTCTTATAAATGTCGAGGATATTAGTAGGAGTCCTTACTGGACCGCTACAGGGAACCGACCATTTTTTCCAGCATCTTTAGCGATGGATTGTATGTACGAGTTCCATTTCATGTCTGTGGCGAGTTTAAGTCCCAATAGGCGCTCAAGGCACGGCTGCTTCCCTGATGGGACATCTATTCATCGCGAATGGTGAAAGTTCTGGGTCCGATCGGCGATGGTGGAATGTCACTAATTTGGCTCCTCCAAACAGGAGTAAGAAGGCTCTGTATTTGGATTAGGATTATCGATTTGGATTAGGATTTGGATTTATTTTTAATTTTATTTATTTATTTTATTTTATATTAGTATTAGGATTGGGCTAGCATTATGATTGGATTATGTATTGGATTAGGATTATCGCTTTGGATTAGGATTAGGATTCAGATTTATTTTTATTTACTTATTTTATTTTGAATTAAGATTGGATTAAGATTATCACTGGATTATTATTCGATTAAGATTATCGATTTAGATTTGAATTAGGATTCAGATTTATTTTAATTTTATTTATTTTATTTTGGATTAAGACTGGATTAGCATTAACATTGGTTTATGTATTGGATTAGGATTATCGATTTGGATTAGGATTCGGATTTATTTTTATTTTATTTATTTATTTTATTTTATTTTTCTTGCAGTAAGTCGATGGAAAGAATTCCAGAAAGATAACCCAGGAAAAAAGCATTTCATCCTCCTTAAAAAAATTTCTGCAGAAAGCCTTGTCGTCTGTTCAATGAATTGCTTGCAAGAAGAGTTTTGCTCCCGTTTTGCTTACACTGGACAAAATATCTGCAGTTTGTATAAAAGGTCCACATCTCCAGTTTCAGCTGCTGTGACCGACACAATCGACGCCTACATTGTAGTGGATGAAGGTCAATGGACGTCCGGCATTTGAGTTTGGAACTATGATAAAACGGTACTGTCGGATGCTAGCCACCATATTGTTTCGATTGTACTATTTGTTAGTTGAGTCTATTTCTAAAGAATTAATGTGTAACGCATTTTCTTTAATAAGTTTTCTCAAATACTCAGGTCATTAGACGTAATATACACTAGTTGAGTTTATCTAATTTGTAAGTTTAATAAAGTTCTACTGTTGTATGTGATCTTCTGTTAACTTTTGACTTTTATATGTGATTTGGAATTGATTGTCGATTGTAGTTGTTCCATAAAGTGTTTATTTGTTATTTATAAATATATTTATATATTATATGATATAAGGTGTATCCTTTGTCTATTAATTTACAAAATAAACAAGTATATATTTTTTTTAAAGTGTGGTTAAGGTAGGATAACAGATGTTAAAAAAATATTAATTTTATGAGCGGATCAGATAAAAAAAATCTACAATTTAGAATTAGGAATCTTCTAAATTACTATCTGATTTCGCTCCCCACTCCACAGGGTTAACATCTGATTTCGCTCCCTCACACTTTTAATATCGGATTTACTCTCCCCCACACGTTTAACATCAGATTTAGCCTTCACACACTTTCAACATCTTATTTTAACAGCCCAAACACACACTTTTAACAACTGATTTAGCCACCCATACACTTTTAACATTTGACCTAGCCCCCCCCCCCACACACACGCACATATACACATACACTATTAACAACTAATTACCCCACCCACGCAAACACTTTTAACATCTGATTTAGCACCCCACACTCTTTTAAAATCTAATTAAGCTCCTACCCCACACACATACATTTAATATCGGATTACCCTGCCTCCACTTACATTTTTATCATCTGATTTAGTCCCCTTAATATCTAATTTAGCCCACCACACACACGCATCCACGCACTTTTAACATCTTATTTAGCCTCCCCCCACACACTTTTAACGTCTGGTACCCCGCCCCCATTACATACTTTTAACATCTGATTTAGCCCCCCCCCCGCCCACACGCACACACTTTTAACGTCTGGTACCCCGCCCCCATTACACACTTTTAACATCTGATTTAGCACCCCCCAATAACACACACTTTTAACGTCTGGTACCCCGCCCTCATTACACACTATTAACATCTGATTTAGCCCCCCCCCCCCACACACACACACTTTTAACGTCTGGTACCCCGCCCCCATTACACACTTTAACAACTGATTTAGCGCCCCCTTTAACATCTTATTAAGCCTTCTGACTTTTTTATTTTGTGTCGCCGTACCTGAAAATGAGACTGAAAGTAAGCACATTCAATGACATAAAACACGTGAAACATTAAAAGTGGACGGAGATGGCAGAGAGAAACATTGCGTTTCAATCCTGATTGGGTGCTGCACTCATTTTCAACCTCTCTATACTTTGTCATGCGCAGCTTTGTATTAGTAGAGTGAGCACGCGCACGTTTTCGTTGGCAGACGGGTACATAAGGCCGCACATGGAAAGGAATCTATTTTCGTAAATTAAAATTTCTGATTCTTTTCATTCTTCCTCTTTTCTATTTAGAGCTTTCCGAAAGTAAGGGTCAAACATTTACGAAGTCAATACATTAATTACTATACAAATAAAATGTCGTGCATAAATATACTATGTGACCTTGATAGAATCGTCCATATTTTCTACTCACCCCCGATATAAAATACACTCTTCCATCAGAATCAGTTTTAACCAACCAACACCTCACATTGCAAATCTCGACTTTTTATTGATCGAGACAACACCAAAATGTGTAACAATTGTCGAAAACCTTTTTCGCGACCAGTTCCCTGGAGCCTATTTTGAATTCCAAAAACAAATAAAAAGGACCATTTCGACCCAATTCACCAGTCAGTCACTTAGCTTCAGAGAGATGCCACACGAATCCACGCGTGTCACTATTTTGACTTAAGCAATTATTTCGCGCGTCAACTGCTGACTCAAACACCAACATTATTCTCTCAAAATTGACTTACAACTTTCTAAGAAAAGTGTTCTTACACACTACTAAAGTAGAAATTGTATTTAGCAAAAGATAAATACAGAACAATTCAAGGTAAACAACTCTAGAAAATTAAGACATTTATACTCTACTTTAATCACGCACACAAACTACACAAATTTCTGTATAAATAATATTTTCCATTTTACTCTATTTGACCAGTTCTTTAACACATGAACAATTTTGAACTGTAAATCAATAAGACACCCAATTTATACAGGGTCAATTCTTGCATTATCAAACCACAAGTTTTCTAATTGGATATTAATTGTACATAAATGTCTGCTGTTTTTATTGAAACCTAAGTTACCGTTGTTTCTTATTCAATTGCCTTGTGATTGATTCGTTTTGAATGCCTATATTCTATATTGTTGTGGATTAATATGGTGAACATGCCCGTAAACTATCTTAATATTAAAACCTTCTGATAACAAATTCAAATTCATAGCAATCCCCACAACCTTTTAGGACAGGTGCTTAATAGACCACGGTGAACGTTTCTTTTCTGTTCTTTATTGTTGTTGTTTGATTTTTAGGAAATTTTCCAACCCACCTGGAGCTCAAGACTACCATGTTCATTAATTTTGCAGTTTATGACCTTTTAAAAGATTTTTGTTTTTAAAGCCGGAAAAATTACCAACCCTCGACCATTAAGACTCACAAACTAAGACTAGGAATTATCATCGAAAACATTCCAGAAATCGAAAATGACTTGATTGAGAACGTCGACGCTATTAAATTAAGCTTGATAAAGTTTTCTATTGTTTTCTTTCTTTCTTTTTTTTTGACGATGCTAATAAAAAATCAGTAAAACTGAAAATACATGTTTATAATATAATTTTTCAATTTGTTTTCCAGATTTAAACATTTTACGACACATTTAAACATTTTACGACACATTTAAACATTTTACGACACATTTAAACATTTTACGACATATTTACAAGACAATAAAATGAACACAATGAAACGCAAGAGTCTAGTGACGCTTTTGCTTTCCATATATTTCGTCAATTCAATGACTTCGGTTAGTATAAAAGTAGTCCCGGAGTTACGACAACGTTTCGTTTTCCGACCATCTCGTCGTAAGTCGGTTTCAACGAAGTTCGAAAACTCTTATTATAATTTGTTGTAGTAATACGCGTGTAATAGTTAACGGCTTAGCATGAGAAATCAGAGCCGAGTTCGAATTCCAGTCGGGTTCGTCACCTTCACTTACGCTCAAATACCGTTGGAAAAGCTATGAATCAGTCTCCCTCCAGCTATGGGTTGAATAACAGAACAGAATGGGTTCTGTAGCCTTTGTTGGCAACCAGTCTACCGCAGAAAGGAACGGCATCCTGCTTCAGGAAAATCTTCTGCCTCGTCAGTCATGAATCGAAAGAGACATGATCGCCCAATTGTGTATCGCCATTGGCACATGACTGACTGAATTTGTTGTATTCCTGCGCCCACTTGCATTGAATATGACACAAGATCGAAGTTTAAAATTGTTCGAGCACTCTCAGTACTTACCCTTTTGAGGGGGCCCCAATCACCGAGTAATGACCTCTCCTCATTCCCTAGGAAGGGAAATGCCTGGCAGAGGATGCCTCCCTCTGAGGCTCGAGATCGATATTCATTCGAAACCGCCCGGCTCGGCAGGGCAAAATAAGTATATTTATTATAGCGGAAAGCCTTGCGGGGATGCTAAAGGCGATTATCTCTCTTTGACTGAGATGAAGTCATGTGGGTTACGTGACGACCGCGCCCATAACGCCGTTTTCCCGTTGGGAAAATATGCCCTCACCAGAGATATATAGATACTATCTGTGCCTCGCAGTCTTCATGTTGGAAAATACCCATGGTTCGCTGTTTTCCTGCTGGGAAATATGTCCTCGCCAGAGACATAGAAAATAAATCCGGTCCTTTCGAATTCACATTGGGAAATATAAATCTGGCTTCTCCAGAAACACAGAAGTATTCTTCGGCAGCTCGAGTTCCCGTTGCGAATTTTATGACGTAAGACCCTCTCTCTCTCTCTTCTACATTTTCACATTACTTGTTGTTGTATACATGTCTTACAGTTTCTCTGTCTGGAGTATTTTTTGTTGTTGTCCAAATCCACGAATTTGTTTGGCTCATGCTAAGTTTCGCAAAAACACTATATAAAATTAAATTTTATTCCACCTTTCAACAAGAAACATCTCAATTTAATATTAAAAATTGCCGCAAAACATTTGTTGATTTATTTAACATAGAATGATCTATTATGGCATGTCTCAAATGTCTATTTAGTTATATTGTATTTATTTTCAAATTTTCTCGTTGAATTGTTCACCTATATTGCATACGATCCATTATTGTACATAATTAGGTTAAAATAAATATTTTATATGAATACTATCTTATAAAAACTGAGATGAAATAGATTAGAGGGGGTTTGTATCATAGATTCGGAGGGACACGAGACCCTTGCACCAACTCTGTATATATAAAATGAGGTTCAAAGATTGCCTGAAGCAATCGCTGACAAATGCACAAATTGCACCTGAGGACTTGGAGAATGCTGCTTTGGATCGTGGCAGCATTCACGACAAAACGTATTGAGAGCTACAAGGGACAGGAGGAGGGGAGCCATGATCGCCAACGTTCTGAAAGGATATGACGCATAAAAGAAGAAGCATATATTTCTTATGTAGTTGGCTTGTAGATCCCAACCGAGGCAGGGATATGGAAGGTTTTATTCTAAACATTAAAACAATCGAAAAGACTCCTCCCCACTCAACTGGTCATTTCAGTGACTAAGGAATCTGTTAAAGAGTCTCTTTGCGTCTTCTTCGTCTTTGTGTGCCGTGTCCATTCAGAATGTAGACGTTCATGGCTCTCCACAATTTTCTCTCCTTTGTAGCTCTAAATAAATTTTCGCTTTTTGTTATTTCCCCTAAACATTGTTCCACCATTCATTCACTCAAGCTCACTAAGCAGGTTATGCGTTGTTTTCCTATGCCTCGTTTGTCTTCAATCAATTGTCTCAAAATCGCCTCGCTGTATGCCTAGCTGTAAATAAGTGCTGAAAAACTATCAGGTGACAAGAGTAAATGAAGTTTCCGCTCGATTTCTAGTTGATAACTTACGATAACTCCTAAAAACACAATAGTTAATAACACACTGACGCATTCCTAAGTTCCATACCAAAATACGTATACCTGAAGTTAATCTCACCGCCATTTCATTGATCTTAATTCTGTCTTATTTTATTTCCCCTTTTATCTTTTATCTTTATATTCTTATATTTCAACTGCCTCTTCCTAATGTTAAGTATAAGTTTCCTTTTTGTTTCCATTTTCTCTATATCTTCGTCTTTGCTCACATGTTTGGTCCATGGTATCCTCAGCATCTTTCTGTAGAACAACATTTCTTTTGCTTCAGATCTCTTCTTCATCTTTAAGAAGTTTGTCCAGTATTCACTGCCATATAGGAGGTTTGATATTACGTAACAATTCAGTCCTCTTTTCTTTGTTTCTAACGAAGTTTTTTTCTGTTTCTTAATACTTTGCTTAGCTTTTGGAAGGCATCTTTTGTTATCTCAATGCGCCTTCGGATTTAAGTGTTGCACTTTTCGTCCTCTGTTAAAACAATTCACAGATATTTAAATTCTACTTTTTTGTTATCTTCCTAGATATTTAAATTGTTGCATTATTTGATTTTAGCATCTCCAGATTTCGATTGTTGGACTGTTCCTTTTACTAGTTGATGTCTAATTCTTCCTTTCTCGGTTTTCTTCACTACCTTCTGTCGAAATTTCTGTAGTTTCCTTTTCGTGGCGACTATCAACACTGCATCATCTCCGTGTTGTTAAGCTTATGGACGCCAATAATGAATCCTGGTAGGACTTCTAATTCTCTCAAAATCGCCTCGTTGTATACCTACTTGTAAATAAGTGCTGAAGAAATCTGTTGCGAAAAGAGTAAATGAAGTTTCCGATCGATTTGTAGTTGATAGTATAAGTTGCGATAACTCCTAAAAACAGTAGTTAATAACTCACTGACGCATTCCTAAGTTCCATACCAAAATACATATCCCACCGTCATCTCATTGTTCTTAATTCTACCTTATTTTATTATTGTGACGACGTAGTCCGCATGTCGCTTACAGCTCAAATGTGGTGACATTCAAAATCAGCTGTGTCTGCATTTACACCCAACTCTCTATGTTCACAGTTTTGTCTCCTTGGCCGTGATCGAATTCAACAAACAATAACGACAAATGCTTTTCAAGACTCTCTGGTTGGAAAATAGCAACAATACAATTTCTCACTTAGCCGCCTATCCTTCCTTTAGCTTCGAGAAGGGGGGCTGCTATCTTACTAACTCCCAGCCAGGGAATGAGGTCCCTTACATTCACTGACCGTCTAGGCGACTGCTGGTTTCTCACTGATCTCTGGTCTCTTCCTGGCTGCTGCTATTACTTACTCCTGACTTCCTGCCTCTCTCTGCTTATTTGGATGCTGACTGAGGCCACTCCCCGCCTATCCGTCCACGTGTTTCGGAAAAGTAGACCACCCAAAAAGCTGGATGGGTGGTCAGTTTCTTCAAAGGACTCTACTTTTATGATTATCTAAAATCATTGACAAAATTTTATGTTTGCCAATTCAAAGGCGGGCTGGAGTCAGGAATCCTGAAAACTCTGGCAATTAAGTTGACTCACTCAAAGATGGACTGGAGACGAAATTCCTAAGAAACTCAGATAATTAAGTGGACTTAAAAGGAACAGTAATTTATCTACTTATATGTGAGAAATCGTATTGTTATATTATTATTATTATTTCTATCTTTTATCTCATATGCAACGTCTCCGCTTAAACGATGTAATTCGGTTCATGAATTTAATTTCTTCCTGAAGGTAGTTCGTGACCCGAAATGTTCGTAAACCGAAAGTATTTTCATCGTAGCAATCAATGTAAAATGGATTAATCCGTTCCTGGTCCGAAGATTATTGCTTATTTAAACTTTTAAAACAGTTCTTTGTGCACAAGTTCATACACAAAACTGATGAAAATCATTAAATCTCACTCAAGAAAGATAAACAAAATATTAAACAGATAAAGTATAGACGAAAATTTAATTCAATTTTACCGTAGCTGTACGGCGGGTTTGATTGTGAAGACATGGGGAAATGGAGAGATGTTATTGTCTGGAAGGGGAGTCCCCTTCAATAAAAACATCTTTCTGGGATTTCTTTACTATCAACCGTGAGAGCGTTCGTCAACCGAAACACATTTTTGTTCGGAATATTTATTCGTGACCCGAAGTTTCACTGTATTCATTTTTTTTCCTCAATAGGAGTAAACAGGTTCTTTTGAGCAGTAGAAGGTTTTTCCCATGTTTCCTGTTTAGGATTGGATTTCAGGTTTCTTCAAAAATCCGTTTCTACACTTCTAATGTCTCCACCTAAACTCTTAAATTTTAGTTACTATTTGCCTATTTTTTCCTATTTGTCTATTTAGACTGTTGCCATATTTCGGCCGTTGTACGCCCCGGAATGTCGACCTGAACCCTTTATTTCGCTCGCTGGGGTGGTGTTGGACTGTTCTAGTTCCACGTACCATGTCTAATGTTAGTTATCAGATATCTCCTGTTAATTCACCTCTCCAAGTTCTCCACTGCCTTAACCGAGCTCACAACTGTCACTGAATCTAACCAACGCCTTCATCCACTGTGCCATGTGTCTTTAAGGACATATGTCTATGAATTTCTGGGACTTATAAACTTAATGTCTTCAGTAACCATTTTTACCAGTGCTCATATTGCAATTTTTGCTGTTATCATTGCAGGCTTTTTACCAGAATTCATATTGCCATTTTCGTTGTTATTATCGCATTTCTCTGGCACTCCTTATTACTGGTTCCCATATTGTATTCATTTCTATGTTTGGACGGCTCAGGAGATTTTTGTGGCCTAGCATATGTGCTGATTCCTTAAGTTTACGAATTTTCCAATGGTGTTCTTTGTCTATGATTTCAACCTAATCCCACAGAGGGTAGGGATCTCCCTTCTCTCTTCATATGTGGTCAGCCACGCCTGATTGTTTCACTTCCCCTAGTGTTTCAGCTTTTTGGTGTTCTTGAAGCCTTGCCTTAAGGGAGCGGCCTGTCTCTCCTTTATATTTCTTTCCGCAGCTGCACGGGATAGCGTATACACAGTCTTTAGTCATGTTCTTTTCTAGGGGTGGGGTCTTACTCGGGAGAGGAAACTCCGGTGTCGTCTACCTTAGACATGGCACGTAGATCTAGGACAGACTACCCCAGCGAGCGAAATAAATGGTTCAGTTCGACATTCAAACCACCTGAAGAAGGCCGAAGCGTACAACGACCGAAACGTTGTGATAAATATGGCAACAAAGATGAAGACAATATTCCGAATAATGTAAATAGTTTTTTTTTCTCCCGCTTGTGGAACTCTACACCGGCTTCTCCAAAAATTTAAATTCAATGTCAGTCGTTATTTCCTGTTTTCTTAACTCCTCTTCTTTTATTGTACTCATATTCTTTTCTTATATTCTACCGTCCGGTTCACACTCCTCCCCGGTCTTTTAAGAAGGTGCAGATGTTTATCCCTTGATTCCTGTTTAGGACTGGATTTCCGTTTCCTTCTAAAATCTTCTTCATTCTCTTTTTATTCCATTAGCCCCCCACCCGCAACTTATTGGCATTGGTTTGATGTGAATTGATAAAAAAAATTGAATCTTTTAACATGAAACATTGTTAACAATTATTCATTTTTTAAATAGTATTTATTTAATCGTCATTTTAACTGCTTTTCATTGCAACTATTCACACCGTCACTCTATATCAATTAGTGATGTTATCAGGAAATTCTATTAGATGAAGTCCTCGGTATGACGACAAACTACACCCGGCAGTAAGTCCTCTGATTATTGATGTTCCGAGGTTCATCCCGACCCGTGTCTTAGTACTTGTTAGGTTCCCAGCTATGGGTAAAATAGTGAACTCCCTAAACAAAACACTATGACAGTATAAAAATAAATTTTTATAGTAAGTCACCAGCAATACATATGTATTTATATATAAAAATAGACCAAGAACCAAGAATACATTTTATCTGTGGTTGAAGGCATATAACTGTGCTCAAAATATATTTAACTGAAACCATAAAAGTGTGTTCAAATTATTTAGATTTTGGCATGAAATAACCCATAGAGGTGTTGGTATGCCGCTAAAAAGATCAACCAACCAACTCATCAACCAAAATGAAAGAACTCTTTCATGACATTAATCCATATAATATCCTACAATTACTTAAATCAAACTCTATTCCAAAATATGACTTCAACAAAACTACAACATAAAACACACATATCACCGACTCTAGTAATCATGTCCATACAAACATGTATATACACAAAAGCTGAGTATCATCTACCATGTATTCAGTTGTGAAAGCAGAATAACATATATTATATTTTTATTGCTTCAACGCCCTCAAGAAAATATTTCGGCATTAAATGACCCATAAGGTGTTGATATGCCATTAAAGAGACAAATCAATCAAATCAAATCTATTATTGTCAACCATTATTAATTTTTCACTCGTATTTCTTTCATCTTAATTTTAGTTGTTGTTCATGGCAGCTATGTACAACGTTACTTGATATCCTTTATTAATATTGAAATTTTATTAAATCAAGAATTGCTCGCCATTATCTGACTCGCATTTCTTTTATGTTAATTTTAGTTCATTAATTGACTTGTCTCCCTAGAAAACCAGCATTCGTAGATTCTGCATTTTATATAAAAATAAAACCGGGCTTGAACCAGCAGTATTAAATTCCCAACTATCTTCCTAAAAACACGTGACAGAAAATCTTACTCAGATCTCTTTCAAATAACACGCTTAACATAATGCACGAGATAGAAACGAGACTGTAAATTAAATGTCTGACACTGGCAGCATTTTTTTCGCGTTGATTAAAAATCATATTTTGTAAGGTTTCTTTACTTGACAAGCGATAATTGCTTTCATTTGAAAAAGAAACTTTTTTCTGTCTTTTCTTTCTTTTTAACCTATTTTCGTCCTCAGAAGAATGGCGTGGTGTGTCGATTCTATTTTCAAAAAAAAAAAAAAAGAAAAAAAGAAGAGGAACGGGAGAAAAAATATCGCCTTCTCCGCCAGAGTTTGAACCATGATAAAAATACGAAATTCTTAATGCTGATTTTCAAGACAGGCTGCTTTTAGTTCAAAGATTCTCATAGCACAATGGTTTATCCCCTCCGTTTGGGCCTGTGCTAATATCAATACGAATGCACGCACACAAATATCCAAATACATAGGGAATATATACACATATATTAAGAAATATCTACATTAAGAAATATCCCCCCACACGCACACACACTTGCATATAATGATTGATTAATTGATTTGTACTTTTTTTTTACAGTTTATCAACCCTTTATCGTTTATTTAAAGCAGAAAAATTTCGGATTGTAGGCGGTACCTTACAATGCTCGATGCCCCAAGCGATCCCCCATTTAACCGGGTTCGATGCTGCTTAACTTCGCTGATCGAACGGGAACCGGTATTTTCAGCGGGATTTGACCGTAGGCCACATATAAGGAATTATCCACATACACACTTACACATAAAGAAATGGCCTGACACACACACATATAAGGAAATATACATACACATATAAGAAATTATCCACATACACATGTACCCATAAGGAAATACACGCATACAAGGAAATATACAGACACATATAAGGAATTATCCACATACCCACGTACACATAAGGAAATGGCACGATAGACACATATAAGGAAATATGCACACACATATAAGGAATTATCCACATACACATGTATACATAAGGAAATGCCTCCCACACACACTCATATAAGGAAATATACAGATACATATAAGGAAATATTCACATACGCACGTACATATAAGGAAATAGGCCCCACATACACACGCACATACAAGGAAATGTGAAGAAGTAAAAATAGAAAGTGAATAAAAGTATGGAAGATTAGTTGACCAAAATGAAAACAGATGAAAGAAGATTCGGTTTACAAATATTAACCAGAACCTACAAAATGCTTATGAGGAAGGCATCTGGAGGAAATGAAGCCCAAATAAACCAAGTTAGATTTAATAAATTCAGTATAACTGAATTTTCCCTACCCCCACTTCACAACCCCAAGGAATTTGTTGTAACAAGATTAATGCGTTTAGCAAAATTATGAAAAACCCAGCCGAGTCAAGGAAGTTGTTTATTAACCCCTAACCTCTAACCCCAGTTTACATTTATTCTTACCAAAAATGTCTAAGCACACATACACACACACATACATATACAAGGAATATATATATATATATATATATATATATATATATATATATATATATATATATATATATATATATATATATACACACACACACACACACACAATGAAATATGCACACATATTAATGTAATAGGGCAATGGCTTTGATTGTGTCATAATAATGCATGAAATTTGGTTTAGTGATCTGACGTAATAAGAGAGTTAAACATTTTAAGGGAAGGAATAAATTCTGAAGAGAAAAAAGTATAGAAGATCAGTTGATCAGATTGAAATATCATATACTGTTCCCACCCCATCACCGTTGAAACTGTTAGATGTAGACGTCTCTTCTACTCCAATAGCTTCGTGTCTCGCACATCTCGCCTGTGGAACTCCCTTCCTTATTCCTGTTTCCCTGACAAATACAATCTCCAACTATTTAAGTGTAACGTCAATCGACATCTCCAGTCGCCTTGATCTATCCACTTCCCTTCTCCACATCCTTTCACCTTTCATTCCTATCTGCTCTCGCTCCAAATCTTCTGTAACCCCCTTGCCTTAATCGATCCACTATCTTTCTCCGCATCCTCTCCTTTACCACTCCTATCTGCTCTTCCTCCAAACCTTCTGTAACCCCTTGCGTGCTAGTGGCCTCCAGCCTTGCTTGGGGTGATAAACTTAAAAAAAATAATACTGTCACTGATAAAGCAAATTAGTTTTTAAAATTACACGTGTAAGAGGGTAGTGGCCCTGATGAGAGCATAATGGTGTATGAAATGTGATTTACTGACTTGACATATTAAGAGAATTAAGAATTCTAAGAGAAAATGTAAAAATACTAAGTGAAACAAATATGTTTTCTTTTTTAGTTCTTGATAAATTTCGTCATTTTGTTAGTTTTCCTAAACCTTCTTCCGCCATCCATTTACTCAAGCTCACTCAGTAGGTTTCTTCTGTCACTTTAGCCCTCAATCAGATTTTGCAAGCCCTCTTTCCTCATTATGCATTCGAGAAACACCAAAGAGAAACTGAAGGCAAAGATTATAGCAGCATTCACCAACTTAAATAAGGAGACTATCTCAGTCTGCTCATATCTATTTATCTCAATCTGTTCGTATCTATCTATCTATCTATCTATCTATCTATCTATCTATCTATCTATCTATCTATCTATCTATCTATGTATTTATTTAATACAATCTGTTCATATCTATCTCAATCTGTTCCTATCTATCTATCTATCTATCTATCTATCTATCTATCTATCTATCTATCTATCTATTTAATACAATCTGTTCATATCTATCTCAATCTGTTCCTATCTATCTATCTATCTATCTATCTATCTATCTATTTAATACAATCTCTTCATATCTATCTCAATCTGTTCGTATCTATCTATCTATCTATCTATCTATCTATCTATCTATCTATCTATCTATCTATTTAATACAATCTGTTCATATCTATCTCAATCTGTTCGTATCTATCTATCTATCTATCTATCTATCTATCTATCTATCTATTTAATACAATCTGTTCATATCTGTCCTTGCAGAAACATTTCAAATAAACGCAATTTCATTGTTCTGATCGATCTATTAGGAAACGATCTTGTAACTTGTTATTCAGTCAAATCTTTCGACTAACAATGAGCGACATGAAAACAAAACGATGATTTACGGCATTCCTTCGTCTAGCCCATCCAATCCACCACGCCTTGAGAGATACAATATATCACGTGAAACTGACTACGATAATTCCGCTTAGCAAAACATGACGGCCTTCCATATTTGACGTATCCGCCATGTCAAACGCGATGCTCAGTTATGTAGCAATTTAATTGTTGTAAGAACATGGTAACATAAGATCTCCCCCTCTCGCAAGAGAGAGAGAGAGGGAGAGAGGGAGAGAGAGAGGGAGAGAGGGAGAGAGGGAGAGAGAGAGAGGGAGAGAGGGAGAGAGGGAGAGAGAGAGGGAGAGAGAGAGAAAGAGAGAGAGAGAGAGAGAGACTGAAAACCAGGAAATTAGAGAAGGACAAATAACAAATGCTCATGTGCCAATGTTAAGAAAACGGGAATTTAATAAAGCACAAAAAAACACTGATTTGCCTTTGACGAGTAAACTTCCATTTTTTAATCAATTCATGTCAAGCAGAGCAATACCGTCATTGAGACACAAAGTTTTACTGGGTGTGAAAAAGAATAAGAAGATTTTAGTGAGGAGAAAGAACAATAAAAGAACAGGTTCCAGGAAGACAGAAGATGGCGATAATAACACTATGACTCAAGTGGTTTCTTTTCTGTAAAGGCATGGTACGTGGAACTAGAACAATTTATTCTGGTTTACGAAATTCCAACGTATATGACCTGAAGAAAGCCGAGTGTAAAACAGCCGAAACGTCGTGAATATGACAATAAAGATGTGGATAACAGTGCGAACAATGTAAATATTGTAAATATATTTATTGTCATTTAACTATTAATATGTAATACTAACATGCAAACAAGTTTAATGCTTAAAATTTATAAATATTAATGTTTCTATTAAAATTTAGAAATATTAATGTTTTTATTATTCATGCACGCTGGAGTAATGGATAGCGGTTCGGATTGAGGAATCGGAGAGCCGAGTTCGAATTCCAGTCGAATTCATTCACTTGCGTGCTAATACCTTGGGAAAGGTATGAATCCCAGCTATGGGTAAATCGCAAGACAGAGCGGGTTCTATAGCCTTGGATGGCAACTAGTCTACCGCAGAAGGAAATGACAACCTACTGCGGGGAAAATCTGCCTCGTCAGTCATATATCGAAAAATACATGATCGCCTAAGCGTGTGGCACGTAACTGAACGTGTAATGTTATTATTAGAAAGATGATTAACGTTTAAATCCATATGTACGACTCAGTCAAAAAGCGAGTACATTTTTTAAACTATATATATATATATATATATATATTTACCTCTTCGCCACTGAAGCCCGTTGAAACAGTTAGTATGACGTTTGCCTGATAACGTAACTGTCTGGGTTTCAATTCTCTGTAGTGGATGCGCACTGCTGATGAGTC
The DNA here is from genome assembly GCA_964036315.1 of Acanthosepion esculentum. NCBI lineage: Eukaryota > Metazoa > Mollusca > Cephalopoda > Sepiida > Sepiidae > Acanthosepion > Acanthosepion esculentum. Next base: position 13,383,663 of record OZ038490.1, on the reverse strand, counting down.
CCAAATATAAGACTAAACGAGGTTTCTTCTAGACTCGATGAATTACTTAATTATCTCAAATCCTCCTAACAATTTCTATCACACACATATATATATATATATATATATATGGAGAGAGAGAGTGTTATAGTGGAAGACACCGTGTCTAGATAATAGACTCTCCCACCTATTATAAGTAGGAGTCAGTAGGTAGTCGAGGAAGGAGTAAGTTATCAGCGACCACAACTCGATTACTCTGCGTAACACTTATTTACAAGTTCCTAACGTTTCTGTACGTTTACCCCATTTAGGACACATTTAGTTCGACTACAAGTTATATTGTGGAAATAACTCCACAACAGAGAGAGAACTAAGAGGTGAAGGTAAAGTACCTAAAACAAACCCCCATCAATACTAAGTTTGCAAAAAAAAGAAACAGTCACCGACCTTAACAAAAATGAATAGGGCTCAATGTCTATAGAATTAAGGAACCCGAATTTGGAGACAAAATCAAGACAGTGCTGTAGTAAGAACAACATCCAACAACATAGAGTAACTGCTTTCAGTCGGTGTGTCTGGACGTCTTCTTCGTTGTTACACTATATTGGGGAAACTTTAAGAAACTTAAAAAATCGTATTTATGAGCACCAAAAGGATCTTATATATAACAATTTCTTAAATGCATTAGTCATACATAGAAATAACTTCAGCTACAAGTTCGATTTGAAAAAAGAAACACTTACTAATAGAGAAAATGACTTAGACGAAAAGTTCTTGAGAATCTTAATAAAATATACATAAGTATGCGGCCTGGATTTTTTCAAATATCTCCATTCATGAAAGAACTACAACTTTCCCAAGTCAACATAAATTAAAATATTTTTTTAAATGAAAAAAAAAAAACCGGTTAAATTCTAAAGCTTTTATTATTTAAAATATATAACACATGACTTAATTTATCCAACTAAAATAATGAAAATAATAATTACCTTATAAAAAAATCAACGATAAAACATTTATTCATTATAGTTTATTAAACATTAAATTGTATCACTTAGCATCTTCCATAACTTACCTTGACTTTTAGTTTGCCTGAAGTATATTTATGAACGTTTTTAATTTTTTAATTTATAAAATAAAATCCTTACATTTTTACGTTGCTGTATGGGTCGATATATTTATACGTGCTTATATGTATGTGTATGTGCGTATGTGTGTATATGCGTATCTGTATGCGTATATATGTATATGTAGGTACATGTGTAGATCTGTATGGGTATACGTGTGAATGTACGATTATATATGGAGGTAGTTATTTATTTTTTCATGTAGTGTGTGGAAAACTATATGGTTAAAAAAATATATATATTTATTTGTTTAATTTTTTTTTTTACTAATTTTATCTATATATATATTTGCCCAGATTAGTTATATTTCAAGTTAGAATCCGTTTAATAACATAATTAAGCCCCGAATATGTTTTGGCTATTGCGTCTGATTGTCTAGGTCAATGTGCATGTGGATGTATGTGCCTGTGTTTATCGATGTCTATGTGTAAGGAAAGTGCATGCACATTTGGTTGTGTGTGTGTGTTTGTGTGTGTGTGTGTGTGTGTGTGTGTGTGTGTGTGTGTTCGTTTTTGTTTTTTGTTTTTTTTATCAAGGGTCGTGTCTCGTCACCGTTTTTTGTGTGTATATATATCTAAATATCTCTGGGCGCTTATGTATTATAACCTGAGTGTGTTTGGATTGTTTTACGTGAGAGGTGGTCATCACAGTTGAAGTAAACTGTAAAATGTATACATTTTTGTCTGGAGCTATCAACATCCTTTTTAACGTAATTTCAATGAAAAGATAAATTAAATAACATATGTGTTTTTTTATTTTCTCCTCAGTAATTCTATAATTTTAAACTTAATAGAGATTAGATTTAGATTTCTAAATAGGTAATTTTTTACTTTTAATTTTAATTTCAAATTTTATAAATCTTTTAATATCTATGATAACCTTGCTTCGTTGTCAAATTTTTTGAATTACCATATACTCGTATTTTGATTGGTCATTCTAGCTTATGTAACAGCGTTTACCCGTAGCGAAGGATCGTTAATTAATTTGAAACTTTTAAAACCATTTATTCTACATTCAACATCATCACTTGATAAGACACCAGAAGTGTTGAAACAAAATGGCTATTTTTGTAGTGATTTTATAACATATTTATGTTATAATATTTAAATAAATAATTATATATATATATATATATATATATATATATATATATATATATATATATATATATATATATACGTTGATTGCGACGTCTTGTTAGACGATTGCCGTTCCTCTATTCATTGACCATCTGTGAACCCATTGATTACTTTTCAGTGCTGCCAACGACTCGCATATCTTGGAACAGATTTGGCACTCATGACCATTGGTGTTGGTTGATATGACAGACACGGTATTACCATCACTGTGAACGTTCATGTGATGCTTAAGACCACCAGCTGATCGGCAAACTCTAGAGCAGTGAGAGCATGAAAAGTTTCCATCCAGACACTCAATGCGCGGCATGGGAGAGACAAGTGTATTTGGATTGATTTCATGTGATTTCATATGATTAACCAGGCCTGCCTTTGACAGCAGGGTCCGGTCACACACCTCACAGATCCACACATCTCCACAATTGACCGGCAGAGGTTCCCATTTTCCGCATGGTCTCTTGAGCATTACCAATCTGCTCTGGCTGCTTCCAAAAGTTTAGCACTCTTGAAAATCACAGCCCTCCACTGTCCACGATAAGATGCTAGGAACACGAAAATATGCTAAACTCTCATTGACTCTATCTCGAAATGTTCTTTCTTTTTTTTTCATTTTTTTGGCTTTTGTTGGGGTCTCTTGCCAAGCCGAACAAGATGACCAGCCCAACGCATCTCTCTCTCTCTCTCTGTCTCTCTCTGTCTCTGTCTCTCTCTGTTTCTATCTCTCTCTCTCTGTATATATATATATATATATATATATATATGGCAAACTGGGTCACTAACACAGAGGTCCTTCAACGTGCCGGCATCCCCAGCCTGTTCTCACTGCTCGGCCAAAGATGTCTCAGGTGGCTGGGTCTCGTGCGCATGAGTACCGGCCGCATCCCAAAAGTCATCCTGTACGGAGAGCTGTGTGGGGGGTCCCGCCCAACTGGAAGACCTCAGTTCCGCTTCAAGGATGTCTGCAAACGAGACATGAAGCTGGCCGACATCGACCCCAACACCTGGGAAGCCGCGGCTAACAATCGTCATCTTTGGAGAGCCACAGTCAGAGACGGCGTCACAACTACAGAAACCGCGAGGGAAGATCAGCAGGCAGCAAAGAGAGCCAGAAGAAAAGCAAGGACAGTCTCCGTCTCCGTGTCATCCAGTTTCCTCTGTGTCAAGTGCCTGAGAGACTGCCGCTCCACAGTGAGACTACACAGTCACCAGAGGCGATCTAACTCCATCAAAAAAAAAAAACAAAAAACTGTTCCCACCAAAATAATAGTCAGAACAAACTACAACATTCAACCCCAAAATTCAACAAATTGCTTTAATCAATAATAAATAAACAAATGTATAAGATAAAAATGAAAATAAATAAAAACAAGCAAAACAATTTGACCCAAATAAATAAGCAAATAAACGACTTCCGGCAAATAACCGCCATAATAGACTACCAACAAGAAGCTATATAAACAAATTTTTATTACGTTAATAAAAAACACCGATCAAAATAAAAAATAAATAGATAAATAAATAAATATATAAAATAAAAATAAAAATAAAATTAAATAAAACAAGCAAAATAATTTGACATAAATAAATAAACAAAAAACGACTTCCGGTAATAGTAACCGCCAAAATAGACTACCCACAATGCACCACTGACCCTTATATATAAATAGCCGAGAAAAATAACAGCACTAGTTGCCTGACGATTGCATCTAGCATGAAACAGACTGTCGCCTCTAAGTATTGACTTCTATGTTCACTTTTATATATATATATATATATATATATATATATATATATATATATATATATATATATATGTGTGTGTGTGTGTGTGTGTGTGTAGTAAGGTTCATAACTCCTACTAATCTAAAATGATGAAGCTATTTAATCCATTAGTGCATGGCGTCCAATTTTATCGAGAGTGGCCTGAATAAATCTAAAATCCTCCAGCCCTGAGATAGATTAGGCAAAAAGAGCTAAAGTTTTAAAGAAATTTCATTCAGTAATCAATTTCGTTGTTATTATTATTATTATTATTATTATTATTATTGAATATAAGCTAAAACCCTTCAGGAAAACAAAGTTCCTCGGGCTCGAAGTGAATCTGTTTCGAAAAACGTACGCAACTTACAATTTTAAGGTGATTCTTCAAAATCAAGTGAGTTATCTAAAACATTTGGTCCATAATGTATTTACTAAGTCTCAAATTCCGAAATTGTTTTACACTAATATTCCAAAAGTTTTTGACGTCACGATTCGATAAAGAATGCTGTATTGATTGTGCAGGGTGAGTGGCTAGGGTTAAATTTGAAATAAATAATAGAACTGCCCAACAAACAAAACTGACAAAGTTTGCAATAACAAGAAAAAGAAACGAACAGATTAAAAATAATATAAAGCAAGCAAACAATACCGAACCTGGTGAATATGTAACGTCAGGAAGAATTTTCCATCCGAAATTCATTATGTCATTTTTCGTTTTGAAAGCAATGTGTGGACGACGGTTTTCATGGAGTGGCTTCCTTGTTCTGCAAATGGTTTGCTTGCGTTTTTTTCTCCTTTAACTGCAGTACAAAACTACAAATGTGGTTACAGTAACGCTCAGTCTTCGAAAGTAACAATCATAACGCATAGTCTTCAAACTCCTGAATTCTACGTGATTTGACTTTTCTTTTCTTTTTTACAGTAAGTTTTATTCTGTACAAGGCCCGGGGGGTCAACTTGAGGTAGAGGGTTGTAATAAGGGGGAGTTTATATGGATATGAGAAGATAACGGTTGACTCTAGACTTGAAACAGTTAAGATGAGAGTGAATATTGGGAATCTGTTCCATAGGGCATCGGGAAAAAAATCTGTTTAACCTTCAATTTCATCTTTCTTAAATTTCCCAAACTGTTCCGAACATCTACTGCTTCCAACCGAATCATCTCTATCAGCTTCATTAGTCATCTTCATCACTTCTGCTAGTGTCTTGCCAACTTGAAGAGGGCCAGCATGCGTTTATCTTGTCCGCCGTCATTTTTTTAAATTTACTCAATAGTTTAAATGAACACTGAAATAGTTTTCAAGACTGAAAATGCAATCAGCAAACCGAGTCCGAATTTCGACAGAGGCCGTTTATATTCGCTTAACAATTATGCTCTTGGGGGAAAAAGCATGAACCCATTTCTCCCTTTACTCTGTTCTATGGCCAGATATGTTGATAGAAAATGACTATGTAGATTAACATATTAACTGATGGCTTACCCAAATGAAATCAAATTAACTGAAAGTTGCATGTGAGATCATCCAAAAATGGCTGCAGATATCAGGGAGTGCCTCAATGGGGAAATGGATACTGCATGGGATTAGTGTTTATCCTTAGTTTCAGTGCAGTATTATTATTATTATTATTATTATTGTTATTATAATAGGCTTACAAACCATAAGGAGCGGATCCTTACTGAATATCTACGCGGATGATACAACATCTACTAAGTGGACCTCCAAGAATCTGGAAGGCCAGAACGTAACAGGTCATCTTTCCTCTAACCTCGCCCAAGTGGTTCCATGTGGAGGACTGGCTTGTAAAATGCAATGCGGCCAAAACTAAACTAGTAACGTTCCACCACAAACGTGCAGGTCCCAAAACTCTCACCTATCATGATGAATGGGTGTTCTCCCAAGCAGGTTCCTTGACTAGAACGTCTATTGGGACTCAAGCTCCCCCAAGACCTCAAGTGGAACTGATATATCCGATCTATTGTTAAAGATGCAAGGAAAATCTGGTCGGTTCATTTTACTGCTCCAGTAAGTATCTGACACTCCCTTCCCAAATAAAATCAAATTAACTGAAAGTTGGATGTGAGATCATCCAGAAATGGTTGCCCTCCCAAAACCTCAAGTGGAAATGATATATTCGATCTATTGCTAAAGATGCTGCGATAATGGTCGGTTCATTTTACTGCTCCATTAAGTATCTGACGCTTTCTCTTATACTTTATATGTACAAAATCTAGATCTGAGAGAAAACGGAGTATTATTGTGTTTCAAAGCGTCAAAGCTGCTTTGTTGTTGATTAATTATTTTCCACCATACAACGCTATTCAAACAAACGAAACGTCGCGAGCCTGTGTTCTGCCATGTATTCTGACGAACTACACTTCTTGGTCCTAAGAACCATTTCATTTATAATTTTGACCAGCCATGGCAAGGTACACCCATGAAGAATAAATCAACTTCATTCCTTTCGTATTCGAATAGTTAAACAAAAGTTCCATTCGGACAGATTCTTCCCAAGAACAGTTGCTTTGTCGAAAAGACATCCATCAGGGTGTTTTCCCAATCACTACAATATTGACTTCTTCAAGCCTAAGGTTAACTTACCTTTTCTCTTCGAATTCCAGTAGTAAGAAGTAACTTCCATTCGGGCAGTTTCTTCCTAAGAACTGCTATTTTGTGGAAAAGACTTCCATCAGGGTGTTTTCCCAATCACTACAATATTGACCTCTTCAAGCCTGAGGTTAACCGTTACCTTTTCTCTTCCTATTCGAGGAGTAAGAAATCAGTTCCATTCGGTCACCTTCTTCCTACGAAAAGCTGCTTTGTGGAAAAGGCTTCCATCGGGGTTTTTTCCCAATCACTACAATATACACCGCTTCAAGTCTAAGTTGAACCGATTCCTTTCCTCTTCGTATTTCAGTAGTAAGAAGTGACTTCCATTCGGGCAGTTCCTTCCTAAGAAAAGCTGCTTTGTGGAAAAGACTTCCATCAGGCTGTTTTCCCAATCACTACAATATTGACCTCTCCAAGTCTAGGGTTAACGTTGTCTTTTTTTAATAACCTCATGAGTTTCGTTTCTTGCCTTTTCTGACACACAACACTATACCTTGACTGGTTCTTGGCCTTTTTTTGTACTGAGTCAAAATCATAAACGATGCCTTTATACATCTGATAAACGGTATCTGAACGAGTTTCCAGACAGAGAATCAGGTGTATTTTTCTATGTGCCGTATCCCTTCAGAACGTAGACGATCATGGCTCTCCACAATGTCCTGTCCTTTATAGCTCTTAATGTCATCACTTCTAAACCTTGTTCCGGCAACCAGTTACTCCAACTCAGTAAGTAGTTTATACATTTTTTTCCTCTGTTCCTTTTGCATTGAATGGAACACTGTTGTTGCCATATCTTGTCTGGTACCCCCGCTTTTCATCTCGAGGTCCTCGACAAAATCCAAAGACGGATATGCAATTTGATCAATACTGACTTGGGGTCTCGACTTCAGTCACTTTTCAGTCATCGACGTAATGTGGCTTCCCTCTGTCTTTTCTATAAGTATTTTCATAGCATCTGCTCTAACTAGCTATTTTCTCTGATGCTCCAACTGCATAAATTTAAGCGTGTTACTAGGTTGGCATATCGGTCCCACTCTTTTACTGTCGAAACAGTTAAATGTAACCGCCACTTCTATCTCAGCAGCTTTTTCTCTCGCATTTCCTGACAGTGGAACTCCCTTCCTCTTACTTGCTTCCCTGATAACTATAATCTTCAAAAATTTAAATGTAATGTCAATTGACATCTCATGTTGCCTTTGTGCTCATTCTTCTTTTTATCCTTTCCTCACCCCCATACCCAGTCTTTTCCTTTACTTACTCTCTCTGTAGCCTCTTGCGTACTAGTGGCACTCCCGCCTTGTTTGGGGTGAATTGCTTTAAAAAAATCACTTTGTCATGTGTGTATCAGTTTTTCCAAGCGCCTTTTTTCGTTATTATGTGTCCTAGTAATTTCAACTGTCTCTTCCGGATGTTAAGCATGTTTCTTTTTTTGTTCGCGTTTTCTCTAAAACATTTCGTTGCTCACAGGTTCAGTTCATGGAATGCTCAGTATCCTTCTGTAGAACCACATTTCGGTACTATATTCTTTATAGCTAGCGTTGGCGCTTCACTAAATACTTCAATTTTGACCTCTTCAAATCCAGGGTCGATTGTTATCTATCCTCCTTATACTCACAATTGTCATTTCCTCCTCTTCCGTTCGTATCACCCAACTCGTTCATCATTACCAGTTTGACCGTGGTCTTCCTTGTTCAGTGGTTCACCGGATTTGTGTTTGTTGAAATTTAGTATTTGACAAATATCAAACACGGAAGTCTTTCTATTAATATTTCAAATAATAAAACTGTCTACCATAAAAAGATGCATCCGCAAAAGCCAACTTACACGCATTTAAATTCAAAAACTTCGTTGTAAAAAGAAAACATTACAAAATAAATTACAACCTAAAATATAATTATTGGAGGTTTATGTACTAAAAGTGTGATTATGACAAATGATTAAGGTCGTTGTAATATGTATGTGTGTGCGCATGCGCATGGTCGTGTGTATTCATAAATTAAGATGTCAGTAGGCGTGTTTGAATGGAAATAAAAGAAGCGAGCTAGAATATGTTTATACAAACGAAAGAGGATTTCTTAGAGTAAGGAGCATTGCGAGATAAGGTAAGCGTTTCCGTCTTCTTAAAAAATGGTTCTTTCTTTCAGGTAAAAAATTAAACGTTATGAAAACGTCCATGAACAAATCCAGGGCCTTTGAGAGGGGCTTTATGTTCCTTTCTTCACTTGTTCATTTTCTTTACTCTTTTTTTCCTCCTACTTCCTTTTCTTTACTCCTCCTTCCTTTCTTCACTTGTTCCCTTTCTTTTCTTTTTTTCTCTTAGTTCCTTTCTTCACTTGTTCCTTTTACTTTTTTCCTTTTCTTTCTTCCTCGTCTTTCCTTCTCCTTCCTTTTCTTTCCTCTTCGTTCCTTTCTCCACTTGTTCTTTTATCCTCCTTCCTTTGTTTACTTGTTCCTTTCTTTTTCGTTCCTCCTACTTCTTTTCTATATTTATCCTCCAGTTTTCTTTACTTTTTCTTTTTCTAGAGTTTTATGTCGTGACCTGTAAGACAAACTCAAATGCTAGTTTATATATATATATATATATAATTATTTATTTAAATATTATAACATAAATATGTTATAAAATCACTACAAAATAGCCATTTTGTTTCAACACTCCAGGTGTCTTATCAAGTGATGATGTTGAATGTAGAATGTGTCTTATCAAGTGATGATGTTGAATGTTCGACATTCAACATCATCACTTGATAAGACACCGGGAGTGTTGAAACAAAATGGCTATTTTGTCGTGATTTTATAACATTTATGTTATAATATTTAAATAAATAATTATATCTGCTCTACTCTGTATTGAGCACTCTTTTAAGAATAATAATTGTTGGTTATTGGAATTTACTCCGTATATACCAATCCCACACTTGGATATATATATATATATATATATGTAATCATCTTCAGAGATCCCAACATATTCCTCGGTTCTGTTTTGGATCACTGGGCCTGGGTACGATGTGTCTCATGTAACTGTCTCTCATCGTCCTTAAAAATAAAGAAACACTTGCAATTATGATACAATGGTTGGAAAAGTCAGTAAACTGGCTTTAAGTGCTCGTTATTAAAAAAAAAAAAAGGTTTTTTCTGATCAGAACATCGGAATCTTTCCTCGAGCGTCAGACTTGCTCTTGTAACAGCCCCATATTTCATGGTTAATTTAGAAACAATGTCTGCGATACTAATAGTACCTTAAATATTATTTTATTAGATAAAGCATTGTCAACTATTATTAGTTTTTTTATTATAATTTCCTTCGTCTTAAACCTATTAAATCCCACTGTCCCATTTTACCGAAATTTTTAGAAACCTTTAATTTGTAGAGGTTGGGTGAAGATGCGAAGAACACTCGTGCGTTTAAATTTCCTGCTAGCCGGTCCAGCTACATGAGAATGTTGGACTTTAATTAAGTCCAAAGAAGACAAAGAAAACAAACAAGACCGATATATATATATTGTTATGATGTTGGTTTGGGGTTTGTAGAGACAAACGACAAATAACACGTAACAATAAAAAGGGTTTTATTGGTTGGTAAAAGGCACAGAAATCGCCTGAGTAGTCTATAACTAGCTCAGCCAAGAACTTTCTCTCGCACTCTGTCTCTCGACGTGCCGCTATTTAAAGTCTTTAGACGCAGACAAGTTCATCTTCAAGAGGGGTGGTAGGTTTCCGACACAACACCTCCCCCTTGAGATTAATTCCGGAGGAATTAATATCTTTTTCTTTTGGGATCTGGACTTAAACGTTCCACCCTAGTTCTTTTTCTTTTGCTTGTCCTTTGGACAACTGTTTCAGGCAATGGTGGCGTTGGTATATCGAATAAATCATATAATACCTCCATTGGTTCTTCCTTTTCTTTACTTATTTCTTCCATAATTCTTTTCCTTAATTGGTTCAAATGTCTTTTGTGCGTCCATTTTTTACTTATGTATAACATTTTACCAATTCTTTGAGTTACAACTCCATCTTGCCAAAATTCCTTCCCATTTTTGTAATTTAAAAAAAAAAACTATCTCCCGGCCTGAAATACTTCATATTTTCCTGATGCGTTTTGTTCTGGTAACTCTTTTTTCTTTCCGGCAGCAGCCTATCGAACACAGATCTAATTTTTCTAGCAAACATCAGTTCGGCTGGAGGCATCCCTGATATTGCGTTTGGATTTGGTGTTATTCTGTATATACTTAAAACTGCTGTATATTACCATCATCTGTATTAGTACCATTTGTTTTTTTAAGGGCTCTCTTGAACGTATCAACAAACCGTTCAGCCTGTCCATTTGACCTAGGATGGTACGGTGAAGTCGTGATGTGGTCAATTCCCAGAGTCTTACAAAACGTCTTAAATTCACTTCCTGTGAATTGAGTTCCATTGTCGGTGACAAGTGTTTCTGGTACTCCAAAACGTGCAAACAGTTCTGTAAGAAAATCTTTTGTTACAGAAGCAGTTGGTCTTTTGCACTTAAAAATTTCAGGCCACTTGGAATAGCTATCCACAACTATCAAGTAGAAATTACCATTCATGGGTCCAGCATAATCTATGTGGAGTCTGGTCCATGGAACATCTGTTTTTGGCCATGATGTGTATTTTACTGGCGGTGCTTTCGCTGCCATTTGACACCCTCTACAAGTTTTAACTACCTGTTCAATGTCTTTGTCCATATTTGGCCAATAAATGTAACTCCTCATCAGGGCTTTCATGCGTCCAATACCAGGATGCCCCTGATGAAATTCCTTCAAAATCCTTTTCTGTAACACAACCGGTATCACGACTCTTCCAGCATATAACAGCACTTCATCACATATTGAATATGCTGGTGAAGAAGTTTTATACTTTACTGAAGTTACAACTTCTTTCATTTTTCTAATAAAACTGTAGTTTTCTGCTTTTAATTTTATTTCATCTAATGTCACCGGTAATACTTTTACTGTGTTATACATTACTTCAACCACTTCATTTTCTGCTTGTAACGATGCTATCACCGTATCTTCTAGCGGTTCCGAAGACGTTGGGATCAGTCTAGATAAACCATCAGCATGGCTTAATTTTTTAGATGACAAAAATTCCATTTTGAAATTATAATTCAACAAAATGATTCCCCATCGTTGCAAACGGTTTGCCGTATGAGTAGGTATACCCTTCTTCGAACCATAGATTGAAAGCAGCGGGCGATGGTCGGTCTGCAATATAAACCTTCTTCCATGTATGTACTTATGGAATTTTTTTTACAAGCATAGATGATAGCTAAGCTTTCTTTCTCAATTTGAGAATACTTCCTTTCTGCGGGTAATAATGTCCTTGACGCATGTGCCACTGGCTTCGTATTGCCGTCTTTGAATTTATGCAGAATTACCGCACCTATTCCGTACTCGCTTGCGTCCGATGCCACTATAATTTCCTGTTTAGGGTCATAATGTGTTAGTGATAATTCCGACGTCAAAATATTCTTTATTTTGTCAAACGCCTTCTGACACTTCTGACCATTCCCACTTTGCTCCCTTTTTAAGCATTTTATTTAATGGAGCCGTAAGGCTGCACATATTAGGAATATATATCCCATAATAGTTAGCAAGTCCTAAGAACGCTTGTAGTGTTACTACATTTTTGGGAGTTGGCATGCTTTTGATCGCTTCTGCCCTCGCCGGATCTGGTCTTCTTCCATCAGAGTCTATTATCTGCCCCAAAAACTTAATTTCACTCATAAAAAATTCACACTTCTCAGCTCCAAGCTTAAATCCATATTCTTCAATTCTTTTAAAAACCTGATTAATATGTTCCAAATGTTCATTTCGATCTTTACTTTTTATCAAAATATCATCAAGATATGCAATGGCGAAGTTCAATCCTGCCAGCATAGTGTCCATAATCTGCTGAAAAATACTAGGGGATACTTTTAAACCAAAAGGCAGACTGTTTATACAAATTAAACCCTTGTGTGTATTGATAGTCAACAATTTAGAACATTCTTTGTCCACTTTCACTTGGAGATATGCATCCGATAAATCCAATTTAGAGAATATTTTTCCTCCATTTAAACTTGCAAAAATGTCTTCTGGTGAAGGCAAAGGATATGTGTGGCCTTTTAAGCAATCATTTAGACCCGTAGAGAAATCAGCACACATCCGAATTTTATTATTCTTTTTCTTAACAAATACAACAGGGCAGGCCCACTCTGAAAATTCAATGCGTGAAATAACTCCTAAATTTTCAAGCCGTTCCAATTCTTTGTTAATCTGTTCCAAAACACCAAATGGCACATTTCTTTTTCGCTTGAAAATAGGTTTTACATTTTCCTTTACTTCAAATTTTGCCTCCGTCTTTTTGCAACATCCAAGACCTTCTGAAAATACTTGTGGAAATTTTATTTTCAGATCTTTCAAATTTTCTATAACCCGATTTTTACACGGAGAAGAAACATTAATTCTATTGCAAAAAGAATTTATAGGGAGTTCCCATAAATTAAAAAGTACAATCCAATCTGTTCCAAATAAATTTGAAGCATTTTGTAGCACATAAACTTTAAACTTTAGTGTCTTACCAACAAATGAAATATTACAAGAAAATTCACCTTGAAAATGCAATTTTTTTCCAGTAATCCCGCGAGCCACTTTTTCAGTCTTTTTAAGCAGAGGTCTGCCTATTTTAATCCATGTTGATGTATTAATAATGGAAATATCACTTCCGGTATCTAGCTGTAATTTAACATTTTTTCCATTAATTTTTACCTGTACGAATTTTCTTTTCTGCCCCTCTTCAATCTCCTGACGTGACAACACAATATTCACATTATCTTTTTTCGACTTGAATTTTTTTCTTTTGCCTTTACAATGAGTACTTATATGGCCTTTATTGCCACACGAATAGCAATTTTTGTCGCGAAAAAAACATTCACTTTTAAAATGACCACCACCGCATCCAAAGCACGTTGGTTTTTTAACGTTTTTGGTCGAATAGCATGGACACGGGATATGTCTTTTTCTTCAATTTGCGTATTGTCATGTTTTAAGTTTTCAATTCTTTGACACTCTTCCGTAACCTTCTGCAAAGTGATCTCGGAATTTTGTTCGAGTTTTGCCAATATTCGGGACCTTATGTCCTTATCTTTGCTAGAAGTCAAGCCTTGAACAAATATCAAACATTTAAATCGATCAATTGAAAGATCATGTAACATAAAACGTTCACACATTCTGTTAATATTTCCAGCATACGTAACAATATCCTCATCGTCACGCTTTACCATATTCAAACACGAGAAACGAGTATGAAACAAACTAACTCGCTCGCCAAAAATACTAGATAAAGTATTAACAGTTTCTTCGAAAGAAATGTCACCAGTTTTTCTTGGAAGGACAAAATTCGTATACTTATTATTTTCATCTGTACCCAACTTTTGTAAAAGTAAACTCACTTTTTGTTCGTCAGTCCAACCTTCACATTTTTTTTTCAAATATTGTTTCAAATCTTTTGAAATACGCAGGAAATGTTATGCCCTCCTCTGGGTTAAATTTGAACTCAGTAATAGAATTAGCAATACCTTCGGCCGTGAATGACGAATTTACTGGATTCTTAAGTAAAATCGCTTCATATAAAGCCTTTGTGTCATTTCGCTGCTGAACTTGTAAATCCAAAAGTTGTTCCAGAAACAATTTTTGTTGCTCTTGTTGCAATTTTTGTTGCTCTTGTTGCTGAATTTGACTTTGCACTAGAGTTTTCGTTAATGCAATCAAATCTTCCATTATGCGTAATAGATTACACAAAACACTTTTTCAAAAACAGTCAAAAAGGGAAAAACACGTATATATCCAAAATAAGCACAAGTCTTACTTTTTGGCACGTTGAAATCCCACTTCTTCATGAAGAACAAAGTTCGACGTATTTTGTTTTTTTTTCTTTTTCAGAGTAAGAAAAAAAAATTTATATAGTCCACCTAGAGTTGAAAAATTCTCCACTCAGCGTGATGAACGAATCTTCGTCGCCACTGTTATGTTGGTTTGGGGTTTGTAGAGACAAACGACAAATAACACGTAACAATAAAAAGGGTTTTTATTGGTTGGTAAAAGGTACAGAAATCGCCTGAGTAGTCTATAACTAGCTCAGCCAAGAACTTTCTCGCGCTCGCCCCCTGTCTCTCGACGTGCCGCTATTTAAAGTCTTTAGACGCAGACAAGTTCATCTTCAAGAGGGGTGGTAGGTTTCCGACACAACATATATATATATATATATATATATATATATATATATATATAAGCAAATATATGTATTAACAAGTTACAAACACATGGACAGTTACATTAAGTTTGTATGGTGAATATTATCTGTGTGTATGTGGTGAGTGTTCGTACGTACGTGTATTGGTATTGTTCTTAGCGTGTTCCTAGAATTTGTGAAACGCTGTATTTTTGAGAGCTCACATATTGGTATTAGCTGAAATGAAGAAAGAAGAGAAAGAATTACCTCACCTCCATGCGAGGTGGAATGCGGCCCAAAGGCTAAGGAAAAAGGAGATTGAGGCAAGAAGTCACCCAGTATTTATAGCATGGGGAGAGAGACCTCTAGTGAAGAATTAGGGAACTAAGGAGGAACTAACTCCGACAAATTAATACCAGATTTTAGAAATCTTTAATTTGTACCGAATGTTTTAGAAACATTTAGATAATACCGGATTTTTAAAAAGTACAGTTATTCGTGGATTAATTTTATTTGTTTCCATCTGAGAATGTAATGATTGCATTTGAATGGACAGGCCGAGTTAAAAATCCAGGTATATTTTGCTGCATTCATTGTCGCAATAATTCCTTGGATAAACGATGTGTTCGTCTCATCTTCCATGTTTTAAATCGATCTTTAACCTTACGAGACAACCCGTCTAAGAAAAGGAAAACTTTGAATTCAAAACCGAAGAAAAGCCAACGGGAAAATATTCCAATATCATTTCCAAGAAGGAATGGTAAATCAGAGATAATAAAGAAAAGGAATTCGTGGAGAAGGCAATGGAAAACCACTCCACTATCTTTTCAAAATATTTTGGCTAGATCTTTATTTATCCTGAAAGACAGTGATTTGGAGAATTAATGTTTTAAGGTTTGCCTGGGGCTTTTGTGAATTACTAAATATGTATAGATCTCGCCAAAATCGTGAGGATCGAACTCATTGCACTTGTAAAATGATCTTCACGACTTGTTTGTTAGTCATTGTACTACGGTGGATATTAAGTTGTTTGTTAACTTTAACTTAGCCTCGTACAAGTCCATCGGAATGGGGCATTATGTTAAGATCAAATTCAGTACAGTTACAAGACTTATTTACTAACTGTTGTGGGGCAGACCTCTTTTACACAAGATGGACTCGTCCAAAGTATACTTATACTGACAAAGAGAATACCTGCAGGTTGAGATACGTTGAGTCAGGGTGAGGCTAAAAAGCTACGTTTATTACTCAGGAAAATCTTCACAAAATTTCGAGAATGTTGCTAAATACAATAGGCATCTGAAGATGACCATTGCTGCCGAAACGCTGTAACTATAACAGCCAATATGGGTTCAATAATTCAGAAAAATCATTATAATAAGACTAAATGAAGGTCCAAAATAAAATTATGTCAGGTACCAACGAGTGTGAAAGACTGCAACATCTGTTTGCATAGAAACATTTCATTTCAAAATACCAGGGAATAATTATGGTATGAAGAGACAAAGAGTTTACCAAAATAAATACTGGATTATTCCTGATATTTTCCCGTTCTTATTTTCCAAGAACTTCAGTTTTGGCAGTTAAGGTACACGATTAAAAATATCTTTATTCAACATATTTACTTCTGTCGATTTGAGAAAATTTTGATTGAATGAATTTCAAGGTAGATATCTTTATTCAACATATTTACTCCTGTCGATTTGAGAAAATTTTGATTGAATGAATTTCAAGGTAGATATATATTTATATATTTATAGATTCTTGATAAAATAATTTAAAAAAAAGAGTATGCAATATTATTGATCGTGACCTGGAATCTCGGCTTCAGTCACTTTCTCACCGCCACAACGTAGTTTCCCTGTGCCTGTTCTATAAATACTTTCATGGTAATTGTTCTGATGAACTTTCCTCTAGGGTACCTAGACTTTATGAATGTAAGCGTACTACGAGATTGGCTACAAGGTCTCATCATTTTTCAGCTGATGTGTCTAGATGTAACCGTAAGTTCTATGGTAACAGTTTCTTCTCTCGCACTTCTCGCTTGTGGAACTCTTTTCCAGCTTCTTACTTTTCAAAAACTTAATGCAATGTCAATAGTAATCTTCTGTCTTCTTAATTTCTGTTCTTTTATTGCTCTTTCTCCTTCATAATCTCTTGTTTTTCTCATATTCTTCTCACCTTCAGTAATCCATTGCATCTTAGTGGCTTTATTGCTTTGCTTGGGGTGAAATGTTTAAAAAATATTTGATGAATGTGCACATGATTGTCTCCCCAGATTAAGACGTATCTTTTCTTTGACAAGGTAAAGTAGTAGGACATATCTATCTGTTACTCCCTCTCTTCATATACCGGGTGTAACAGCAAAATTGTCCAAATCGTGTAACAGCAAAATCGTTCAATTGTTAGATTAAGCTTTGGACTGTTGTGGCCTAGAAATGATTAAAGATATCTTACTGGAATTTTCCGAGGTTTTTACAACACTATTGGACTCTACTTTGAACAATAAGAATGTATTTAGCTCTAAGTTGAAATGGTGATCCCTCTTGCTGATGTGGCCTCCTGATCCAGTTTTCCTCTCTACTGTTCCCTCTTTTTTTAAACTTATTCATCGTTCTCTTGATGGTTCTTGAAAGGACTTTGAAGATGGAAGCCAGAGTATGAATGTTGCTACCATTACTGAGGGCCTGAATGATCTATTCCCTCTCCCCATTTTTTCAGTTGGGAAGACAGTGGGGCTGACACAAAATGATTTTAACCTGTTCTCTTTTCAGCTGAACAACTCAAAGATTTTTTTTCTACGACAAATGGTGTCAAGATGGCCAAATGTCTTGACTGAACTCCTGGAAAAAGAAACTCAGTTTAGTGGGTTTTTTTTTTAGATATTAAACATTTTGTGGGATGGACAATTATCCCATGCTGTTACACAATTTTGTTGTTACACCCGGTATATATATATATATATATATATATTGTTGGATTGATGTGAGTTTGAGACCCTGGGTTTCCAACTAAATATGTTAGCTCTATCCCTGACATTGACCGCTTTCCAATAAGTACGGCGCATATATAATATAGAAATAATATATATATAAACTTGTATATATTTATATATATATATATATATACATATATACATTTTACATATATATATATATATATATATATATATATATATATATCGTCATCAATATACAAGCCTGTTCACTGTATCATAGATCATCAGTGTGGCTAGACAAGCCTGGATCTAAACTCGACCGATTTGGCATTAGTCAGAGATTCTACCCCTAAGCTATCGGCACACGGTAGAGAAAGGGAAATTTTTAATTTAACGTGTTATACACGTGATGCATACAAACGCCAGTAGTCAATAGTGCTCAATTAATAACTGAAAAGCGATGCATTAATAGCAGGAGCAGTCACTGTTTTTTAAAATTACCTTTTCTCTAGAGTGCTCAATCGGCTAACGAGAGCATAGTCATCCACCAACAAGCCAATATATATATTCACACCATTTACATTGTTCAGACTGTTATAATCATGTTTACTGTCACATTCACAACGTTTCGGATATTGTACGATCCGGCCTTCTTCAGGTGATATTTATTGAAATCTTGAACCGAACCCTTTATTTAGTACACGTGGATAGATTGTTCTAATTCCAAGTATCATGCCAGTGGATATCTCAGTTTTAGTTAATATAGTTAATAACTTTCCAAGTTTTTGTTCTCTATGCTGAGGTCAGGTATTGAACTCACAAATCAAGTCACTTTTTTGGATCAATCAACCAACCCTTTTTATCCAGTGGGCCATGTGTCTTTCGACCGAAACATCGTGAGTGTTACAGTCACGACGAGGACAAAAATTCGAACAACGTAAATAGTGTAAATTGTAAAAATACCTCATCTCCGAAATATAGACAGATAGATATGTATATATACATTCTTAGTTGCTTAATACAAGACAGGGTCTTAATAATTGGGACGGGTCTGGGGTTTTTCTTAGTATGCAATAAACGGGGAGGTCTTAATAAAAGTGGGACTCGGAAAATCATTTACAGGGTCAAAAAGTGCGAAATCAATAAATTGGTTGGTATTTATAAGCATGGGGTTGTCATAACAACGACATATGATGATCCAGTAGTTCAGTTCTTAGAACCCTCAGACCAGACGACCCGCACATAGGATTTGATCCTAGTGGTGAAGGCTTGGGCAGAACCAACCACGCTTTTCGGAAAAACCGAATACACGGAACTGATGTCCATAGTGTGCCATACGGTTTCAAACGTCCCTCCTCAAGCTTTTGAACTCAGAATTGTCCTTCTCCTTGACTAGTGGCCGACTATTAACTCATATTGGGGAAGAAATGCATTCATGCCTTTCCCGGTAGTTATTTTCGCGAAAGTGAATGTAACGAACTCGAACTGGGACCTCCGATTTCAGATTCCAACCAGCTATCCATTATATCACCACGCATCCATATATATATATATATATATATATATATATATATATGTATGTTCTACCATCGCCCGAAGAGGGATGATTATAGTTCTGAAACATGAAAATGTTTGTGTAGCGGTTTAAAATGTTTTTATTGTAATCTATTATAATAAAAATATTTTTTTAAATGAATAATAATAATAATAATAATATATATATATATATATATATATATATATATATATATATATATATATAAACAGAGCGTCTACTCAAATATGAATATCCACTAAAAATAACGGTTATATATATATATATATATATATATATATATATATATATAAATATATATATTGATGCATGTTTCATTAAATAATATAGACACGTTTTGTCTATTTATTTTAAGTAAGTTCCTTTCATATTGTCTGATAAGCTTAATAACATTATCATTGAAAGACGAAAGGAAATCACCATATTGATACATGTTTTAATCCGATCTAAGCTTTCGGCTTGCATAAGCCATTATCAAAGATTACAATTACATTTCAATATATCAAACAATACACGAACGAAACAATAATGATAGTCTGTCTATATATATATATATATATATATATATATATATATATATATATAGTTTACGAAAAACTAGGTAATCCGTATTGGTAGACACAAGGAGGATAAAATCCAGATAAAAATCCAGAGTATCCAATGTAAATCAAAGCTAATAATTTAAATAAAAACAGACCACTTTAAGGTTCCATGTAATAAATTATTTCACCACAGCACTTTTAAAGGACCGCGGATCATCAGACTTTACTTACAAACGTTGAAACGAAAACTATATATATATATATATATATATATATATATATATATATATATATATATATATATAACCGTTATTTTTAATAGATATTGATATTTGAGTAGACGTTCTGTTTATTTAATAATCAGTATATTTATATATTTTCGTCTACCGTCTTGAATATTCGATGAATCTTATCAAAGCAAAATATGCGTTCTCTGGCAGGATTCGAACCTGCGTCCCGCTGGGCAGCCTTTACCGACTCGGTCACAAAGAAACTTTGCCGATCAAACAAGGTCTTAATAGTGCCTTTAAACGAAATCTTTCTCGTCATAGATTCTTCCTAATTGTCAGATCTGCTCAGTTTCGTATCAAAACCTGAGCAAAGTAATTTTCTAAAGAAGTAATGGATTTTTTATTTATTAATCCGGAGAATATTGATCAATTTAAATATATATTTTATAAGTTATATTTTAATAAGTGGTTAGAATTCGTTTAATAACACTTTCAATCTTGAATATTTCTTGGTTGTTGTATTGGAGTGTCTATGTCAATGTATGTGGGTGTATGTACGTGTCTTTATCGGTTTCTGTGTATTATTAACTTGCATGCACATTTAATTGTGTATGTATGTGTTTTTTGGGTGGGGGTTGTAAAGGGTCGTGGATATATTTCCTGTCTCGTCACTTTTTTGTGTGTGTATATATCTAAATATGTCTGCGGGCTTATGCATTATAATCTGATTGTGTATGTATTGTCTTTCGCAAGATGTCATCATCCCCTGCCTCTGCTTAGAATTCAAATGTATCCATCTTGTCATGAAGTTAAGAGCAGTCGATCTTAACGTTTATTCCAACTTAATTTCAATAAAAACAAAATAAATAGAATAACATATGTATTTTTTCTTTTTTCCTCAGTAATTTTATAATTTTAAACTTTCTAGAGATTAAATTTAGAATTTAAAATGGGTAATTTTTAATTTTAATTTCAAATTTTATCGTATAATTTAATATTTATTAGTTAGAATAAATTCTATTTTAGTATAACCCCAACTTTAAAGCATTTAATAGTTATTATAACCTTACTTCGTTGTCAAGTTTTTTTAATTCCCG
This sequence comes from Acanthosepion esculentum, assembly GCA_964036315.1. NCBI lineage: Eukaryota > Metazoa > Mollusca > Cephalopoda > Sepiida > Sepiidae > Acanthosepion > Acanthosepion esculentum. Next base: position 13,362,454 of record OZ038490.1, on the reverse strand, counting down.
TATACTTGTATTTTGATTGGTCATTCCAGCTTATATAACAGCGTTTCCCCTTGCGAGGGGTGGTTAATTAATTTAAATATTTTAAAACCCTTTATTCTACATTCAACATCATCACTTGATAAGACACCAAAGGAGTTGAAACAAAATGGCGATTTTTGTAGTGATTTTATAACATATTTATGTTATAATTTTCAAATAAATAATTATATATATATATATATATATATATATATATAATAAAAAGGCTTAAACACTAATATTCCATGGTTATAATTTATTACATTGGAATCGTAAATACGATCCACTCTGATGAATTGGATCGTGATTACGATTCCAATGTAATAAATTATAACCATGGAATATTAGTGTTTAAGCCTTTTTATTATATTCTTGCTCTGTCCTGGATATTGAGTTCTACCTGGATTCAATCCTCTTGGAATTTTATATATATATATATGTATGTGTATGTATGTATGCGTATCTTTTTATATATTTTATATATATATATATATATATATATATATATATATATATATATATATATATATATGTGTGTGTGTGTATTAACCACTAATATTATCAATATATATATATAATTGTTTATTTAAAAATTATAACATAAATATGTTATAAAGTCACTACAAAAATTGCCATTTTGTTTCAACACCTCCGGTGTCTTTTCAAGTGATGATGTTGAAGTTTAAAAGTTTCAAATATATATATGTATATATATATATATATATATATATATATATATATATATTTTAAACATGTAGTATTGAATGTTAAAGACAACATAGTCTTGCATATTTTCTTTTGAATTTTCTCATATTCTCTAATGAGACTTGTTATATGAAAATGGTTTCGAAATATGTATTGTCCATACGATGACCTCGCGCTTTCGAACATCATTGTTCATCTTCAGGGTCAATATTTTTTCATTACTAAAAATATTGACCCTGAAGATGAATCTTTTGATAGATAGATAGATAGAGAGAGAGAGAGAGAGAGAGAGATTGCAGCCTGAGATAGATAGATAGATAGAGAGAGAGAGAGAGAGAAATTGCAGCCTTAGATAGATTACAGACTGTGAGAGGTAGAAGATATTTTTTAAATTAGCGAAGATAATAGAAGAAACAATGGAATAAGAAGTTAAACTCTAGTTTGAAACTCGATACAAAAATATTGAACAATGTTTATTATTTGTGTAATTTATTAAAATGTACTTAAACACTTTTGCATCTGTTTCTTTACCAGTTTCCAGAGAATAGTCACCATGAGTCGATTCTTCAGGTGTTCGATCACGTTAATCCTTTCTCTAATGCTTATCGTGTGTGCCTCAACTTTTCCGACCCAAGCAAAGGATCTGCATCTGGAAGAGAACGACGATTCGGCTTCGCCAAATTTCCCTTCTAGCGCGCATCTTCCGAACAAAAGAGAATTCCGTCAGCAACAGTTCGAAGAATTACAGTCGGCTGCGCCCCAAAGACATACCGAACCTAAAGAGAAGCTCAGTTCTCCAGAGCCATCGTTTAGAGGCCACATCGCTGAACCAACCACACATACTATGGCCGAGCTGAAACAGAAGTCTTATATGGACTCAGACGAAAAAGATCATCATGAAAGATTGGAGAAGCCAATGTCTGAACAGGATTGGCAAGAATACCTTTCGGAAAGGAATCTTGAATTGGATGAAGGAAACGAACGTAGGTGCAGATAAATTATCGCGACTATTTCTGACTATATTCTTCTGAAACGACGATACGAAAGTTCTTATTAAACATTTTGTAAGCTGAATTGGCTAAAAGAAAAAAAGCAATTAAAATCAATTTGTATGTGAAAATGTTTGAGTGTTTCCAGACCATAAAATATAAACTTGCTTAAGATTTTAGCTCCGGTTTTGCTTCACTGATTCGTTCTCAAAGCTTCTTAATTCTTCCCTTTTTCATATTCCATTGATTCTATCGCCATACTTCATTGATTTATTCTCCACTCTTCATTGATTCATTCTCCACTCTTCATTGATCCATTCTCCACCCTTCATTGATTCATTCTCCACCCTACATTCATTCATTCTCCACCTTCATTCATTCATTCCCCACCCTTCATTGATTCATTCTTCACCCTTCATTGATTCATTCTTCACCCTTCATTGATTCATTCTCCACCCTTCATTGATTCATTCCCCACCCTTCATTGATTCATTCTTCACCCTTCATTAATTCATTCCCCACCCTTCATTTATTCATTCTCCACCCTTCATTGATTCATTCTCCACCCTTCATTGATTCATTCTCCACCCTTCATTGATTCATTCTTCACCCTTCATTGATTCATTCTCCACCCTTCATTGATTCTTCTTCACACTTTATTTACTCGTTCTTTATAAGTGATCCATTCTTCTTCCCCCTCTTCATTCATTCTCTGTCCAAGGATCCTTCGCCACACTTCATTGATTCTTTTTTCACTCTTCACTAACTCGTTTCCCAGATTTATTGGTTTCTTTTTTTTTCATTTGTTGAAATAAAACAATACTAAAAATTAACGAAACATTTCCATTTTGTCTATAAGTTTTATATTACTTCCTGATCACCGACAATCCTTTTCTTCCAAGTTTTCAGTTCATTACTGTCGAGCAAATAATCAACAATTCATTTAAATCATCTATATAGGCTCTGTCATATTTTTTTAAGCGTTTCGCCCCAAGCAAGGCGGGAAGCCACTAGCACGCAAGGGGTTACAGAGAGTTGGAGCGAGAGCAAATAGGAGTGATAGACGAAAGGATGAAGAGAAGGATAAGGGGATAGATCAGGGCATCTGGAGACGTCGATTGACATTACATCTGAATAGTTGGAGATTATAGCTATCAGGGAAACAAGGCGAGGAGTGCGAGACATGAAGCTATTAGAGTAGAAGAGACGGCTACATTTAACAGTTTCGACAGTGAAAGGGTGTGAGCGAGATGCCAGCCTAGTTGAGGCTTAAATTCATGAAGTTTGGGAACCAACGAAAGCAGCTCATTGGAGCAGTTACAATTATTATAATGCCTGTTAATGTTTTCAGAATGAAATTGGTATTAATCAAATGAAGTTTGAGAAAATCAATTCGGGATATTTCTATATAAAGAATATACAGTGTTAATTTTAGATGAATTTCTTGTTAAAAATATTAATAATATTTTTTGTTACACAGAAACTGCGTTAACATAAATATTGATTTACAAACAGTGATTTGTACCCAAAGAAATGATATATAGCCTCAAACAATACGGACATCATACCTAAGGTACCTTTCGGCCAACACTTTTTCAAAGGTATTCGTTGACGATTGGGAATGCAAATGAAGACACACTCAATAAAATAAAATAAATAAGGAGGGAAAGGTGGACCGCGATTAAAAGAGAAATTTTAATTACACAAAATTAAAATTGAAGAAGGTGGGGTGTGTGTGGAAATAACCAGTTCCACAAGAGTATAAAATAGAAAAAGGGGGACTCACAAACCCTCCAACAGACGCAAGGAACGTTAAAAATGTTCCTTTTGTCTACACAGGTTCGGCTGTTGACACTTTATAAAAACAGCTTCCGAGACTCGAAGATGGTGTATTGAGCGAGCACTGTGTAAAACTGAAAACCACGTGTCTTCGTATTCAGAGGCACAAGTATGGCTGTCGGGCAAATGTTGACCGATTGCAGACTCGTGGACTGCCGGAGAAGTTCATCTTATAGTCTGGCTAAGATTATTATAATGATTTACAAATAAATCCGAATTATATAGTCACCAGAAATATATATTCGATTCTCTTAGCATTCAACATATCTGAACACTTATTTTATTGCTTTACATGTTTATATAGACTCCATGAAATTCTAGAACCTTTATCCAAAAATTTCTTATCCAATAATTCTTTAAATTTATCATGTAACCATCATCAAATTTGAAAGGACCTAGAATTTTGCTGCCTACAATAATATCCTAAATTACGTCTCCATTCCTCCGTCTTCTAAATTGATTGATGATTGCCACGAAGGACACAACGTTTACCTCAATCAACAGGTCAATCCTATGTAGCTCTAAATTCAACATTTAAAAATACTGTTGAGAATTCATTGACTTTTCAAACATCTCCGAGCGAGGCCAATGTACTAATGTTGGGAGCAGGGCGCTATGCTGACGACATAGGCATTCCTAGTTGGGATAAGAATAGACCTTTATATAATCTTCATTATTAATATTATTCTATTAGCCGTTTTAATACATTTTATTATAGTAAGTAGGCATCCGTTCATCTTTAGTAGTGAGACTGGAAGGGATCTCTCCAGAGCGTAGATCGTATAGAGGCCGTTCGCTGCCCAGATTGCATGCTCGCTCCCTCCCGGTTGTACCGACAAAATCCAAAAGAGTATATTAAATGTGGCGCTAGCTTGACTGCAAATGATACCAGAAAGTTGTCAATGTTAAACACCAACCACGTTTGGGGCTCCCTGAATCAATACAATCTTACTTATTGTTATTGTTTATTGTTATAACTTTTTATCACAAGGTTCTGGGCTAATACAATCTTCATTATTAATATTATTTTCTTCAGTTGTGTGCCATGCGTGATACACGCTTAGGCGATAATGTATCTTTCGATACATAACTTAGGAGGCACATTTTCCCCGCAGTAGGTTGTCATTTCTTTCTGTGGTAGACCAGTTGCCATCTAAAGCTATAGAACCCGGTCTGACCTGCTATTTACCCATAACTGGGGGGAGAAAAAGTGAATTCATACCTTTCCCAATGGTAAGTGAATGCAATGGATTCGACTGGAATTCGAACTCGACTCTCCGATTCCTCAATTCGAGCCGCTATCCATTATAGCTTCCGTATTTTATTACTATTTTTATCCTTCACCTTATTATTGTTTCATTTTATCATAAGACTCTCAGTCAATCTACCATTGCTAAATAGTGTCACACATTGCTTAGAGCTACAAAGTATAGGAAGTTATGGTGAGCCATGATCGCTTACGTCATGAAGAGACACGACAGACAAATCATTTGAATTACCAGTAATATCACTAGAAAGACCGTATACACAGTAGCATTTGTTTTCATAAAATTCGATCTTCCAGAAATTTGTTTCGATTTTTTCTTTTCTTTTTTTTTTACTTCTATTTTATTTATTTGTTATATTTTCAGTCTGTGCGAAGCGGCCCATTGTTAATTCAAAGCATTACGAAGAATTTGTTCCTGGTCACGACTGGCTGAAACGGCTCTGTGCTTTTGGCACCATTTATAACAGTGACACCTGTAGTTGTTCTGATATGGATATCCCCAAAGGTAGATGTTCGAATTTTCTTAAACAAAAACTTTAAAAAAAAAATAATACATCACACCACCTACCGTATTTCCCCATGTATAATACGCATTTTAAAAAAATTTAGTAAAATTAGCGGTGCGTATTATGCACAGTTACAAAAATCTTCAAAAATTTGCCGTTTCATAGGTCGATTTCAATTGCAAAATGACTACTCACCACAAACATACGACAATTTGACACTAACATTCGGCGATTGTGACCCCATAAGGATGTCAAATACAATCATATGTACCTAACAATATTTACAAATGTAAAAAATAATAACATTTATCATAAATCTAAATTAGAATAATATTATTCTATGTTTAAAACCATTTTTGTGAAAAACTACCTACAGATCCGGTAGATTGCACATTTTATCAAACAAAAACAGGTTAATGAGTCTGCGCAGTAGGTACAATATAGGTATTTCCGTTTCCTTTTAGAATTGTGATGATCGGAAATTTTGATAAATATCTTCAGTTACAGCTTGAATAAGAGTAGTAAATGTTGGCCGTAATGAAATTAGAGATAAATTTTATAGGGTATGATTACCAAACAAGGGGTGCGTATTATGCATGAGTAGAAGCATTTTCCCACACTTTCAGCACAATTTTAGGGGTGCGTATTATGGATGAAGGTGCATTATACATGGGGAATTACGGTATTTAATCCAGACACGGTCACAACCTCACTGCATATCTGTCGGCCTACCAAAAGGATACAAAAATCATCAAAGGCTCCAAATTCTAGGTTTAGGGGGTCCTATAACTAGTACATTAAAGCGTCGGCGAGAGACCCGTGTTAGTTCAATCTCTGATCTGGGTAGGACAGACACAGCAGAAACAAGGCCAGCAATAACTGAGCAGTAATATAGACATGAAAAACGGAACGAGAACAATCTACAGTGCTGTTCGATAAAAGTGACTCACCTGATTTTTTTTTACTAAATGTTCTTTTCTCCGAAGAAACGAAAGTTGAGCTAAATTCAAACGATAAGCGATCTAAAATCCAAATAAGCTTTGAAAGCGCTTTGAATTTAGCAGTAAGTACTGTCAAGCATCCGTTCAGTATAATGTTCTGGGGATGCTTTTCTTTTCATGGAACTGGTTTCTTAAAACTTAATGAAAAGACCCTCAGGAGTGAGCAGTACAAGAGAATTTTAGAGTCTTGTCTGCTCCCTTCTGCTGAAAGGGTGCAAATCGACCCCACCAAGCTCATTTTTATGCAGGATAATGCTCCCTGTCACAAATCAAAATTAATGAAGGAATACTTTGATGAGAAGTAGGTGAGTGTTATGACATGGCCGCCCCAATCTCCTGACCTCAACCCCATAGAAAACTTATGGAGCATTATAAAGTACAGGCTCTCGAGAAAGCAGTTGAGCAACAAAGAGGATTTGATTGTGAATTTCATATCCGAATGGAATTCAATGCTTGGAGATGAGATTTGCCAGAACCTAATGAAGTCAATGTCAAAAAGGGTTGAAAAGGTTATTCAAAATAAAGGAGGACCCATAGATTATTAAATATTTCGAACTATATTACCTATTATAAATAAATGATACCTCTATTATTCTTTATTTAAAGCTGTTCAGTTATGTTTCTATTGATTACTAGTTGCAGGAAATAAGTGAGTCACTTTTTTTGCACGGTTTTTTCCCTAAATCTCATTTATATCCAAAATTATAATTATCAATAGAATACCTTAGGGTGAGTAAACTTTTTTTACTAGGTGGTCGGGAAGTGGTCTTTATATTAGTAAGATTAAAAATTAGTTTGACCCCAAAAACAACAGGCGAAAAAATTTTTAAGTAAAAAAAATTCAGGCGAGTCACTTTTATCGAACATCGCTGTATCACCTCTAGATTAAATGAAGTATTCAATTCCTCTGCGCTTGTGGTCATGCGCCCGTCCGTCTGTACGGGTGTATGTACGTATAGGAAGTAGTGATCGTTTACCCCTTTTCTTCGTTTTTTTTTTTTTTTACTTTGCACCCACTCATTTAGGGCTTCTCTCTTTCTTTCTTTTTTCCCGATTGTAGCTACTTTTGTCTGGTCTAGTCCAGACTCTAGACATACAAACCTTCAAACGTTACTTTACCCGTATTTGAGTAGAAAGCACTGTTGTTTTGTTTTTATTTTAACAGTTTTTATTACGCCTACCGGCCTGTGCCTTTCAGAAAACTTAAAGAAAATGTGCCCTCTCGCAGGATTCGAACCTACCTGCGTCTTCCTTCGTAGAAGGAACCACCGTCTGGCCCGGCGTGCTTTAGACCATTTGACTACCGAGAGCATCACAGCCAACCAAAGTTCCATTTGATTGCAGCACATCTCGCCTATTTTTTCTCAAAAGCCCAGATCTGATCAGTTTCGTTGAGGAACTAATTAAGTGCTGAGTTGAAAAAGAAAAGAAAGGACGAATTAAAAATAATAATTAGAAGCGATAAAATGAGTTTGGTGAAGACTCTTGAAGGAATTGAACCTGAAATAAATCGAGTAGAATTCATTAAAATTTAACTAAGACGAGATCTTCCCAAATCTACCCAGTTGACTCTGGGGCAGTATGAAAAGATTTAGAGTCTTGTAAAATTTCACAAACTCCAAAGACGAATTCTCGCTATGCTTATTTAAACTGCTATCAAATACAACAAAAAGTTTACATCGGACCAAATCCAATTTTTAGGAGTTTTGGCATGAAGGCATTCCATGAGGGGCCATCAGTAATTTTAACAAAGAAAAGTCATGAATGTCTTATCGAAAAATATTCAAAAGGTACTCAAATGTCCTTCTGTAAACCAAACAGTACACAGAGACACAGATGCAGATGACAAGATAGGCAAAGTCTAGTTTTATTCCCCACTTCCTTTTTTTTCCAGAGTATTAATCCAAAGTGTTCATAAGAACATTAAGTTTTAAGGTGTGAAATGCTAACTTTCTTTACTTCTGCTAGGTTACTTTTCTTTGTAATCTATTAGCTAGACTGACTTACACAGCTAAAGTGATCCAACTGCTCATCTGGTAAAGGAGGGTGGATTCATGCCTTTCCAAGAGGCAGACATGCGAAGTGAATATAAAAAACATTCTGCTTTTTTTACAATGTAATGCAAACCTTTCCCATTTCTACCAAGTAGAATTTTTTCAGTCAGTGTTACCTTTTTAGCTAGACTAACTTCCATAACTAAAGTGCTCCAACTGTCCCGCTATTTAGTTAAAGATGGTAAGGGGGACATAGATTCATGTCTTTCCCATGTGCATTAATGCAAAGGGAAGCATTTTAAGTTTTTACTGAGTTAGAACTTCTTTTTTCACAACCCTTTACTTTGTCGATACCCCTTTAATTTGTTGACAACCCTTTACTTTGTTCAGAGCTCATTTCTTTGTCGACAGTCATTTACTTTGTCGACAACACTTTAATTTGTTGATAGCCTTTTACTTTGTTGATAACACTTTACTTTGTCGACATCCCTTTACTTTGTTGAAAGTTCATTTCTTTGTCGACAGCTCTTTACTTTGTCGACAACCCTTTACTTTGAAGATAGCCTTTTATTTTGTTGACAACCCTTTACTTTGTTGACAAACCTTTACTTTGTTGATAGCCTTTTATTTTGTCGACATCTCTTTACTTTGTTGACAACCCTTTACTTTGTTGATAGCCTTTTATTTTGTCGACATCTCTTTACTTTGTTGACAACCCTTTACTTTGTTGATAGCCTTTTATTTTGTCGACATCCCTTTACTTTGTTGACAACCTTTTACTTTGTTGATAGCCTTTTATTTTGTCGACATCCCTTTACTTTGTTGACAACCCTTTACTTTGTTGATAGCCTTTTATTTTGTCGACATCCCTTTACTTTGTCGACAACCCTTTAATTTGAAGATAGCCATTTACTTTCTCGACGTCCCTTTACTCTGTCGACAACCCGTTACTTTGTTGATAGCCCTTTACTTTGTCGACAACCCTTTACTTTGAAGATAGCCTTTTATTTTGTCGACATCCCTTTACTTTGTCGACAACCCTTTAATTTGAAGATAGCCATTTACTTTCTCGACGTCCCTTTACTCTGTCGACAACCCTTTACTTTGTTGATAGCCCTTTACTTTGTCGACAACCCTTTACTTTGAAGATAGCCTTTTATTTTGTTGACATCCCTTTACTTTGTCGACAACCCTTTACTTTGCTTTTACAGCTGATTATACATCTGTTCATTTTACTTATAAAACACGATGCGTAATAATTGCCCACAGTAGTTCACTTACTTTAGCGCACGGATGACCATTCCATTTTAATTGTACATATAAGATTATTACAAAATAAAGTTTGTCACTTAGCTGATTGATACTATATTCAGCTCCTCTACTCCAGGCTTTCGTAGACTAACCTTTGCATAATCGTTCTATCCGATTCGTCAGGCGGTATCAAGAAATGTCAAGAAATGTCTGTCGATTTGTGTATTTGTGTTATTTTTATATTAATTTTAAAAAAATAATTTACGCGCTTTTTTATTGGTGTTAGGTTGATTTTTTCTTCTCCGCTGTGTGTGTGTGTTTTGTGCGTGTGTGTGTGCACATGTGTACGCACGTGTGTGTGTGTTTGTGTGTGTGCCTGTACGTGTACACATGTGTAGTATGTCATGGTTATTTCTTCTGTTCATAGTTTTCTTGTCTCCTTATACACTCTCATTATTCCGTTTCTTTTCTCTTTCTTTCGGCTCTGAGTATCAAAAGATACTGTAACAATGTTATTTCGGTATCGGAGACAGGGCTTATAACTTTAAGAAAATTCTGGGATTTTCTAAAGTTTTTTTTTTTTAATATAGGCGTATTGTGCTTTTTATTTATTTATTTCTTGTTTAAGCAATTCATTATCTTTTAATTAAACGTTTTCGTGTTGTTCTTATAGGAAACGTTTACCCTTTCAAACGGACTAAAGCAGAAAAAGAAGAGGACAACGAAATGGATTCACAAAGTGTAGAACTTGCAGGGAGCCAGAATAACAGTCGACCATCAGAAGCAAATCGCCAGAACTGGCTGACCCGCCCACCAAAACTATTCATCTCAGAGGAAACAAACCCAGACAACGAACACGACAGTATTGAAAAAGTCAAATCGATCGAAAATGATAGCATTGCGATATCTTCATCTGAAGGGAGACGTTCCTCAATTGAAACAATCGATCGAATCCAGGAAATAGAAGATCAGAAAGAAGGCGTCGATTTTGATCGCGACACGGCGAGCGAGAGCAGGGGCGTCAGCGAGGACAGTAGCGAGGGTAACGACACGCGGCCCTACGTTGAAAAAGATGAAAGACACATGCAGAGTGAAAGAAACGAGAAAGTATCGCCGGAAGGCGAGAAAGTGGAAGTTACTGACAAGAGCCGACTTTCTGTTGACAGCAAACAAAGATGGCGGAAACCGGCTGCAGATTTCGACAGGGACTCGATTGAAACGTTGGGAGAGTCAGTTCAACAGGATGATGTCAGTGACAGCCAGGAAAAGACAAAACCCGAGTTTGATGAGAAAGAAAAAAATCGAACGTCTTTCCTTGGACTCGAAGACAGTGACGAAGACGTTGATAAAGATTCAGTTGGACAGATGAGGAAATGGAATGAAAATCCTAGAAGCAAATACAGTAACAGTATTGATGACAGCCATGATGAAAATAGCCTCAAAGAAGAAAGCCAGACCAACGCTCAACTGAAAGGTATGAGTGCTGAGATAGATAGAGACCAGAGCTTTGCTTGGGATGAAGAGAGTCAAGAGGGTGTGATGAGCAGTAGTCACGAGGAAGCCGATCTAAAGACCAGTGTGTCTGTAGATGGTAGTGACTCCACCGAGAACGACATGAAAACGAGGCCGATCGCAAAGAAAGAATTCAGGAGATTCATTCGCTATTTTCGACAGAATTTCATTGAGATGTTCCGTCGGTTCATTACAGAATGGATTACAACAATGACGCGTAAATATGAAGAATAAATCATTAATTCGATTATCTCGCCATTCATCACTATTTATGTTTTAACACGCAGAAAAAAAAGACAGTTCCAATATTCGCAAAAAGAAAAAGAAGCCAACGTGAATTTTTATTTAGTTTTACATATCAAACCCAATGTCTATTTTTTAAACAAAAAAAAAAAAACTCCATTTAAAACGTAGGTGATAATGGTAATAGAAATTGTAATATTAGCCGTTTCCTTATAAGGAAACATTCTGCATTGCATTGAGCGAACAACCAGTGTTACTCTAGTTACGTTTTTCTTCACTCCCTGGGTATCGGGATGCGATCAAAGTGTAGAATCTGTTCTCATCTATAATGGTAAAATTAACAGTTTCCCTATAAGGAAACATTCTGCATTGCATTGAGTGAACAACAAGTGTTACTCTAGTTACGCTTTTCTTCACTTCCTGGTTATCGGGCTGCGATCAAAGTGTAGTATCTGTTCACATCTCTAATGGTAATATTAACAGTTTCCTTATAAGTAAACATTCTGCATTCATTGAACGAAGAGACAGTGCTACTCTAGTTACGCTTTTCTTCACTCTCTGGTCATCGGGTTGCGATCAAAGTGTAGAATCTGTTGTCATCTCTAATGGTAATATTAACCGTTTCCTTATAAGGAAACATTCTGCATTGCATTGAGCGAACAACAAGTGTTACTCTAGTTACGCCTTTCTTCACCTCCTGGTCATTTACACTGGCGTCAATGTGTAGCATATGTTTTCCCCCATTTCTAATGATAATGGCAGTATTAGCCGTTTCCTTATAAGGAAACATTCGATATTCACTGACCGAACAGCCAGTACTACTTTCAGTTGAAATTTATAAAATTTTTCTCTTAAAACAATTTCTCAGGAAAATAGGTTTCTTGAGTGTACTAGCTAATGTCGGTATTTCCGGAATTGATGTGGACTTCCGGCCTAAAATTTTTCAAGTAGTGCGGACGTCAACACCTTGATTATGACATTAGTTTCTCTTCGAGTGATATGTGCTATCGATTTTAGATGTTTTTGTTGTTGTTGGAAGTCCTCCATTAAGTCCTCCATTGGTGCGATTTTCTTTACTTTGTATAGTTCTTTGTTCATGATTTCGGTGCGTCAGTCAACATAGTTCGAAGAAGGATAGTCCTCGCTAAGACCAACAGGCTTTATTCGTTCGAAGACATTTTTAAGCATTGATCGGAGAAAGCGATTTCACACAGCTGATAGCTTAGATAACTCCGAACGAGTTTGATACCATACAATGCATCGATATCGATTTTTTAAAATAATTTCACTCCTAATCAAGGCAATAAAGCCACTAAGTCTCATGGTGTTACTGAGTGTTAGAGAATATAAGAAAAAATACTATTATGATGAGAGAACAATAAAAAAAAACAAGAATTGTGGTGCTAGACAATTTTTTTCTCCAGAATATACATATCTATAAGTTTACCATTCGTCCATTCTTAGAATATTGTTGCCACATTTGGTTCAGTGTCCCTGCTATTTACCTTGAGCTCCTTGATAAATTGCAAAGAAGAATCAGCTATATTATTGGTCCTGATCTGGGGACTCAGCTTCAGTCAGTTTCCCACCGTCGTAAGGTTGCATCTCTGTTGCTTTTTTTTATAAATATTTTCATGGTAACTGTTCGGATGAGCTCTTCGCTATGGCAGTCTCTGATTTTAAGCGCGGTACAAGGCTGGCATGGAGATGTCACCAATTTATAGTTGAGCTGTCTAGATGTAGCCGTAAGTTCTATGCTAACAGTTTCTTATCTCGCACTTCTCGCTTGTGGAACTCCCTTCCGGTCCCACACTTCCCAGCCAACTTTAATCTGCAAAAATTTAAATGCAATGTCAATCGCTTTCTACTGACCTGTTTCTTCTTTTTGTTCTCGTTTCTTATTAATGTTTCTGTTTTATAATTGTTCCACACTCACTAATCCCTTGTGTCTTCGTGGCTTTGGTACCTTGCTTGGGGTGAACTCAATTTAAAACAATTCTATTTGCAGACAAATTCAAAGTGAATCTGTCAACACGTTTGAATGATGCATTGGAAGAAGAAAAATGATTTCTCTAAACCAAATGTCAACCGGTGATTTTAGTGTGAGACAATGCCATCTTCATGTTGCAAATACGACGCGGCAATCGCTTATGCAAATTGGGATGGGAAGTTCTTCTACAATTTACCTAATCTCCACGTCTCGCACTTTTAGCCAGTCACTTTTTCATTCAGTGCAACAGTCTTTTCAATTTAGTATTTCATTTCTGAGATGAGTAATTGTAATTATATAGATATAATTACAATTTAGTATTTAATTTCTGAGATGAGTAATTGTAATTATATAGATATAATTACAATTTAGTATTTAATTTCTGAGATGAGTAATTGTAATTATATAGATATAATTACAATTTAGTATTTAATTTCTGAGATGAGTAATTGTAATTATATAGATATAATTACAATTTAGTATTTCATTTCTGAGATGAGTAATTGTAATTATATAGATATAATTACAATTTAGTATTTCATTTCTGAGATGAGTAATTGTAATTATATAGATATAATTACAATTGCTCATCTCAGAAATGAAATACTAAATTGAATATATATATATAATTTCGAAATATTGTACACATTTTGGTTGATGTAGATGTTATTATAGACACTACGGATGATGGCTTAGTGGATATAGGAGTTGGTTATGCGTGTCATCTAGTGGTCATGAGTTCAAGCCTTGGATAAGATAGTAAGGCAGCAATTCAACAGTAACGAACAATATCTGACATCACAGAATATCAGTAATAAACAAATATCGCGTATCAGTTGGTAGTTGGTCAAAACGTTGTGTCTATAATAACATATATATCAATCAAGATAAAAACAATAGTTCAAAATAATACAAGAATAGCAACAGCATCTGTCTTGTCAACAGTTCCTGTGTCGAGTGGTTCAATCATCTCTACCACTCCAGTAAGTTCCTGACTCTACCTGCCATGTTTTATCTTGACAAGAGCCAGATCATACCAAAAATTAAGTATTGCTGTTACAACTATGCTGGCACTGACAAGTCCTAACTTTCCAGATTCGATAGATTTCAAAAGTGTTTGAACGGCCCTGTGAGTGATGAACTGATTTGAAAGGAATTGTAGCACCCTACAACACATTTTCCACAGACGAAACGCTGCTAGCTTCTTGCTTCTTGGTCGAATTATATTCCTTGGTTCCACCAGTCCAGACCTCGGCAAGGATGCTACGTAAACAGAGTCGACTTATCCCCAGTACCTCCATACTCCATTGGTGAGAAGGAAGTTCCACTCAGACAACTTCTTCCCGATAACTGTTGCATAGCCGAACTGACTCCTGAGAGGATGCTTCCCGATCACTACAATCTGAACATCTTCAAGTCAAGAGGCAACCTTTAACTTTTCTCCATATCTTCATGATATACACCTCTTGCTCCTTGTTTACGGCCATATTGAAACACCGGTTCCCGTACGATCACTGAATTTAAGCAGTGTCGAGACTGGTCAGGACCAGGGTGGATAACCGCTTTCTTTCTTTCTTTTTTTCTTTCTTTCCAAGTCTCTTCATATCTATCTCAGCCTATTCATATCTATCTATCTATCTATCTATCTATCTATCTATCTATCCCAGTCTCTTCATATCTATCTATCTATCTATCTATCTATCTATCTATCTATCTATCCCAGTCTCATTATATCTATCTATATCAGTTCAGCTTACTGCCACATCACATTGAAACGGCGATTAAGCAACGTCGAGCATGGGCAGTACCTAGATGGGTGACCACTTGGAAATACCAGGTGCTGTAAGCTTGGATGTGCGGGTGGTGTAATGGATAATGGCTTGGAATTGTTAATTGGAGAGCCGAGTTCTAATTCTTCCCGTTGGGTTCGTTATATTTACATACGCGCACAGAAATACCCTTGGGGAAGTTATGAATCCACCTTTTCTCCCCCAAGCTATGAGTTTTTAGGGAAATGGAACCAAAATACGCTTAAACATAAAATCAGAAAGATATGGTAAAAATTTCTAGGAAACATAATGAAGAAAGGAAGCCTAGAAAGTTTGAGACTCACAGGGCTGATTGAAGGCAAGAGGTACAGAGGTGAACACCGAGAAACCTGCGTCACGTCGTTACCTAAATGCATGACAGAACATGATATGGGGAGGAGTAAAAAGATAAACATTACTAAGAGTTAAAAAGGATAGGAAATTGTGGAGAGCCCTTATCGCCCACATCCTGAAGAGGGGCAACACTTAGAAATAAAGAATACTGAGTTACCTGTGGTGAAAATTAACTTCTATTTTATTTC
The DNA here is from genome assembly GCA_964036315.1 of Acanthosepion esculentum. Classification (NCBI taxonomy): domain Eukaryota; kingdom Metazoa; phylum Mollusca; class Cephalopoda; order Sepiida; family Sepiidae; genus Acanthosepion; species Acanthosepion esculentum. The sequence continues at coordinate 13,346,789 of OZ038490.1, read as the reverse complement.
AAGTCATGAAATGTAATCTATTTCATAAAGATTAATGTACATTTATTGTTTCTCGGGCGTGTCCGCACGAATGTCGAAAATTCCTGCTTTTAAGACAACACAATTAGTCCCAAGAACAGAGCAAATTGTCCAATGTCAATTACCGTGGATTTCTTTCTGGATGTTCCATTGCAAAAATCTCTATCATTGCAGCAAAGGCGAAGAGCACATCCGGTGACGTTATACCTGCGCGGATTTGACGAACAGTTTCGGAATTCATCCTCCATCATGGGTACACAACTTCCGGCAGAACAGGTGCGAATAACAGAAGGATATCGAGGCGTAGACTGACCCATTTGATAAAGGGCTTTCTGTTATAAAAAAAAAAGTGTGAACACATTTCATTACAGCCACTATTTTTCTTAATGTTTATAAAATAATTTAATTATTGCAGTCAATACGACACGTATATTTTAACAGCGGGTTAACATATTTAATTATAGTTAATATTTTTCAGTATAATATTAAAAATAATTACAGTCAAAATTAGTCAATATAAATGGTGTTCCAATAATTTGAACCGATTTTAAATGTGAATTAAGTTTAAGCGTCTAATATTTTTTTCTTTTTCTTTCAGATTTAACAACTTGCCAATTTCAGCCATGGAAAGATTTAACAATCAAACAACGTGTTAAAGTTATCAAAGCCTATTACAAAAATGGACGTTCAAACAGAAATTAATTTCGCGCGCTTCACGAGTTTTTGGTCAACATAATCAACCAATCGAGAGTGTAATTGGAAACGATGTAACGTTTGTTGTGGAGAGGTTCAATTCCTGCGCGCGATGACGAAAAGAGGTGTCTGGATTTTCGGCCACATTCTCGTGCACTGCATCAATGTTTTCAGCTGAACGGCGTAAACGAGCACGCAATGGTGTTTTCACATCTGCCACCGACCCAGTTTGTTTGAATTTACGAACAATTTTTTTCCAATTGCACTCTTGAAACTTTAACAAGTTGTTTGATTCTTAATCTTTCCATGGTTGAAATTGCCAAAGTCTTAAGTTGTTAAATCTGAAAGAAAAAGAAAATCATTAGATGCTTAAATTAAGTTCAGATTTAAAATCGGCCCAAGTTATTGGAACAACCTTTATCTTGGCATGGCGTTAAAAATATTTTAATTATAACAGCCAATGTTTTAATATGGTGTTAAAAATAATTTAATTGTAACAGCCAATGTTTTTAATGCTGTATTTAAAATAATTCAATTATTATGACCAATTTTTTTAATATGCCGTTAAGAATAATTTTAATGCTTAAAGTAATTTAATTATCACAGCCAATATTTTAATCGGGTCTTTTTTTAATCATTTTATCTCAAGCAAGGTGATAATGCCGCTAAGATGTAAGGAGTTACTGGGAGTGAAAGAGAATGAGAAGACTGAAGTGGGGATCAAGGTTGAAGTGAGTACAGGAAGGCAGAATATGACGATTGACGTTGCATTTAAAATCTTGAGCTAACGTAGGTGGTAAGGAAGCAATAAACTAGAAGAGAGTTTCAGAGGCGGAAAGTGCAGACGAAGGAACTATTAGAATAGAACTTACGGTTAATATAGTTGCTAATAATAGCAATAATATTTATTATTAATAATAATGAAATTTTTTATAGAACCTCCAAGAATCATAGATTTACTTTCATTTTAATTTTTATAGTTGCTTGTTTTTTTTTATCGAACTTGAACTCTGACTGTCAATCTATAACAATGAGTGGACATAATAAGTTAGAAAGAAAGAATTAATTTTCAGTGATTTACTCAAACATTTGCCTTAACATGGCATGGATGAGCACATCAGCTGCTCTGTCTGATTGAATTATAAAGAATCAATGCAATGACATTGTGGAAGATCAAATCTAACCATTTAAACCTATCCATCGTTCCACGATCTCTCCAGGCACCACATTTGTTCTTGGCTCTATTTTTGTTCTAATTGTTATTCATTCAAGTATAAGGAATTCAGAATGGGAAATTCACGTTCTAACCTATCCTTCGTTATCTTGATATTGTCACAATGAAAGAAGATATGTGATTTGAGCGATAGTCTCTCAGAATGACCATTTCGATATGTGTGTATGTATGTGTGTGCGTGTTGAGATATGCCTTAGCACTTGACTAAGCTAAGCTTAGTAAATATTATACATGTTATATTAGATATTATTCGAAGTACATTATATCAGTAAAAATATATAAATAAATTATATTTTTAGAAGTAAACTTGAGTAAAAACATAAAATAAGCTTAAAATCATTTAAAAAAAACAACATTTGTGCAATACTTCTGAAATCTATCCTATTTCCACACCCGCCAGTAACAAACTGAAGTCAGACAAGTGCAGACACTAAAATCCACCCCGAAGCTCATCTCCAAGGCATCGCTTTCTTTGACAATGTGGAAGTGGCTAATAAGACAATGTGATGAAAGTGGCTAATAAGATACCTTGTGAGAAGATGTTACATCTTCTTATTGTGGTAATTTGATGAAATGGTCGTCTTAGAAAAACTGATGAGATATTTTACCAATATGAAGTCACAGAATCCTGATTTTTTTTCTCTTTTGCTCCAAAGGATCTTCAGAGGAGTACAAATTCATCTTCACAATAAATAATTCTTTCAAATAAGAATTTTGTTTTGTGTTAATTCTATGAGGAAAGAGATTGTTTTTGATCATTTTACAAAAATTATAAGTTGAACTTCTCATATAGTGATGGGAATGTTTTGTTATTTTCCAAACGCAGTCAGTACATTGTGGCCATATTCATATTTGATACTGAGTTTGTGTTTTTCTATTTTTTATTATTAATGCTTCTATTATTTTTAGCCATTTTTTTACATGAAGCTATTCTCGTCGTATTTTCTACTATAGATACACAGACATAAGATCTACATATTCAGTTAAAAATTAATAAAAAAACAGATAATCGCTAATAGAATATCCGAAATCGTTTGGATATATAGAATATTTGGACAGTTTTTACACACTGTCCTTCCTTACATCCGACTTTAACAGCCTGGGATGCGATATTTGGATGTAGGTGACAACTCTCTGAGATGCATTTCCAGCAATAAAGTTTGTAAAGAGAAGAAAACATTTATGCGACCACAGGAGAAAATTGAATAAAAACCTTAATCGCAGTCCTACCTGGTTAGTCGTCTTTAATGAAACTTGTGTATATATATATATATATATATATATATATATATATATATATAAGACATTTTATGTTTATACATTCTTTTTATAGATACAAATATTTAAGTAAATGCTCTGTTTATAATAAACATTATTAACAAGGTCGACTTTACTGCTCTTAAATTACAATCTTCTCTGAATCTCTCACGTACATTCATATCTGCTCAAAGCGGATCCAAATTTAAACAAATGACGTCACACATTATGAAATGGATAAAGTCCGACAATTATTTTAAGAGATTTTTATGTTTATACATTCTTTTTATAGATACAAATATTTAAGTAAATGCTAATCGAACGATCCTCTGTGGCTCAATCGGTTTAGGCACGTCAGGCTATATGACGGTTCCATTTAGGATACAGGTTCGATTCCTGTCGGAGGACGAATATTTTCTATGAAAATATCTCGGACATCCAGGCCAGTAAATGTTGTTAATACTGTTTATTATATGCAGAGCATTTACTTAAATATTTGTATCTATAAAAAGAATGTATAAACATAAAAATGTCTTAAAATAATTGTCGGACTTTGTCCATTTCATAATATATATATATGTATATATATATGATTAAAACAAAATTAAAATTTGTCTCTTAGTTTATTGATAGTATATTCAGCACCCCGACTCCAGAGTTTAATAAAAAAATAAAAAAGAACAATCCGATTAAATATGTTGATTTTGCTATTGCGCAAGCGGTCCTACTAAACGGTTATTTTCTGTCGCCAATGTCCCGTTTAACCGAAATCATTTGTATTGTGATTTTCGGGTTGGGCGAAATTAATTCTTACCACACAAGACTGCCCTTCCTTACATCCGACTTTAACAGCCTGGGATGCGATAGTTGGATGTAGGTGACAACTCTCTGAGATGCATTTCCAGCAATAAAGACCGTAACAGGAATCTAAAACTGAAAAAAAAAATGTCGCAAATTAGTTAAAAAAATGTTTAAAAAGTAAAAAATAGATATGATTGAGTGGGAACGATGAACTGATGGGAACAGTGCAAACAATTTGAATTTAACCATAAAACAGAAGCTTTCACCAAAAATAAAAACTGAATTCTTTGAAATAAAGAATGAATAAATAAAAACAAAAGTCAATGTTTATTATAACAGTTATTTTTCACTGGCCACGAATGTAACCTGTGATATCATGGTCAGGATTTTTTTAAGGAAATCAGTGAAAACTTATATTTCTTGTAGAACCCTTAGAATCAGAATCAGAATTTGATTAATTTTTTTTCCTTTTTATTTGGTTAATATTATTAATCAACTAGAATATTGTTCCGTGAGACAATTACGAGTTAATAAAAATTAATCAGCTTTCTGATGAGGCTGCTGCTTGTCACGTTCGGGAATCTAGTGATACGGTAATTGTGATTTCAAATCTTGGTCCGGGCAGTGCATTCTTGAACTCAGTGGAAACAGGATGAACAATAAATTAAAAAGTTCTAAATAACAATTAGGCGAGATATCCCTAGCCACGGTCAGCAGAACGATGTCTGCCTCTGTAGATTTAATGATTCCCTGAATGTTAACCAAGTCGAAGAGAACCTGATGAAAACTGGAGGTCACATCGGCCGAAACGTTATGATAATAGCAACAAAGATAAAGATAATAGTCCGCATGTAAATACAATTGATTTCAAGTGAGGTTGCAGACATATTTCTTTTACTTACCAAGATGTCTGTGTATGTGAATATATATGCGTGTATGTGTGTGTGTGTGTGTGTGTGTGTGTGTGTGTGTGTGTGTGTGCGCGCGCGCCGCGCGTGCGTGTCTGTGTTAAAATTTCAGATAGTGTATATCTGTAAAAGAACAATATGGATAAAGGCAAAAGGAAAGCTTATCTCGCGTCGTGTCCTCCATAGCTTGCCTGGCTTTTCGGCAAATATGAATATTTATGAGCGTCCTTAAACGTAAAATCATGAAAAACCGATAACATTTTGCTCTTCTATATAAATATTTGTTACAAAATAAAATCGTTGCACTTGCCTTGATAAAGTCCCTCAGAGGACGAAACGGGTCGGCTAAGATAAGTTTTCCTTTTATCTTTATTTATATATATATATATATATATATATATATATATATATATATATATATATATATATATATATATGAGATGAGAACGAATAGAGTACAATTTCAACGTTCATAACATTTAATTTAAAAGAGGGGTCAATAAAAAGTAGACCAATATTCTTTATTTTAGGATGTTACATCGAAAAACATGTCGAAATCAATACACAATTGCAGTGGTGTTTCGATTCGTCCTGATGAGATGCGTTGATACGTATCGAAACACAACTGTCCTTTTGACATGTTTTTCGATGCAATATCCTAAAATAATGTATATATATATATATATATATATATATATATATATATATATATATATATATATAATATATATATATATATATATATATATACAGTTGTGGCCAAAAAGTTCAGAACGGCATTGTTTTCGTCAGAAAAGTAGGTATAAGTTTTTATCAAAGTGGTTTTATATTCTATAATTTTCACAGACAATAAATAGAATATTATTTGGTATTGTCTGAGATTTTGGTGTAATCTGAGAGGATAATACAAAAGTTATGGATGATGAAGTGATTTACTGCAAAACCCATGGCGGCCAAAATGATCAGAACGGTTGCTTTTACTCCGTGTTTTAGCATATTTAACCGGCGAACTCTAATTTTTTAAATTTGTTTACGTGACGGTTTGTTTACTAAACATTAGTATGAATATCTGCAGTGTACTTTGTTAATATAATGCCACTTACTCCGTTACCAATTCGTCAGCAGATTATTAAGCTTCGAAGTATCCAAGTGCAGCAGGAAAACTACATATATATATATATATATACATATATATATATATATATATATATATATATATATATATACACACACACACACGCGCGCATATATATATATATATATATATATATATATATATATATATATATATATATATATATATATTATAATAAAAGAAAGAACAGTAAGATATATAATCCAGTGCTCAATGCAAATTTACAGAGCATAAATATTATAAATTAACTGATTTAAAATATGGTTCCATCGCTACACAGGAATTAAGCTGATAAGAGAAATATGTATACTTATATTTGATATTTAATAATAATTTTTAAATAATTTAAGTAATTCTATAATATTTATTTGTTATTTGTTAGTAATGCTATAATATTTAAAAAGGAGTAGTCTATTAGTAATTAAAATTAAAAATAATATTTTAAAATAGTAGTTCAATACAATGTATTCTAATCCAAACACCCCTTTTAGAGACAATCTTTATGTATACAAGTACAAATTTAACGAAAAAAAAATGCCGAAAAACTTTTTGTCGTTGATAAAAACCAGCCGACATGAATTGAACGGATGTCATAATTCATTGACAAAAGCACCCCTACCCTACCTAGACTTAACCCCTTTTCGAAAGTAACTCATATTTGATACAATAGTTGTCAGTAAAAATGAATACACTACCGCCCCTTGTGAAAATGGTTGGATTTCCCCGTATCCTTGTAAACAAATATTATGAATGTATGTGCTTTTAAAACTCAGTAAATTTCAAAATAAGTTATTCCAAAATTCACTTGAAACAGAACAAGGCCATTTAATTTAATTATATAATTGAATTTGAAGTTTTTAGTTTCTGCTTTTGAAACATGGTAATTCCTGTGTAGCGATGGAACCATATTTTTAAATCAGTTAAATTATAATATATATATATATATATATATATATATATATATATATATCCGCTCTCTTCAAGAAACTAACTAAGGTTAGCTCAGTATAGCTGTAGTATAAACCACACCTCATTAATGTGCCTGGGGATGCGTCTTCAACAGGGATTAGTTAGTCACTCTAGCAAGACAAGCGTACTCGTATTATAAATATAATTTCACGTATGTGTATATTGTTACGTATGTGTGAATACATAGATATGAGTGTGTGTGTGTGTGTGTGTGTGTGTGTGTGTGTGTGTGTGTGTATACGTTATGAGAAAGTTCTATGCACGTCGTCATACACACGAGGCAAACTTGAGCAAGCACCAAAAAGTATACAAGCACGTACACATTCGCAATCATACACGCACGAAAGTACTCGTATTGTGTGTACACGAGTGCTGTCGAATACCGTGTGCGAGTAAGTAAAATTGCGTCCGCGGACTTGTGTTGACTAAGTACATTTTGCAGACAATTTTTTGTTTAGAATTCAAAACGACAGCATAACTACAGGCAGATTTACGGTATCAGCTACAAACAGATGACAAGCGCTTATCAACGCCAAACAAAGTTCAAGCCGAACTGACAATCCCATGATCTAGGGGTTCAAAATGAACGAAAAATAAAACGCTCTAAAAATAAAATCTTATCTTCAAATTCATTACTGACGCCATTATAACTTAAGGCAAATTGTATAAAATGCAGGGAAACATTTTTTTTTAATCAATTCACCCCAAGCAAGGCGACAATATCACTAAGACGCAAGGGGCTACTAGGAGTGAAGGGGATGAAAAAGACTTTAGAAGGAACCGGAAACCCAGTTTTAAACCGCAAATAATGTATAAACCTGTACTTTTATTTAAAAACCAAAAACAAAAAAAAACGACTATTACATGTAGTGGATAACCATATTTAAGTAGAAATATTCGTTTTTTTTTGTTTTTTTTGTTTTTGTTTTTTGTTGTAAATTAATCCAATCATCAGCATTTACAAATTAATCACTTAAAGTAATATCACTGTGAAAAATGAAATGGTGCGTCGTAAGAATCACCAATCTTTCTACTACCATCCGACAAGGTACTACCTTTGGCAACAGAAAAAAAAAACAGGCAAATACAGATAAAAAGGAATGACAACATCACCGAGTGGACGAGAAGAGATTTTTGTTTTGTTTAATCAATTCACCCCAAGAAAGGTGATAATGCCACTATGACGCAAAGAGCTACTGGGGGTAAAAGAGAATGAAAAGATATTAGAAGGAACCGGGAATCCAATCTTAAACAGGAAACAAAAGATAAACCTCTAATGCTTTTCAAAAGACTGGGGAGGATTAAATGGTAAAAGCAGTGTCAAGAGAAAAATATATTTCTGACACACCATTTTTGCTTAATTAAAATTCTGAATACTTTAGAAAATTTTATGCAGATTACTTTGTTTATTATATTATAATTTTAACAAATATAATTTAATAAAATCGAAACCGTAACTGATTTTTGTTATAAAGTCAAAGGGATTATTTTTTCATTTTCTTTCTTCTTTATTCACAGTGAAAGAAAAAGAAAAAGAAAATCAGTATTTGGAGAAACAAATCCAAATCACTCTTGAGAATTTGATTATTTTTTCAGGTGTTCAATTTCAATGAACTGTAATAATCTAGACAAAGAAGAAACATCCTGTTCAAAAGACCAGCAAGGAGTGTGAATCGGGCGATAGGCGAACCTATCTACCCCTATTGAGGAAAGGAAAAATAGTCAATAAAATTTCAAAGTTTAGTCAGAGACGTTAGAAGTATGGAATTGAAGTAGACTTTAGAAGGAAATTGAAACCCAGTCCTAAACTGAAAACAAGGGGTAAAGTTCTACTTCTGTTCAAAGGAACGAGCAAGAGTGTAAACCGAACAGCGCAGGCGAGCTAATCTACACCTCTTGAGGAAAATTAAAATAAAATTTTAAAAAATACGTGTACACGTGTGTGTGTGTGTTTTCTTATATATACAGGGTGCCATGGGTAAATTGACGCCATTTCATATTTTTATATTAATGCGCATTGTTTGTTTTTGATTTTGTCGACTACACTGTATAGTAGGGTCAGTTGGGTACCAGCTGTGAGAAAAGGGGCAACATGACGCAATTCATTCCGCCAGAAATTTGGAAACGGAACGCTGTACTGCTTGGCATTCGCGTCGGAAGCTCCAATACGAACATGTCAGAGTGTTTGGGTGTTAATCTGAGGACAGTGCAAAGGATGCGGAAAGAGTTTGATGAGTCTAATGGTGATTACGAAGGTACGGCAGCACGGAAAATTCACTCTGATCGTTCTGATAAGAAAAGAACTTCCGAATTTGTTGGTGGGGACCTCAGACTCAACACGAAGTCCTACATCAAGTGCCTTGAGGAGGTAGTGCGACCCTAGAGGAAGAGAGTGGCTGCTGGAAGACCCTATGTCTGGCAACAGGACTCTGCACCATGCCAAACAAGTAGGAGAATCCAGTTAGACAATTTCTGCGACCACATCATCCCTTACATTTGGCCACATCACTCCCCAGACTGCAACCCCCTTAATTATTATGTGTCAGGTGCAGCCGAGCAAGAGAACAACAAAAATCCTTGTAACACCAAAAAATGAGCCATCTTCAGAGTTGTTATATGGACATTTGAACAAAGATATTCACCATCAAAAATGATATTGTGTTATGTTGACATAGAAGATTGCTATGCGACGATAACGGTCGCGGAATAGTAGACGCTGGTTTTAAATTCATGATGCGGTTCTATGATGTTGCACCACGTGAGTGACCGACATATTAACAACAGAACCATATGTCTAGATGCAATGTAGATGCAATGTAATGTGACTAGTTTGAAATTACATCTACAAGAAATTATATCAAAGAAGAGAAGTGAGCCGAAAGCTTAGATCAAGGACCAGCTTAATAAAAAAATATCCAAATGTTGGACAATTTTTGTCTTTATTTTCACCCGAAATTAAAGCCACCATACGAAGTTTAGAACGGCTCGTGATCAAACATAATAGACATTCAATGTATGTTATATTTAACAATATATGTTTAAAGATATATATATATATATATATATATATATATATATATATATATATATATATATATATATATATGATTTAAATTCTCCAAGGACTTGTGCTTATAATTAATATAAACATTAAACTCAACAAAAATGAATTTCTAGAAATTTCATAAAATAAGTGCCGGGTAACAGATATTAAAAATATATTTTTACCAAGATTTTCTAAAATAATTTAATTTATTTGTAATAAGTCCTGAAAGTTTCATTATCATCCGACAATTTGTTTTTTTTTCAAGAATTTCCAAATCACTGTTTTTCACTGGAGAAAGATGCTAAAATTCCCTGTAATAATTTATCGTCTGCCTCTGAAATAATAAATTTAACCCAAATTTAAGAATTTAAGATTCTAAAAAGGATAAAAAAATAATTTAATAATCAAAAAATCCTTTGACCTTTCCTCTTAATAATATCATGATGCTTTTGATTTTGATGATAAATTTCTTTTTTATTAAGTTTTGGGCATTTTTTAATGTATATGCTCTTCTTTGAAGGTACGTATGTATGTATGTATGTATGTATATATATATATATATATATATATATATATATATATATATATATATATATATATATAGTAGAAACCCCTGTTTGAAATAGACTCCGTACCGGCTTACGCCCCCCCCCCCGAAGTCGTAATAAAGAGAATTTCCGCCATTTTCTTTATTAAGTTTTCTCGCGTGCACAAGCTGGTAGGCGTAATACACATTGTTTAGAATTTTTTCAAACATGAGTATCCACTAAGAATAACGTTTGACGTAATATATATATATAAACCTCGTGATTTTTAAAGTACATATATATATATATATATATATATATATATATATATATATATATATACATGTTTCATTAAAAACGACAAAGTACTACGGTTAAACTTTTTATTTAATTTTTCTTGAGTTCGAACAAGAGCTTTCTTTACAGGACAAAGAGTGTGTGAAAACTGGCCAAATGTTTTATATTTGCGAGAGTTTTCGCCTATACCTTTAGCCATTATCAAGGATGATTCAATTTTTAAGCTTAATTGAGTGTGTGCATTATGCGTATGTTTTCGTGTGTCGTAGAGCTGTTTTTGATTTCCGAATACGGTTAGCACATTATGGCCTTGTTCGTCGTTAATATTGTTAAGAGGTGGCTTTTTCTTTTTTCTTAGTATTATTAATAACTTCATCCACTTGTAAAAATAGATTAAAAATAATAGAAGCTTTACACACTCTTTGTCCAGAAAAGAAATAAAAAGCTTAACCGTAGTACCTTTTTTTAATGAAACATGCATAAACGAAGGATTGCTACCTAAATATACAACTATATATATATATATATATATATATATATATATATATATATATATATATATATATAAAGACATTTATATTATGTTTAACGTTCTTTTTATAGATACAAGTTAAACACGTTAAACATAATATAAATGTCTTTAAATAAATTGTCGGACTATGTCCAATTCTAAAATATATATATATATATATATATATATATATATATATATATATATATATAAGAGACAAAGGAGCAAAAAAAACTTATGTAGCCGCACACTACATTTACTTGCCCTGCATGTCCTTTTTCAAGGCAGCTGAATCGAGCACTTTTTGATATACTTCCGTTTTGTGGCATGTATTTTTCTGGCCGCTTAACAGATTTGTTTATATATATATATATATATATATATATATATATTTATATATGTGTGTGTGTGTGTGTGTGTGTGTGTGTGTGTGTGGAGAGAGAGAGAGAGAGAGAGAGAAGGGAGAACGTCTAAATCGTGAAACTGACTGTCACCATGCATTGTTGATTCCTATCGTTCACACTATCTGTACCTATATACGCTCTATTTCCTATATTGAATGATTTTCTCTTATAAATATAGCCAATTTAAATAATATATATATGTGTGTGTGTATAAGTGTCCGTGTATAAATATAGCACAATTTAAATAATATGTATGTGTGCGCGTATGTATTTGTGTGGGTCCGTGTATAAATATAGCAAACTTTAAACAATATATATAGAGAGAAAGAGACAGAGTGAGAGACAGAGACAGAGTGAGTGAGAGAGAGGCAGACAGACAGACAGAGTGAGAAACAAAGAGACAGACAGAGTGAGAGACAGAGACACAGGGACCCAGAGAGCCAGAGAGAGAGAGAGCTCTAACAAAGTTCTCAATGACACCCTACGACTCTTAAAAAAGCGTCTGCTTGCACAATAGAAAACATGTCGTCATCAGTGAGAGAGAGAGAGAGAGAGAAAGAGAGAGAGAGTGAGAGACAGAGAGACAGAGTGAGAGACAGAGAAAAGAGACAGACAGAGAAAAGAGACAGACAGAGTGAGAGACAGAGAAACAGAGACAGACAGACAGACACACAGGGAGCCAGAGAGAGAGACAGAGAGAGTGCTCTAACAAAGTTCTCAATGCCTCTACGACTCTTAAAAAAAGCGTCTGCTTGCACAATAGAAAATGTGGCGTCGTTTTTTTTGCTTTTTTTTTAAATAATACATGTTGGTCACAGTTATTGTTATAATTTCTTCTAAAAGGAGAAAAGATTTCATTAAAAGAAAAAGAAATGGTGACTTACTGGCCACTTGTAACATCGCTTGCATCATCAAAATTTGGTAACCAGCAAAAGAATAGCGTTTGACGAGGCTGAAACTATTCCTGGCCATTCTTCTGTCTCTATCTAAGATGCAGTAGCGCAGGAATTTTTCTAACAAGCAATTTCTTCTGTAAGGAGCTGTCTCTGTTATTGCTGGTTAATTTCTTCTTCTTCGTACTATTTATCATTCCCAGTCCTTTTGCGCATGCGTGTCAAACGTACTAATTTCTGTTCCTTTCCAAGTTCTTAGCGTTTATGCGCATGCTCATACAAATTTATACGCACATAAACTCCACCTTTTCTCTCTTTCTTTTTCTCCTCTCTCTTTTTTCCCCAGATTTAAATGTTACATTGATGCTTATATTTGCTGCGTTGAGAATAAAATCGTAGCATCATTATTCAGTCAGCAAAGTTTTTTTCCTGGCTTTCTAAAACCTTAATAGTCCTGTATATGACGATAGACTACAAGACCTCTAATCGGAAGTTTGGAGATTTTGAGGAGCGTGGTACCACTGTCGGAGTTAGCTCCTCCTTAATTTCCTAATTGTCACTAGGGGTCATTCTCCCTAAACTATAAATACTGGGCGACTTCTCGCCTCGTCCTCTTTTTCCTTCAGGCCTCGTGCCACATTCCACTTCGCGTGGAGGTGAGGTAAATCCTCTTTTTCATTTCATCATTTCAGCAACTACAATGTAAGCTCCCTTAGAAAGTCTGCGTCTTCCCATTTGTGGAAGACGCCGTGAACATTATGCCCAAATACATGTACGTACGAACATTCACCAAAATACGAACTTTCACCAAAGAACAGACACAAATGTTCACACACACACGCTAATGTCATTGTCTATGTCCATTGTAAAATTGTTTTGTTTAATACATATATTTGTTTATATATATATATATATATATATATATATATATATATATATATATATATATATATATATATATATATATCGCTCTTGTTTGTTTATCTTCTTTATCTTCAGTTGGACTTAACTAGAGTCCGGCCATTTTCTTGTAGTTGGACCTTTTAATATTCTACCAGGAGTTACACACGTGTTTCTAATACAACAACACGTAAATACACACACGGTCCTCTACACCATCTCAATTGTTGCAATACATTTTTAGAAAAACAATAACCAACACTACATTTTGAAATTACAAGCTATGCATTTTCATAATAAAATGACCAACAATGCATTTTATAGTAAAACGAATATCAAAGCAAAACTAAAAAGTATAAAAATAGTAGGGACACGTTTTTATAAGAAATGCCAACAATACATTTTTATCATCTACAAACTATATGTTTAAAAAGACATACTTTTACTCGGAAAGTATAAATTATGTAAATAATATCTGCAGCTGAAGCCATAAAATTGCATACAAAGTATTTCGATTTCGGCATTAGATAACCCATACAGATGTTGACATGCGGCTAAAAAGCAACCAAACCAACCAACTAAATTCTAAAACGTTAAGACGCTTTAATTTTAAAACAATGATCCGGGTTTTGATCCAGTAAATTCTTCGATGAAACTTTCGCTATCTTCGGAATATTAGATGATCGAGCAAATACAGTTGCCTGGGGAGAAGCAAGTGATGGACCGAAGATGACAGGTTGGAAATACAGTTGCCTGGAGAGAAGCAAGTGATGGAACGAAAATGACAGTTTTGAAATACAGTTGCCTGGAGAGAATCAAGTGATGGACCGAAGCTGACAGGTTTGAAATACAGTGGGTGGAGAGAAGCAAGTGATGGACCGAAGCTGACAGGTTTGAAATGCAGTTGCCTGGAGAGAAGCAAGTGATGGACCGAAGCTGAATGGTTTGAAATACAGTTGCCTGGAGAGAAGCAAGTGATGGACGAAGCTGACAGGTTGGGAATACAGTTGCCTGGAGAGAAGCAAGTGATGGACCGAAGCTGACAGGTTTGAAATACAGTTGCCTGGAGAGAAGCTAGTGATGGACCGAAGCTGACAGGTTTGAAATACAGTTGCCTGGAGAGAAGCAAGTGATGGACCGAAGCTGACAGGTTTGAAATACAGTTGCCTGGAGAGAAGCAAGTGATGGACCGAAGCTGACAGGTTTGAAATGCAGTTGCCTGGAGAGAAGCAAGTGATGGACCGAAGCTGAATGGTTTGAAATACAGTTGCCTGGAGAGAAGCAAGTGATGGACGAAGCTGACAGGTTGGGAATACAGTTGCCTGGAGAGAAGCAAGTGATGGACCGAAGCTGACAGGTTTGAAATACAGTTGCCTGGAGAGAAGCTAGTGATGGACCGAAGCTGACAGGTTTGAAATACAGTTGCCTGGAGAGAAGCAAGTGATGGACCGAAGCTGACAGGTTTGAAATGCAGTTGCCTGGAGAGAAGCAAGTGATGGACCGAAGCTGAATGGTTTGAAATACAGTTGCCTGGAGAGAAGCAAGTGATGGACCGAAGCTGACAGGTTTGAAATACAGTTGCCTGGAAAGAAGCAAGTGATGGACCGAAGCTGAATGGTTTGAAATACAGTTGCCTGGAGAGAAGCAAGTCATGGACCGAAGATGACAGGTTGGAAATACAGTTGCCTGGAGAGAAGCAAGTCATGGACCGAAGCTGACAGGTTTGAAATACAGTTGCCTGGAGAGAAGCAAGTGATGGACCGAAGCTGAATGGTTTGAAATACAGTTGCCTGGAGAGAAGCAAGTGATGGACCGAAGCTGAATGGTTTGAAATACAGTTGCCTGGAGAGAAGCAAGTGATGGACCGAAGCTGACAGGTTTGAAATACAGTTGCCTGGAAAGAAGCAAGTGATGGACCGAAGCTGAATGGTTTGAAATACAGTTGCCTGGAGAGAAGCAAGTCATGGACCGAAGATGACAGGTTGGAAATACAGTTGCCTGGAGAGAAGCAAGTCATGGACCGAAGCTGACAGGTTTGAAATACAGTTGCCTGGAGAGAAGCAAGTGATGGACCGAAGCTGAATGGTTTGAAATACAGTTGCCTGGAGAGAAGCAAGTGATGGACCGAAGCTGAATGGTTTGAAATACAGTTGCCTGGAGAGAAGCAAGTGATGGACCGAAGCTGACAGGTTGGGAATACAGTTGCCTGGAGAAAAGCAAGTGATGGACCGAAGCTGACAGGTTTGAAATGCAGTTGCCTGGAGAGAAGCAAGTGATGGACCGAAGCTGAATGGTTTGAAATACAGTTGCCTGGAGAGAAGCAAGTGATGGACCGAAGCTGACAGGTTGGGAATACAGTTGCCTGGAGAAAAGCAAGTGATGGACCGAAGCTGACAGGTTTGAAATGCAGTTGCCTGGAGATAAGCAAGTGATGGACCGAAGCTGAATGGTTTGAAATACAGTTGCCTGGAGAGAAGCAAGTGATGGACCGAAGCTGAATGGTTTGAAATGCTGTTGCCTGGAGAGAAGCAAGTGATGGACCGAAGCTGACAGGTTGGGAATACAGTTGCCTGGGTTTAAAAATGATTAAGTACAATAAAGACGACTGATAATAAGGATTGATAATAGGGCTTAATTATAGGCGTGATAAGAGGGCCTTATAATGAGGCCTAATTATAGGCCTTGATAATATAACAATTCTAGGGTTTCATAATGGGACTTAATTATAGGCCTTAATTATAGGGCTTTATTATAGGGAATTATAATAGGGTTTAATTATATGGCCTGATACTAGAGTTTGATAATAGGGATAAATGATAGGACATTGTAATGTCTTAATTATAAGGCTTAATAATAAGGTATTTTAATAGGGTTTATAATGGGAGGTTATTATATGGCTTTACAATGGGACATTATAGGGCTTAATTACAGGGCATTATAAATGGGCTTAATAATAGGTCTCAATTATATGGAAATGTAATGGGGTTTAATTATAGAGACAACATTATAGGGAATTATAACAGGGCTTAAATAAACAGCATTATAATATTTCTTAATAATAGGACTTTATAATGTGGCTTCATCATAGGGCTAATTATCGGGCTTAAAAGTGTTTAATCATGGGTTTTATAGGGTATTATAATAGGGCATAATTATAGTGCTTAATAACGGTGTTTAATTATATGGCATTATAATATAAGAGATAAGAGTGTTTCAGAATAGTGCTTAATAATAACGGTAGATAATATAACTTAATTTTAGGGCTTCATAACGAAGCTTAATAATAGGGCATTATAATATGCCTTAATTATAGGGGCTTCATAATAAGGCTTTCATTAAGTCCTATTAAATAATGGAGGATTATTATAGGACTAAATAGTAGAGCTTAATGATAGAGCTTTATCATGGGGATTAATAATAGGGCTCAATAACAGGGCTTCATTCGGATTAATTATGGGACTTAGTAATAGGCCTCATCATGGGATGTAATAATACGCTAACTAATAGGGACTTTATTATAGAGGTTAATAATATGGCTTAATTATAGGGCTTAATAATATTTTTTAATTATATCGTTTCATAATAGAGCTTAATAATAGGGCATAAAGATGTCGAATATAGGTATTTATAATGGGGATTAATCACAGGTTTATTAATTATTGGGAATTTCAGCATAATTATAGGGCTTTTGGTGATCTTAATGGAGCTTAATCATATGGTTGAATAATATGACGTCATAAAGTGGCTTAACATTATCGCCTTATAATAGGGCTTAATTATTGCGCCTTGTGCTTGGTTCTAATTATAGGGCTTAATAATACAACTTAATTAAAGGGCTTTGTCATACGGCTTTGTAAAGGTGTTAATAATGGGTAATTATAGGGCCTAATAATAGTGTATTATCATAGGTTTTAATTGTAAGTCTTGATAATAGGGCTTTATAATAGGACTTAGTTATAGGATTTCATAATAGGGTTTAATAATAAGTCTTACTAATAATGATAATAAGCATTGATATTTGGAATTAATAATAATTCGCAATTGTATGGCATGATAATATGGATTGATAAAAGTGATTCATTATTGTGCATTATAATCAGGCCTAATAATAGGGCATTTAAATATGACTCAATTTTAGGGCATAGTTATAGAGCTTTATAATATGGCTTAATATTGCATTATAATATGGTTCAATTATGGGACTTGTTAATAGGGCTTGATAATATGGCCTTAAAATAGGTCGGAAATATAGAGCTTAATATAATTGATAATAGGGCTTATGTATAGGGCTTTAAATTGGGGCTTGATAAGGGTTATTAATAATATTGATAATAAAGGTTAATATAGGACTTCATAATAATTATATGGCGTGACAATAAGGATTGATAATAGGGCATAATTATAGGGCTACATATAGGGCTCATTTATGTGGCTTTATTATGTGGCCTAATTTTAAGGCTTCATTAGAGGGCATTATAATTGGGCTTTATAAATGATATATATGGATTAATTATATATGGATTAATTATAATAGGCTTAATTAATATTGTTTAATTTTAATAAGTCTATAATTTTATATTAATTAATTGTAATCATAGGCCGTGATAATGGGACTTAATTACAGGGCTTACTAATATGGCGCAATTATATGACATTATAAGCCATATTATAATTATCAGACATCATAATAAGTCTTTTCATAATTGGCCCAATTATAGAGCTTTATAAGGGTTTAATTATAGTACTGAAGTACTATAATTAAACTCTTATGAGGGTTGATAATACGTATTAATACGAACGTAATAATAATTCTTAATATAGATTAATAATATAACTTTTATGTGATTTATAATATTCTTTTATAACGGCCTATAATTAAATCCTCTATTATGAATCAATTATGGTACTGGGTAATAGGACTTCATTAATTATTTGGCTTGGCTCTTATTGCTAAAACTCTATAAGTAAGCCCGATGATTAAGCCCTTTTCCTACTAAGTCCTATAATTAATTAAGCACTATTTGATCACTATTTATCACATCATTATCACATATTATTATTATTATATCTCCCTTATCAATCATTATTATCAACATTTATTATCAAGCTTATAATTAAGCAACACGATAAAGCACTATAATTATTAATTATTAGTATACCCTTTTATAAAGTCGTTTATTACTATGTCCTATAATAAAGCCCACGATTAAGCCCTATTATAAAACCCCATAATTAAACTCTATAATTAAGCCCTCTTCTCTTCCTTAATAGGTTATAAATTCCATTAAGAAACTTCTAGCATAGTTCAAATATAGTTCATTATAATAGGGATTTATAATGGGTCTTAATTATAGGGCTTTATAATAGAGCTACTTATTAGGGCTTGATAACAGGGCTTCATAATGGAGGCTTAATTATAGAGCTTTATAATAGGATTAATTATAGAACATTACAACAGGGCTTAATAATAGTGATTAAGACTAATGTTAAGGCTTTATAATGGGATAACTCATAGGGCTTAATTATAGGATATAATAATATGGCTTAATTATATAGTAGTAGGGATTAATTATAGGGTATTATAATAGGGCCCAATTATAGGATTTAATTATAGGGCTTACTAATAAGCTTTAATTATAGCACATTATAATATTGTTTAATTATAGGATATTATACTGTGGCTTAATTATAGGATATTATTATAATATGTTTTGATAATATGGCTTTATAAAGAGGATTAATTATACAGCTTAATAATAGGGATTTAATGATAGGGATTTATAACGGTGATTAATAGAAGCCCTATTATTGAACCTTATTATAAAGTTCTTATAATTATTATCAATTATGACACCAAGACTGGAGATAAAGTTTGACTGGCGATCTTATTTTTATTTCTAAAGGAAGAAAAATATTTTTCAGGTTTGTGTCAGTTTTGAAGTATTGTTTGAGAGGTGGAATTTTGAGCTTGGCTGGGATTGTTCGGCAGGTACAGACTTAGGCTGTTAGGTCTGTTTTTTTTTTAAAAATCGCCATTATTCGCTATTTACGCGGGTTTTCACGATATGGGTGGACTCAATTATCAAGTTAAATGACTGTTAAACAATCAACTTATTGTTGGCTACAATTGAGTAAAGTTTGTATTAGATTGCTTGAAAATTGAGGGAGTTTTTAGTTTAAAATTTGTGTTGTAATCGATTTTTCGTTTTTCGCGGTTTTTCGCTAAATGCAGTGGCGTAGAAATAAAAATGAGGTATCGTTGAGCTCGTCATGATGTAAGTAACCTACATACCAAGTTTGAACGAAATCGGAGGAAAAAAGTTGAATTCATCGATTTTTGATCGGCTTTATCGATTATTGATTTTTAAAATAAGCATTGTACAACGTATGTGCCAAAATCGGTTGGATGGATCTCGAGTGAAAAGGTATCACACAGACAGACATCCTCTGTTTTATATAGAAAGATATCTATTCCTCGTGTTTTCCTTTAAGGATGCCTAAAGGAAGTAATTCTTCAAATAATTGAAAATCGTCAGTTATTGAATGTGTAGTGAACAAAACAAGATCTAGATTTAAAATTCAAATGCTAAGCACTGACTCATTGATTTTGTTAGAAGTTAAAAAGAGTCGAATTTACAAACTTTGTTTAAAACACACGCAAAAGCGAATCCAAAACAAAACTCGTAAAATTTCACGCCTTGATGCGAAATGTTTTTCGGCCAATAGAAAACTAGGAAACACTTAAAAACAAAATTCAAATAATCTTCAATTCTCAGAAACAAATTCTTTCACGGACCTTTCCGCGAGCCAACGTCCAATGAAAAGGCCTGAATCATATCCGGGAGTGAATTCCCAAATGACTTTTTCAAGCCCAACAAACCAGATAAAAGACGGGCAAATTCGCCTGTCACCAGAGAGGAGACCAGCGTATTAACACGTCCCTTGACAAACGTCAAGTAGTCGTTATTATTATCTTTACCTTTCCCCCTCACCGCTTTTATATTTGATAAACGAACGGAACATTTTAAGACTGAGCGATTACTTCAAAGACATTCCTACCATTGGATAACGCTCATACATACATACATCCACACATACTTTCCTGCCTACGTGCACATAAACTCATTCTTGCAAGGACTACTACGAACATTTTGACGACCTTGTATCAACCAAAATGCATTAATTATATTTGTAAAGACCTTAATTGATTTATATATATATAAATTTGTTGTTCACTTTACAATTTGATTTTCTTTTTTTATACCCACTCTTATAGTGGGCTATCTAACTAACAAGGCCAAATCAAACTAACCTATTTCCACACTCATACACTTCACTATAACTGATAACCCACTATAAAAGAATGAAATACAATACTTGTACCGAATCAGTGGAATCTGTCGATTCATCCAAAGCTAAGTTTGGTTTGGTTTGGTTTGGTTTGGTTTGGTTTGGTTTGGTTTGGTTTGGTTTACGGCATATCAACCTCAATGGGTTATTTAATGCCGACAATTTTTTTTCCCTGGTAATATTTTTTGTCAAAAATCTATTTCTGGTAATATTTTTTGCCTCAAAAATGTATAGCTGGTAATATAATTTTCAAAAACGTATTGCTGGTAATATTTTTTTCAAAAATGTATTGCTGGTAATAGTTTTTTTTTCCTTCAAAAATTTATTTCTGGTAATAATTTTTTACAAAGTATTTCTAGTATTAAAACCTATTTTTTACACTTTTATAATGCTTTTTACCTCAGTTTCGGGGTTAACTATTTGCCCATAGCTGGGACCCTAACAGGTGCTACCATCCCGGGTCAGGGTGGACCTAGGAACACCAGCAATTAAGAGGTGGTTCCACGCTCCTCAAAACCTCCTGATCAGAGAGGCCTTGCTGTTGAACATAGTTTATTGGCTTACTCAGGACGCGGATGTAGTTTATCGTCATACCCAGGACGCCCAAAGCTAAGGTGAAATATACATTTTCGTTTTTCTATTATTATATTTTGAAGCTGCTCTGTTCCATTACTGACCAATTCATGCTGTCGATATGTATTAGTCCTTCTTGAAAGAGGCACATTTTTATATTTGTTAACTTTATTTAAATCTAAATATTTTACGACTTCTACAATTCTACATTCTTTTATGAGCGTTGGATCGCTTAATGGTTTACCTTTCATTCCAAGCAAATATGCAACTTTATAGCTTGTTCTGTTGCAATATTTCCTGAATTTAATACAGAATGGAAGAATTGTCGCTGCTTGTAGGTAATTCAGTTCGCCCGTCGTTTGCGATGACTGAAATCGATTAAAGTGCTTGCTTTCTTCTCCAGTCCTCCGCTCTACCAACTGAGCTGTCGCAAGTGACCTCTTCCTTATTCTCTCGTACGTACGTACTACTCCGTCACGCCAACAAATGTGATATTTATTATGTACAAAATACATAATTATGGCACAAAGCCAAAAATGGGGAGGAGTTGAGGCTGGTCAAAACTATCTTATACCTAGCTAATCCGATTTACGACCCATTCACTTATTACAATTTTCGCATTCACCATAAAAACTCACCCGTCACCAATCAATCCTCCATACACCATAATACCGCATCCTCTCAAGGGGAACCTACAAAACGCGCCCCATGCTATAAAAATCTAATGATTATAAAATTTATAATTAATAATTAATGGGTGATTAAATATGAGAACGAGGGGAGATGAACACACGCCAACAACATTTCTGCCGTCTTCCTCACAGACTCGCTATTTATGCCTGTGTCAGAGGCAACTAAAACTTGCATACGAGACTTAATTCTCGTTCGCCCGAGATTCCTATTTTATAAATTCAAGCTGGTTTGAAGTTTTAGTCTTTTTTTCTTTGTACGTCTGCACGCGAAATAGGAATTTCGGAATAACCCATTTTACTTTTAATGCAGGTCGCGATCTTTCAACAGGACCTGACACGCCAAGCAAATTCGCTTTGCGGGAGAGGTAAGTCTTCCCGTTCTTCACACTGCTTTTGCTTTCCATCTTTTAGTTTCTGCAGTGCAATCCTTCGAGCTTCACCCTCCAATTTAGCAGATATATTGTCTTTATGAACAGCATAATGTTAATACGTAATGTATTCTTTAATTGTTGACATTGCAGTATCACAAAGAAAGCAAGATATTTACTACTGCTAAACACTAAAAACTATTGCAATTCTCATTCATCATTTCAAAGTTCGTTTTAATTTTTTGGACATAATGCGATAACATTAATAGAGAAATGATTTTATTCTGAAAAGATAAATAAATATTAGCAAACACAAAGACTTAGGCTATATATTCATTGTTGTTATTGAATATCATGCTAATTATCTGCATCAGAGACCAATATACATAATCAAAATTAGTGAAGATAGTTCGAGCAGTTAAAATATGCAGGTATCGTCATTATTAAAGTTGTATTTTAGTCACAGATAAGAAAGGGGAATTTTCATTATTAAAGTTGTATTTTAGTCACAGATAAGAAAGGGAAATTTTATGTTAAAAGGGGAAATTTTGATGGCTTTCCTATGGAAATATAGTTGTGGAAACCTGGCAACGGTGCTCAAAATCAGGGTTGTGGAACTGACATCTAAATCTTTAGCTCCAACTCTGGCTCCAACATTTTGAAATTTACTGTCTCCAGCTCCGACGTTATGAAATTTCCGGCTCCGGCTCCGGCTCCCAGCTCTAGCTAGCCTTGCAGTAATGATTGATATACCTTACTGAAATTGGAACTTACTCATTGCTATTCATAGGCCATAATAGACAACTATTAATCTAAATTCTAATGAATATATCTCCGCCTTTGTTAATCTCTTATTATTGATTATATTTTAGTACAATACAATTATCTTTTGTTAACTATAAGTTTAATGGTTCAGTAAAAAATTCCAAAAAACAAATAATGTTCAAAAATATAAAGTTCGTTGTTAATTGAAGTGATGTGAGATTAGTATTTAAAAGGTAATAGATGAAAAGAGTCTATGTTGAAAATATTTACTTACTCAAGTTGAGAAGTAGTTAGTAGGCTGGAAGATGGCGTATATTTTACCAAGGAGCATTTTTATATTACAGCAGTTCTTCGTTTGGTTAGAGTTCTTCTTTTGTAGTAGAAGTCTTGCTTTTTAAGTTGATTCGTAGAAATAAATGTCATCAATATTCTGAAAGGCCAACTGCTAAGTTGTGTTACATTTGTATCCTTCTATGTGCAAGTCTCTCCTTTTTTCTTACTGTCTTCTGTCTGTTATCAGCACTTTGTATCTGTTTATATGCCAGGTTATTTTCTCGCGCTAGCTCATGAATTTCTTTCTTTTCTTTTTCTCCATTTTACTAAAATCGATGTTTCTCGGTGGTTGAATATTTATTTCTAACATAGGCTCGAAATTTTCCTTCTTTGTTTCTCCAGTTACCCAAAGGCGAGGCCTTCCGTTGGTTAAATATTTACTTCACATATTTTAGTTCTAATTTTTTTTTATTCTTTCCTCTCTGCAATAGTCTTACTTACGGTATGAAAAACAAAATTAAATAACCACTGATAAAAGATGTATTCAATTTTGTGGGTTTCTTTCTAGCGAATTTTTTTTCACACAGTATGTAGAAATGTTTATTTATTTAATTTGCTTAAAATATTGTATATTTTTCTTATCATAGAGAAAGAAAGAGAAGAAAACGAAGAAAGCCGGTCAAAATTGTTAGTAAAAAGGAAGTGAAAACGTAACCAAGGCGTAACCCTAACCAACAGATACGTTGCTAACTAACGAAGACTGTTGTTACAAGCAGAATAATATTAATGTGACGATATATGCAATTTTGCTATGAAGATCTTAATGGTTCCAAGTTATCTGTTGTTATAAGTGGAATGATATTAATGTGACCATATATATAATTTTGCTATAAAGATCTTAATGGTTCCAAGTTATCTGTTGTTACAAGCAGAATAATATTAATATGACAATATATATAATTTTGCTATAAAGATCTAAATGGTTCCAAGTTATCTGTTGTTACAAGCAGAATAATATTAATGTGACGATATATGCAATTTTGCTATAAAGATCTTAATGGTTCCAAGTTATCTGTTGTTACAAGCAGAATAATATTAATGTGACGATATATGCAATTTTGCTATGAAGATCTTAATGGTTCCAAGTTATCTGTTGTTATAAGTGGAATGATATTAATGTGACCATATATATAATTTTGCTATAAAGATCTTAATGGTTCCAAGTTATCTGTTGTTACAAGCAGAATAATATTAATATGACAATATATATAATTTTGCTATAAAGATCTAAATGGTTCCAAGTTATCTGTTGTTACAAGCAGAATAATATTAATATGACAATATATATAATTTTGCTATAAAGATCTTAATGGTTCCAAGTTATCTGTTGTTACAAGCAGAATAATATTAATGTGACGATATATATAAGTTTGCTATAAAGATCTCAATGGTTCCAAGTTATCTGTTGTTACAAGCAGAATAATATTAATATGACAATATATATAATTTTGCTATAAAGATCTAAATGGTTCCAAGTTATCTGTTGTTACAAGCAGAATAATATTAATATGACAATATATATAATTTTGCTATAAAGATCTTAATGGTTCCAAGTTATCTGTTGTTACAAGCAGAATAATATTAATGTGACGATATATATAAGTTTGCTATAAAGATCTCAATGGTTCCTTGTTATCTGTTGTTACAAGCAGAATAATATTAATGTGACAATATATATAATTTTGCTATAAAGATCTAAATGGTTCCAAGTTATCTGTTGTTACAAGCAGAATAATATTAATATGACAATATATATAATTTTGCTATAAAGATCTTAATGGTTCCAAGTTATCTGTTGTTACAAGCAGAATAATATTAATGTGACGATATATATAAGTTTGCTATAAAGATCTCAATGGTTCCTTGTTATCTGTTGTTACAAGCAGAATAATATTAATATGACAATATATATAATTTTGCTATAAAGATCTTAATGGTTCCAAGTTATCTGTTGTTACAAGCAGAATAATATTAATGTGACGATATATATAATTTTGCTATAATGATCTTAATGGTTCCAAGTTATCTGTTGTTACAAGCAGAATAATATGAATGTGACGATATATGTAATTGTTGTGGATTCCGGGATGAAATCCGGTATCAAATAATAACAAACGCCAAGAATGAATATTGGAAATAAATGTATTAACGTAATAATACAAACTGGTAATACAGGTTAGTAGTTCCAGGGATGCGGGTTAGTAGACAAATATATATATAGTCTTTGGTATCGACGTATCGCTGTATGACTTCTTACTGAGTCTACGTGCTTGTGACTGTAACTCTTGTGCTACCCTCCTGTGTGTCTCTGTCTATCTACCACTCGGTTATTCAGTAGCTGTAGTATATGTATACCCTGGGTGGGTCTTTTTGTGTAAAAAGGGGAGACCCCTCAACACCCCCTCCTTACATCCCTTGGGGGGTGATAGTATTTTTTTCTTATGGTCGATAATCAGAGGTTCGGTAAATTTTCTCTTCCTGTTTTACCTTCTACTTTCTGTGTCTTCCTGAGGTCTTTGAATCTCATTTTGTATTTGGTCAATATGTCTTCTGTGGGTAGACTTTTCGCCTTGTACTGTGTACATCACATTTCCTAGTCTGTTAATTATTGTACCAGGTTCGAATGATCTCTTGAGTACTATAGGTGTATGCCGGTTTTTGTTCTTGTTCGGCAATAACTTATCAAACACGGACCGTATTCTGCGGGCAAACGGAACGTTTCGCTTCTTTTTTACTGCTGGTTGGACATTTTCTTTTAATTCAATTCTAGCGGCAAACTGCTTGAGAATACTTCGGGACATTGATTATGTGATTCTTCCTTTAACTTTGTCGCTTCTGATGGTTCGCACTTTATCTTCTCACAAAAAGAACTGATAGGTAAATCCCATACGTCGAACTTTTGTATCCAGTCTGTGCCCACCAGATTTTCTATATCTTTCATTACGAATATCTTGAGTTTTTTAGTTTTTCCGTGGAATTTCTCATTTAAGATCACTTCTTCGAATTTTATACGCTTCCCTGTCACTGACTTAGCAATTTTCTGCGTATGTATCATGGTCGGTCTATTAAGCTTTCTCCATGTCTGTAGGTTAATTATCGTTAAATCTGAACCTGTGTCGAGTTGTAGTTTTATCTTTTTATTTAAAATTTCAAGTTCCACGTATTTTCTTATGTTAATATTGTCTTCGTCGTGCATTCTAGTAGCTCTTATCTTACATTGGGATGCCTTGTGACCCATTTTTCCACACGCTAGACATTTTTATAGTTAAAACGACAATCCTTATTCCAGTGTAGTCCTTCACATCGATAACATGCAGGTTGGGGGGGGGCTTATATATATATATATATATATATATATATATATATATATATATTACCCATCAAAAATAGTCACAAATTACATTCATGAATTATATTCAAACTTTTTAGAGATGTTAACTTAACAATCATTTACAAAATTGATAAATTAATATCAGTAAACTGTTATATTTTAAATAATTTTTTTTAATGTACTTTCTATGAATGTGTTTTTAAATATACTTTTTAACTCATATTAAATCCCTAAATTATTTGTAAAAGAATTAAAAATTTAAATTGCTAGCAAACATCAAATTAATTTCTTCGGTGATTTTAAAAAATTAAATTACTATGAAACATTAAAATCTTTCTTTACATAAATTGCTAAAAATTACCACCTCTCCTGTCTCTTAGTAAAGCCTAATGACACCCTCCTTCTCTTTACTTCCCCCTTCTTTCTTTTTATTTTTTTCTCTCTTCTCCCACTTCCTTTTCAATATATCACTTCCGTTACGTTAACCAATTAAATAGGTCAATGTCTGGTCCCTCCTCCCCTAATACTAAGTATGATAGATAGAAACATTAAAATAAACCCTCTCTAAACTCGATCATGTCTCTCACACCACCCCTCATTACTCTCTCTGTTAAATTACATAAACTTAATACTACCCATCAAAAGTGTAAATGTTCATTTCATTTTTCATTTTTCGTTTCACCTTTTGGAAGTGTAGTCTGATGATCCAACGTCCTTTAAAAGGGCTATGGTGAAATAAATTATTACATGGAGCCTTAAAGTGGTCTATTTTTCTTTAATATATATATATATATATATATATATATATATATATATATATATATATATATATATATATATACGTTTAGTCGCACTGGGGAGCTGTGATACAGCGAAACGGTACTGACTGCGAATGACATAATTAAATTCTTGATAATATATTTCAATTGAGCACTCTTGAGAGATAGTCTAATTCTACAACCAGCAATCGCCTACGCTAATCCGCAAAGATCTTTGATAAAATGAATACGAACACTCTGGCTGACTGGCGTATGTTTACATTCGTAAAAACAATGCGGTAGAATTGGCAGTTTGCCGAGTGCTGATGATAGAAAATCCGACTGATACCAAATCGGTTGGGTTTCGATCCTGGCTTGAGGCTTTCGGACATCTTGTCGCACTGAGGAGCTGTGATACAGCGAAACAGTACTGTCTGCGAATGATATATATATATATATATATATATATTGGTGATTATTTTATTGTTATTTTTATTTCGAAGTCAGTGAAAATGATAAAAAGAAATCCCGACTCCCCATGAATAAACAAACAATTGTCAACCCTGAACACGACCTCCCTACACGCAAGACGCTAGTGGCCCACTGGCAGGCCGCCGATGGAAACGCCAGCCGTCCTCTAGTGGCAGCCACCGGCAGGCCAACGGTGAGCCACTAGCGGTCCGCAAATGGTAATATTGCCGAGACGTACTCGCCGGCGGATCGACAACAAGCCACCAACGGTAAACGCTAGTGACATGCTCCCCAATGGCAGATTGGTGGCTTGCGTGTAGGGATATACACTTTTTAATATTTTTAAATGCCATGTCCAGTCAGGAGACGCAGTTGACCATTGCTCAGCACAATTTTTTTTTTCATTATCTGTGAATTGATATGACGTTGTGAAAAAATAGTGGAGTGCTTTCCCGTTGTCTCCTCCGCGGCTCTAAATTCAGATTTTACCTATCATTAGTATCCCCTGTTGGCGGAACTAACACTGAATTAAAATGAGTAGACAAGTGGACTCCATGTTGCGTGTAAAATGCAAAATTTATATATAAATACGCAAATATGAAGGTATTAATAATCAAATCGGCCATGTTACCAATATGTTATCACATAATAGAAATGATAAGCAGAGAGAATGAAAAAGTAAAAACTAAAAGCTTCCAGTTTCACCAAAACCTGCCCCCGTCCTCCATTCCTTATCACCGTCAAGAGTTCGTTGGAGGCTGAAAGAAAACCAGAGTAGAAGAAAGTGCCGATGGCGTGAATTTGTTTAAGATGGACCTCAGCTTGCCAGGAAGTGACCTGCATACTAGATTTCATGACCTTCCTCTGCGGCACATGTGGAATGAGACATGCAGAATCCAGTTAGGAAACAGCAACGGACTACTGCTGAATATGTTGTAATTTTGAATGACGCCTTCTGTAGCATGTCCGTCATGCGTAGCTCTCTTCGTCCGCTGCATCAACCGTTGAGATCTGTTGTAATCGTCGTCCGCTTGTTCCAGAGTTGGGGTCTTGGGATTTTGTCGCGCTTAGTCTGGGTCCTCGTCTTCGAACTTACCGTTAAGGGTAGCTCCACCAGGAGTTTAGAATTCCTGACGGCGTCGTTCTCGGAGTCATTGGACCACGCAAGCCCCTCTACTACAAAAAGTGATCAGTCTAGGAACCGCTTAATCCAAAATCAATCTACAGCCAAGTTTAGCCTTTGAGTTGTGTTTCGTAGAATTTTGTAGATAACAGAGTATTTCCCCAAGATGTGGACTGCTTATTTATGCAATATTATCGCCGTGCAGACAAAAAGAACAAACAAACAAAAACACGACATCAAGACTTTCATATGAAACACTAGCGGGGATACCCGACGTTGCTTGGAAGATCTCTGAATAATAGTTTATTATTGACAATTTATTAATATTTTTCAGCCATCTTATGGAAAATAAATTTTTATTCAATCTATAAAAAATAAACTTCATTGTTTTTTCGGTTTGTTACAAAATAACTAAATTTAGGGAAATACCACACTACCAATACCACGTTCGAGGCAGTGGGGGCGTAGGGAGCTGAGGATCGCCACATTTTTATTCAAAAAGACACTATTTTTCGAATTAAATACTAAAATACTCTGTTAATGTTGTTTTCAAACAACTCACGTCGATTTATCTAAGTTCATTAACCCTTTTTCAATTATTATTAATAAAAAAAGTAAATAAACTTAAATTTAAACATTTAATTTAGGTAACTCCACGAAATCGCTAAAAAATGGCATAGCATGATAAAAAAAGACGCCAAACTTGACTAAAACAACATTTTATCGTCTAAATGTTTATGTTATTATGAAGACGAAAGACCAAAATTTTTTTTAATTATTTTTTAAAATTTTTACTTCTTTTTAGAACATTCTAAATTTTGATTAAAAAACCTTGTTTCTCTTTGTATCACCGTAACTACTAAAATAACATATACAATTTTTAGCACGTTTTTTTGTATGGCACACATTAATTTGGAAAATCTTGCAAAAATAAAAATAATTGTCGGAAGTTAATGAAACTTTCAGAAACTATTCATAAATGATGGAAATCATTATAAATATGTTGTTTTTTTTATTAAAGTCATGGCAGTAATATTTTTTTTATATTTAAAATACGGAAGACCAACCAGAATACAATTAAGTTGCGTTATTTGAGTTAAGCATTGTTCTCCGCTGTTAAGGCCTTTACTTTTGCGAAACACGTGTGGAGAAGTTAATTTGATTTTTCAATTTCAACTGAGAAGGGTACCTACAAGTATCATCTTATGAAATTTATATGATCTTATTTTTATATTAAACTCAGTTATGACATTTTTCCATCAATGAAATATCAAAATTAATAATAAAATGAGTGGAAATACAAATAACACAGTAAAATGTAGTAAATGTACAAAAAATTATAGTATTTTATGTATACTTCTGATAAAATTTCATAAGAAAGGTACCTATAAATTAATTAGATAACTTTCCTATGAAATTTAATCTCACTCTTAACAGTCTTATTTTTTTCATTTCTTTATAATATATTTTCCATAAAGCATCGTAAACGTAAAAGGTGAAAGCTAAGTACAAAAAAAATTACAGCGCTGAAAGTTTTCCTTAAAAATAACGAGGTAAATAATTTGTTCACTTAAATCTAAATAATTTCACTTCCCTCCATCCGTAGAAAGAATTATCCTCTCCTAAGCTATCTAAACATCATGAAAATGTCTTTCGTCACCTGTCAAGTGACGCGAAAGGTTATGACCTGCTTTGTTTTATTTTCAAATTACATCTTTTCGGCGCAGAAGCTAAGTTAAGCTTGGTTCAAAATATTTTAAATAAACATTATAATTTCTGATTTTATTAAAATAAGTTTTCAAAAAATGATAATTGATTTCTAAAAGAATTTCAAAGTGAGATTTTCATCTTTTTTTATAAAATGGAAAAAAATGATTGAAAATGATTGATTATCTGTCAGTTTTGATGACAAAAATAAACAAGATTTTTAACAAAAATTTCGGACGTGCTAGGAACGATTAAAAAATGTAAAAAAATACCCCCAAAATACTTTGAACTTTCCTCTTTAATAACAACATGAACATTTAGACGATAAAATTTTGTGTTCGTCAAGTTTAGAGTCTTTTTCATCATGCTATGCCCGTTTTGAGCGATCTCATGGAGGTAACAGTTAATTTAATCATTTTTCAAGCAAAAACTATAGCGAGCCTTACTTCTTCGAAAAATAAATATTTACAATTTATTTTGGAGGGGAATTTAGATTTTTTTAAGTAAATAAAAGATTACATTAGTGATGATTTTCTTTTTAAAGAAAATGAAAGAAGTAAACATTTCTCATAAATGAATTTAATTTCTAACTATATTTTGAAAGAGAGTAGAAATTAAGATACATTGAGAATTCAGTGTTGAAAAGCGATTATGTTTAGTTTAAATTTCAAGTTATATTTGTATTTGAAAAGAAATTTTTTTTAGATAAATAGCAATTAGGAGAGACATGACTTACGGTCAACATTAGTCGTGTTGAATATTTGTTTTACGAATTTAACTATATTTTATTTAAATTAATTTTCGATAAAATAAGGCTCGCTATAGGTTTTGCTTTACTAAAACTTAATTTCAAATTATTTACTTTTTTATGTTAGTGATAAACTAAAAATGATGAAGTTTATTTTTTAAAGACAGAATAAAAAAAAATATTTTCCATAACATGGCCGAAAAGAAATTTAATTTTATTAATAAAATTAAATTTCCTCTTTTAAAATTACTTTGTTGTTTTAATATTCAATTTTTTAAGTTACTCTTTTATTTACAATAGATATGGAAATAAATTCAAGAGTATAGAAATTTAAAAAATACATATAACATTTCGAAATTTTCAGCAGAATTAAAAAGTAAAAACGAACGGAATAAGAATTATTCCCGTTCGTTTTTATTTTTTTAATTCTGAGAATTTCGAATGCATTCAAATGCAATTATTACGTATTTTTAATTTTAAAATATCTTCGTAGATCCAAATCATACGATGCATATTTACATACACAAATACAAATCACATACAACGACAAGCATTTATTGGTTAATAAATCACCACTACGTTATTATAGACAATTTACAAATCGCAGAAATGCATTGAAGAATAACTCTTCCCGCGCAGCGATTCGGAGCCTATGGTCACCTATATAAGCAAGAAATATTCTTAGATAATTAGCGAGATTTCAGCTGCCAAACGAATCCAAGACAGTTGAAACCATGCTCCAATCTTCTCACTCACACGACCACTCACATGCTGAACATTCCTTACACTCACATAATCTTTTCTTACACAGCAAAACTGTTGAGAACATTTATTACAAGAAACTATCACAAACTTTCTTTCAGTGAACTTTGGAATACAAAATAATAGTTAAAGAGAGACAACTCTTGTTTTACTCAATGCATGTCTTCTTTCACATCCATCTTTGATATTGTACATCTTGTTAAATACATATTTTATGTGTAATGATGTATTTTACTTATCCTTTTTCACGTCAGTTGTTTCCTGATCTAAAGTTAAATTAATGTGGTGAAGTCCGCCACAATATATATATATATATATATATATATATATATATATATGTGTGTGTGTGTGTGTGTGTGTGTGTGTGTGTGTGTGTGTTGTTAATTATTGTAGTTTTTTGTTTTAGCCGAACACACACACACATATACACACGCATACAGACAACTGCCCTTTATATGTGTATAGGTAACATTTTATTAAAATCCGGACATTGCCAATTTCTGTTGTTACGGCGCTTGGGTTTTCTTTGAACATTGATTCTACATGTAAGAGACACTCCTCTCTTTTCCCCTCTCTAATGGATGCTAATATAACTACCTGCTATATGGCCATTCCCACGCGTTCACACCTAAGATATAGCTGGGTCGACCATGGGTTTACGTGTCGGTGGCAGGCACTGAAATCTTGTGAAGGCGCGGATCTGCACGTGGCGGCTATGAGATCATCTCTCAAGTCAACTCGCCGATTCACCAATTTTCTCTGAATCTCCGGCATAACACCGCGTGCAAAGTATGTTTTGGTAATATCTGGGGTGAGTCACATATTACAGTTTGTGGCGAAAAATATCCTTTGAGTTACACGTGTTTTTTAGTAGTTGAGAGAATTTAACATTCTCAGGACTTATTGAAAGTAAGAGAAAACCTGCAAGATTCCTTTCCTCTTTAAAAGTGTCCCAGAAATTTCATTTACCTCTTTCTCATTCTAAGTATAAGTATTCTTTTTGTTCCCATTTTCCTTAAAATTTCCTTGTTGCCCCCATGCTATGTGCATGGTATTCTCAGCATCCTTCTGTAGAACCACATTTTTCTTACCTGCTTTCAATCTTTCTCTCGTTGCGTCTTGATATCCACCCTGCAAGCATGTCTCACTGTGGCTTTCTTTCATCTTGATCACTTGCCGCTTTCTCTATATAAACTTATTTTTTCCTTTCGCCTGGTTTTCTTTTCGTTTTTCTTGGCATTATCGGTATACCGTTATGTTACGCAAGAAGAAATTTCAAATCTAACTATGCTTAATTCTTTATTTCCAAATTATGCTGTTTCCTTAGCAGTTATAGTGTTAAAAGGACCTGAGAGTTTTTATAAAAACCAACAAAAAATATGAACAACCAAAAAAAGAAAAAAAAAGAAAAAGGTACTAACAACGTTTCAAAATTTGAACTAAGGATATACAAATTATTTATAAAGTTATCTCCCTTGGATCATATTTCAAAGGGTCTCTCTTTACCGGTTATGTCTAAGAGCCTTAAAACAATAAAATAAAAAATGTCTTCCCTTAGAATTTTAAAATAAATTCAGCATTACTTAAATAGACTGATCCATTCGTAAAAAATAAGAAAAGTCTTTTCAGGGAATAATTGTTATAGGTTAACATTCAAAAATAAACTAAAAATCACGAACAGCACAAAAAAAGTGTATTAATTTCAAAATTGCACGGAAAATTTATAAATAATTTTTTTAAATTAATTATTAAATGTTTGACTTTTTATGCTGAATCTGGAAGAAAATAATGTTTTATGTAAATACTAACTATCAAAAAATATTTTTTGATCTTTATACTGGAATTTGTGCCGAATTTTCTGTATGTTCACACTCAATATTAATTTTTCTACTGGAATAATTGAATCTTCAGGGATTTCTTTTTCTATAACACTAAAATAGAAAAGTTTGGATGAAAGCCTCCATTAAAAATAAAAACTTAAAAAGTATATTTGCAAGTGGGTAACCACCAAAAATATTTTCCATTGTTTATTTATAAAATAATCTAGTCAGCAAAATATTCATTAAATGAATAAGTCCTGAAAATTTTGTTTGAATCGGATAATTCCCTGATTTTTGGCAAATATTTTAATACAGCAGGTGTCGATTTTTTGCTTTCATTGCGGAAAAATCTTGAATCCATTTTGGACTTTGGTGGTACCAAGCATCAAATCTTCTTCAACAAGTCAAGCAAGACATTTGTCAAAATAGAAAAATATTGATCTTTTTATCGATCAGTGTAAAATTGATACCTGACTTTTTATGAGTTATTGCACTCAATTGTTATTTACAAATGTCAAGTTTGAAACTGTGCGTACCTCATTAGTCTTCTTAGGGGATTTTTTTTAATTTTACGATTTTTTTTTAAACCTTAAAAAAATTTTCTTTAAATATTTTCGAAAACTTTTTCTATAGCGAGGCATATTTCGGAAGCATTCGCACAAATTACTTAAATGAAGATTATAAAAAAAAAAATATATATACTTTTATTATTTTCTGTAAATTTTGGTTCTTTAATTTAAAAAAATATATAGGTTTGTGCTTTAAAAAAATCTATTTGTAAATTTAAAAATAAAATCTGTTAATTATTCTCGTACGCAGAACAGTATGAACAGAAATTGATTTTTAAAGATCTTTTTTTTTTTCGATTATGACAAATGTCGCACCTTAAAGAAGTTTCTAATGTTTAATAAATACTAATCTACAAAAATTATTTCCTAAAACAATATTTCTTTATTTTTTTATGAGTGGACCGGTCTCTACTTAAGTAAGTAGTGCCATAAATTGACCTGCGATGGTGAAATTAAAACCAATTAAAGGAATGGCGGTCATTATGACACTGTAATGGTGGATCGTAAGTATTATTCACTGACTTAATTTGATTGATAGTGATATTTAATTTTTGATTTATTTCACTTTTAAAAGATTTAGTAGATGATGATATAGAGATACTAATTTGAAGCGATGATTTTTTACCTTTAATTTTTTAGCTTCAATCATTTGCTAGATTCCAAAAATGAAAATGTCTTCGCCCCAGTTCCAAATTTGTTTCACTCAAAAAATGTTTTGCAGAATTTATAATTTACATAAAAATCAGTTTTCTTCTCGATTTTTGGTTGAGAATTGCAGAAACTGAAGTTGTCTCTGACTTGACATTGAAGCTTTTGATTTTCCAAAACAACTTTAACATTTTTTTCTTTCTTTTTCTTTTTTTATAATGGTTCGAGATTTTCTTACATTTGTTTTCTGTCAATTTTTGTCTTAATTAACCATTCATTTTTATATTTAAATTTATTAGATGAAGCATTATTAATTATTATTAATTTTGATTCTTTCATCTTATTTCTCTTGCTATTTTTTTAAAACCCAGAAATAAATGTCTTCATTTCATAGATGAAGCATTAAGTACTTTTTAATTTTTAATTTCATCTGAGTTTTAACGCAAGTTGCAATTCATTGTTTGCATCCGTTTTTTTTTTTTTTGGCTTTTTTTTTTTAGAAATTCGCCTCCTTTTACTTTAAGATTTAAAGTAAACATGTCAGTAAACAAATTGCGGCTTAAACTTTAAGTTGTGACATGAGAGAAAAAAAAGCAATATTTTGTTGTAATAAAAAAAAAAGCCATTTCCAAGATTATGTACAACTACAAACAAAAACGGTTAATTTGCAGATTAAGCCCCGCACACCAATTGTAATTAAATTTTCTTAAATTTCCATTTCGGTGTAAATTTACACATGCTTATTTCGAAAATAACGGTAAAAGTTTGCGTAAATCTACCGTTTTGGAGTTCTCGACAATAAAATTTCGGACTCATTCGCGTTGCGGCTACCATTACTGGCGTTGTTTACATACATACATGCATGCATGCATACATACATACATACGTTTGCCTCGAGTAATCATGCGCTGAAGCTTCACTTGTCTTGATTAATGCGCAAACTTTGCGCGAAATTTAAAAAGAGCATGATTATTTATAAAATTTTAAAAAATGCTAAAAAAAAGTTTGATAATAACCAGAACAATTTTAAGGTTCGAAATTTTTTTTTTTTTTTTTTTAAATTTTGGGTTTTAAAAAGTAAAAAATAACCCTAACAAAAGACTTAATAATAATATAAACAATTTTAAGCAATATTATTTAAGCATGATTAATTACCAAATAGCTATATGACAATTGCAGAAAGGCTACATTTTAAAATGTTTTATTTTAACAAGAATTCATTATTATTACAACTTCACTATAAAAAAACAACCTTTGTCATTGCTTTTCTAAATAACTTAAACAAATTAAAAAAAAAAAAAAAAATTATTCAATAAAAGCTTCACTTTCGAAAGTGTCTAAAAAGACTTTTGGTTTTGTGTATAAGACAAATGAGAAGATCAGTAAAAAGGCCGTTAACTAAGTAAGCTTCCGAGTATCATTACTCGAGGCAAATATATGTAAACATTCATCAGTAATGGCAGACGGACCCGACGCGAATGAGTCCAAACTATTATTGCTAATAACACCAAAACGGTAGATTTCCGCAAATTTTATTGATATTTTCGGAATAAGCATGTAAATTTACACCGAAATGGAAACTTTAACTACAATTGGTGTGCGGGGCTTAAACTGCAAATTAACCCAGATAATAATAATTCTTTCTTTTTCAGATCAGTTAAGCTTTGGTTGTTAAAAATTAAAAAATAATATCTATCTCTTGATAGAGAAACTGACCTCTCTAGTTTAAAATAGTTACATTTTTTTCAGTTTTTCTCATTGCTATTGATTAGAATAAATAAAAAAAAAACCAATGTTCATTATCAGGAGATCTTAATAAAATATTATCAAGTAATAATTAAACATGAAAAGAAAATTTATTTTTTGAGTGAGGTACGTTTCTCACCCCAAACATTAAACAATTTCCTTTTGTGCACCTTCTGTGAGGCAGATAACATATCTAAGTGGGTTTTTAAAAAGATTTACAAAACAATCTTTGAAAAATGGAAAAAAAACTTTGAGAAGGTAGCACAAAACTTTACATAAGCAAAGGTAGCAATTGTGGGAAGAACGGGAATTAGGGGGGAGGAAACAAAAAAACTGTCGCACACGGCGATGCTACACCCGATCGAACGCCGCCTTGCAAACCCAAAACAAGCACATGACTCCTCCAAAAGAACACTTTACGACAGCGAACGAGCAAACGGCACCCACAACTGCTGCCGACGAACGGATGACCGACCGCAACGCCTTTTGCTGCCCAAAAAACTGCAAACGACTCGTGCGTCTTCTTGTATTCTTCGGTCGAGTCCATTATGGTACTCCAAGGTGTGCCGGGTGAAAACACACACGCAGTTCGAGGTTGCTTCCGCGCATGCTCGTTACAGCAATAATCTTTAAAAAATACCACCTTGTTGCAAAACATGAAATACAACAGAGAGAAGAGAGAGATAAGGTCCTCAATGACACATGGCACAGTGGATAAAGGCATTGGTTAGATCCAGTGACTGAACCCAAAGAGTGTGAGTTCAATACCCGGTTAAGGCAGTGTAGACCTTTCAGAGAGAAAATTAACAGGAGATAACTGATAACTGACATCCATTAAACATGACACGTAGAACTAACGGGTAGCACTAGACTTGAACGGATACAAATTGTGGTTATCAAAGAATCGTCTTCTTGGGAAGAAGCTGCTTGAGGGGAATGAGTGGTTCATTACAATGGATGTGGCACAGCCGGTCCCAGCCATGACGGTTAGAACTGGTAGAACTAAGAAGTGTAGTTTGTCTGAACACTTTCCATGGAAATAGTCATAGAGCAGTGAAACTTGTAATGTTTCATCGGTGAGAAAGGCTTTGTAGGGGGTAAATAATTCATCACCCACAAGTCCATGGAGATGATTTTGGACTCTATCGAGACTGGAAAGTAAAGACTGGTCAGCTCCTGCCCATATATCCCTGCGGGACTTCACTTTAGGCCTTATCTTGCTCTTGTAAAGGTAGTGGATAGCAGGAGGAGTCTGGTATTTACTACTGCAGTACAGGGAACTGACCATTTTTCCAACATCTTTAGCAATGGATCATATATATGAGTTCCATTTGTGACTTAGGGTGAGTTTAAGTACCAATAGGTGCTCAAGGCACAGGCTCTCCCCGACAGAATATCCATCCATTGTGATTGGTAGTAGTTCGGGGTCCGATCAGTGATGATGGAATGTAACTAGTTTGGTTTTCGAGGCATTGAATGTAACCAGCCAGTTTTTCTCCCACTGAGATGTTAGAGCTTGGTCAGACGAGAGATCAGCTGCCAATCTAACTGATAAAAAATCTTTTTATAGTGTTTTTTTTTTCTCCTCCGGCCATTTCCCTATCTAACGACCATAATTTTCTTTTAGTCCTTATGACAGGAATAAAACTTTTGGCCCTAGGGATGGGGTTGATGAAATATTTAAGGAAGTGTCAGTTTCCTCTATGAAAATGTTAATCTTGTTGGAACGAAATAAAACCTCTATTTAGCTAATTCACTTTTATTTTAGACTTTTGACAGCATGAAGATCTACTTAGTTGATCTGGAGCCAAAATAAGGAGATATACAAGACTGTGAGATTGGTTGAAATATGGTTAGATTCTCCAAGATTAAGTTGCTGTTCAAATTTGACCCCTAACACCACAAATAAAACTTTTAGCCAGAATGAAAAATAAAATCTAATTTCATTTTTTGGCAAATATGGACCTTTGTGCCCACAATAAGACAGTGTCAAAAGGACATTCTTTTCCCTTGACACTGCTATTATTTTAACTACCTTCACTCCTTGGTAATATTTATTACTTTAAAAAGTGATGATTAGAATTGTAATAAAACCCAAACATATGAAAGTGAATTAATACATTTTCTTTATTTTGAGATTTGGTAACAAAAAATACACTATTTGATAATTTTCACTATTCCTAATTGGAACTGTTGGAATATATTGGCTAATTGTCAATTGATTCAAACTTTATAAAATGGTTAATAAGGATTTCCTTGGAGTTGGTTCACATATTTTAATAATTTAGTAAATGTTTATAAACTGATATATGGTAATTGTTACATTGCGTTAATTTTCATTGTATTAGTTTTTTAGAATGTTGTAAATATGAAATTCTTGTAAATGTGTCGTGTTCTTGTGTCTTGGGGAAAAACTGTCTTTTTGATGCTGGATCTTATTGCAGGAACATTTATTCATACTTGCCTATTTTTTTCTCCTCTTTCTTTACGCTTCCAGGTACCGTTCTTTAGAGACACTGGGACACATTATAAGGAAAGAGCATTTGGAAAATTTAACACTTACTGGACAGGAAGGAGGAGCAGATGAAAATAAGTAATCTACCTAACGAGTTTGGGTGACTGGATAGCAGAAGTCTAATTTACAAGGGTATGCAGCAAATGAAGTGTTGCAATGAAGTCTTAAAAAAAAACAACAAAGATATTTTTAAAAATGGTTTGAAACAAAAAAAAAAATTTAGGACTAATATACCACCTCTAAAAAAAAATAAAATAAATACGTCAAAGTTGTATAAGCAAATTTTAAAGTAAACAAAGGGTTCATATATACTTTGAATAAAAGATTGAATTAAAAACTTTAAGCATGAATAACCCTGTAAAGAACTATGCTCTTTATCAAATGACCTACAAGAAGCCTGACTCTCAAATCTTCAGGCAGTTACTATTTTTAGCAAACTAAATGTTTTTTTATTAATCAAGTTTATTTATTTAGTGAGTTATAAAGCAGTGAAATGTTTAAACATGAAGTACAAATAATTAAATAAAAAAACAAAACTCACCGAATATTTTGTAATGATTTTATTCTTTAAAAAACTTTATTACTTTCATTACCCTCTTTCTCTTTCTACAACACTCT
Source organism: Acanthosepion esculentum (assembly GCA_964036315.1). Classification (NCBI taxonomy): domain Eukaryota; kingdom Metazoa; phylum Mollusca; class Cephalopoda; order Sepiida; family Sepiidae; genus Acanthosepion; species Acanthosepion esculentum. The sequence continues at coordinate 13,306,299 of OZ038490.1, read as the reverse complement.
CTATGCCACTCTCTTTATCCTTCACTCTCTCTTTCATCCGTGGGTGTGAGAGAGAAGCTGTTCAACAAAGACTTGTCAACTAGTGTCCTCATTTCATGTGCCAACACACGTTTCTTATCTTCCTATCGAACAAAGGAAGGAGACAGCCGTAACTGTTAGCAAATATCTCACTAAATCAATTACAACTGAATAGCGCATGAGTGCTCCAGACTCACCGCCTTGTGGCACATTCAATCTTTTCTTAGTAAATTACTATCAGTCAGCTGACAAATTTTGTATTTCTATTAATGTTATATATAAGCTCTCTTTATATATATATATACACAGACACACACACATACATACTTTAAGATATGCTATATATATATATATATATATATATATATATATATTTAAGGTATGCTATATATATTTAAGGTATGCTATATATATTTAAGGTATGCTATATATATTTAAGGTATGCTATATATATTTAAGGTATGCTATATATATATATATATATATATTTAAGGTATGCTATATATATATATTTAAGGTATGCTATATATATATATTTAAGGTATGCTATATATATATATTTAAGGTATGCTATATATATATATTTAAGGTATGCTATATATATATATATATATATATTTAAGGTATGCTATATATATATATATATATATTTAAGGTATGCTATATATATATATATATATATTTAAGGTATGCTATATATATATATATATATATTTAAGGTATGCTATATATATATATATATTTAAGGTATGCTATATATATTTAAGGTATGCTATATATATTTAAGGTATGCTATATATATATATATAAGGTATGCTATATATATATATAAGGTATGCTATATATATATATATATATATATATATATAAGGTATGCTATATATATATATATATAAGGTATGCTATATATATATATATATAAGGTATGCTATATATATATATATATAAGGTATGCTATATATATATATATATATATATATATATATATATATATATAAGGTATGCTATATATATATATATATATAAGGTATGCTATATATATATATATATATAAGGTATGCTATATATATATATATATAAGGTATGCTATATATATATATATATATATATAAGGTATGCTATATATATATATATATATATATAAGGTATGCTATATATATATATATATATATATATAAGGTATGCTATATATATATATATATATAAGGTATGCTATATATATATATATATAAGGTATGCTATATATATATATATATATAAGGTATGCTATATATATATATATATATAAGGTATGCTATATATATATATATATATAAGGTATGCTATATATATATATATATATAAGGTATGCTATATATATATATATATATAAGGTATGCTATATATATATATATATATATATATATATATATATATATAAGGTATGCTATATATATATATATATATATATATAAGGTATGCTATATATATATATATATATATATATAAGGTATGCTATATATATATATATATATATATATAAGGTATGCTATATATATATATATATATATATATAAGGTATGCTATATATATATATATATATATATATAAGGTATGCTATATATATATATATATATATATATATATAAGGTATGCTATATATATATATATATATATATATAAGGTATGCTATATATATATATATATATATATAAGGTATGCTATATATATATATATATATATATAAGGTATGCTATATATATATATATATATATATATATATATATATATATAAGGTATGCTATATATATATATATATATATATATATATAAGGTATGCTATATATATATATATATATATATATATATATATAAGGTATGCTATATATATATATATATATATATATATAAGGTATGCTATATATATATATATATATATATATATAAGGTATGCTATATATATATATATATATAAGGTATGCTATATATATATATATATATATATATAAGGTATGCTATATATATATATATATATATATATAAGGTATGCTATATATATATATATATATAAGGTATGCTATATATATATATATATATATATATATATAAGGTATGCTATATATATATATATATATATATATATATATAAGGTATGCTATATATATATATATATATATATATATAAGGTATGCTATATATATATATATATATATATATATATATAAGGTATGCTATATATATATATATATATAAGGTATGCTATATATATATATATATATATATATATAAGGTATGCTATATATATATATATATATATATATATAAGGTATGCTATATATATATATATATATAAGGTATGCTATATATATATATATAAGGTATGCTATATATATATATATATATATATATATATATAAGGTATGCTATATATATATATATATATATATATATATATAAGGTATGCTATATATATATATATATATATATATATATAAGGTATGCTATATATATATATATATATATATATATATATATAAGGTATGCTATATATATATATATATATATATATATATATATAAGGTATGCTATATATATATATATATATAAGGTATGCTATATATATATATATATATAAGGTATGCTATATATATATATATATATAAGGTATGCTATATATATATATATATATAAGGTATGCTATATATATATATATATATAAGGTATGCTATATATATATATATATATATATATATATAAGGTATGCTATATATATATATATATATATATAAGGTATGCTATATATATATATATATATATAAGGTATGCTATATATATATATATATATATATAAGGTATGCTATATATATATATATATATATATAAGGTATGCTATATATATATATATATATATATATAAGGTATGCTATATATATATATATATATATATAAGGTATGCTATATATATATATATATATAAGGTATGCTATATATATATATATATATAAGGTATGCTATATATATATATATATATAAGGTATGCTATATATATATATATATATAAGGTATGCTATATATATATATATATATATATATATATAAGGTATGCTATATATATATATATATATATATAAGGTATGCTATATATATATATATATATAAGGTATGCTATATATATATATATATATAAGGTATGCTATATATATATATATATATAAGGTATGCTATATATATATATATATATAAGGTATGCTATATATATATATATATATAAGGTATGCTATATATATATATATATATAAGGTATGCTATATATATATATATATATAAGGTATGCTATATATATATATATATATAAGGTATGCTATATATATATATATATATAAGGTATGCTATATATATATATATATATAAGGTATGCTATATATATATATATATATAAGGTATGCTATATATATATATATATATAAGGTATGCTATATATATATATATATATAAGGTATGCTATATATATATATATATATATAAGGTATGCTATATATATATATATATATATAAGGTATGCTATATATATATATATATATATAAGGTATGCTATATATATATATATATATAAGGTATGCTATATATATATATATATATAAGGTATGCTATATATATATATATATATATAAGGTATGCTATATATATATATATATATATAAGGTATGCTATATATATATATATATATATATATAAGGTATGCTATATATATATATATATATAAGGTATGCTATATATATATATATATATATATATAAGGTATGCTATATATATATATATATATATATATAAGGTATGCTATATATATATATATATATAAGGTATGCTATATATATATATATATATATATATAAGGTATGCTATATATATATATATATATATATATATAAGGTATGCTATATATATATATATATATATATATATAAGGTATGCTATATATATATATATATATATATATAAGGTATGCTATATATATATATATATATATATATAAGGTATGCTATATATATATATATATATATATATAAGGTATGCTATATATATATATATATATATATATATAAGGTATGCTATATATATATATATATATATATATAAGGTATGCTATATATATATATATATATATATATATAAGGTATGCTATATATATATATATATATATAAGGTATGCTATATATATATATATATATATAAGGTATGCTATATATATATATATATATAAGGTATGCTATATATATATATATATATAAGGTATGCTATATATATATATATATAAGGTATGCTATATATATATATATATAAGGTATGCTATATATATATATATATAAGGTATGCTATATATATATATATATATAAGGTATGCTATATATATATATATAAGGTATGCTATATATATATATATATATAAGGTATGCTATATATATATATATATATAAGGTATGCTATATATATATATATATATAAGGTATGCTATATATATATATATATATAAGGTATGCTATATATATATATATATATATAAGGTATGCTATATATATATATATATATATAAGGTATGCTATATATATATATATATATATAAGGTATGCTATATATATATATATATATATATAAGGTATGCTATATATATATATATATATATATATAAGGTATGCTATATATATATATATATATAGGTATGCTATATATATATATATATATAAGGTATGCTATATATATATATATATATAAGGTATGCTATATATATATATATATATAAGGTATGCTATATATATATATAAGGTATGCTATATATATATATATATATATAAGGTATGCTATATATATATATATATAAGGTAAGGTATGCTATATATATATATATATATATAAGGTATGCTATATATATATATATATATATAAGGTATGCTATATATATATATATATATATAAGGTATGCTATATATATATATATATAAGGTATGCTATATATATATATATATATATATAAGGTATGCTATATATATATATATATATATATAAGGTATGCTATATATATATATATATATATATAAGGTATGCTATATATATATATATATATATATATAAGGTATGCTATATATATATATATATATATATAAGGTATGCTATATATATATATATATATATATAAGGTATGCTATATATATATATATATATATATAAGGTATGCTATATATATATATATATATATATAAGGTATGCTATATATATATATATATATATATAAGGTATGCTATATATATATATATATATATATAAGGTATGCTATATATATATATATATATATATATAAGGTATGCTATATATATATATATATATAAGGTATGCTATATATATATAAGGTATGCTATATATATATATATATATATATATAAGGTATGCTATATATATATATATATATATATATATATAAGGTATGCTATATATATATATATATATATATATAAGGTATGCTATATATATATATATATATATATAAGGTATGCTATATATATATATATATATATATATATAAGGTATGCTATATATATATATATATATATATATATAAGGTATGCTATATATATATATATATATATATATATAAGGTATGCTATATATATATATATATATATATATATAAGGTATGCTATATATATATATATATATATATATATAAGGTATGCTATATATATATATATATATATATATATAAGGTATGCTATATATATATATATATATATATATATAAGGTATGCTATATATATATATATATATATATATATAAGGTATGCTATATATATATATATATATATATAAGGTATGCTATATATATATATATATATATAAGGTATGCTATATATATATATATATATATAAGGTATGCTATATATATATATATATATAAGGTATGCTATATATATATAATGTAGGCTATATATATATAATGTAGGCTATATATATATAGCTTTAAGGTAGGCTATATATATATATATATATACAGCAGCAGGCATAAAGATCAGAACTATGTTAAAAAATGTCTAAATGTGAAATAACGTTTTATTTTGAAGCTTCAAAGAACATTTTATGAAGGTAAATTATATAATTCCAAAATATAAAACTCAATAAACTTATTTTGATAAAGTTATAAGAATAATTATAGAAGATTAAAAAAAATTAGATGATCAAAACCGTCATAATGATTAACAAAACCCTACTATTATAATGGATACATCATATCCAAATGAAAATAGCCTTCATAGTTCATTAGTACTTGATGTGTACACCTTTACTTGCAATAACATCTTGACATCTTTTGCTATATGAGCGAATTAATGTCTTGCATTCATTAATGGATATTTTCACCCATTCTCCTTTCAAATTAGTCTATAGTTCTTCGATGTTTGTTGGATTTTTCTTCCTTAGCTCTTTCATTTAGTAACTTCCAAACGTTCTCAATAGGATTCATGTCTGGGCTTTGAGCAGGCCACTCCATAACAGTAACATCCTCCTCAGAAAGAAATGTCTTAACAGACTTCGCTGTGTGACATGGTGCCTCATCTTGCGTAAATACAGCTGGTTGATTAATTGCAGTTCTCAAATTAGGTACAATATGTTTCCTCAATATCTCTTTGTATACAGTAGTGTTAATTTTACCGTGTAGCCTAACAAGAGGTCCCGTACCGGCAGGTGAAATCATGCCAAACTGCATCACCCCATTTCCTCCTCCAAATTTAACGCTGCTTTTAACGCACTGAGGCAAATATCGTTCCTTAGGACTGCGTCAAACGAACCTTCTCCCATCACAACCGAACAGGTTAAACTTTCACTCATCGCTGAAATGAACACAATCTCACTGTTCAATTTCAATTGGCTCATTTGATTCTTTTTAGAAATGTAAGGCTTCATAGAGGCTATTCGACTGTTCGGATTTATTTCATTAAGTCCTTGGGAAATAGTGTGCCTAGATATTTTAATGCCAAGGCTAGCATTAGCTCTTTTAGAGATAGCGGTTGCTGTCACAAATTGATCCTTTTTTGATTCATTACCAATCCATCTGTCTTACCTTGCAGTAGTTTTCCTAGTCCTACCAGGTGGTTTCTTCGCTTCACATGACCCAGTTTTCTCAAGTTTTCTTAAAATACTATGAATAACACTTTTAGATTTCCCCACACTCTTTGCAATATATCCCCAATCGAGAGTTTATCTTCATTAGATAACTTGACTATTAGTTTTCTATGTTCCAATGATGTCACAGATTTTTTCGCCATGTTTACAATGAAAGAGCCAGTGTAATTTATTCAAATACCCGATTTTATATTCTTACCGTAAAAAATTTTCAATAATGCAAAATAATTATTAAATTTTATGGATTTATTTAATCGTTCTAATGTTTTGGATCATCTATTTTTTACGAAAATACGTTTATTGATCTTTATATTTTGGAATTATATATTTTACCTTTATATCCTTATATTTCCATGATAAAATGTTCTATGAAGCTTTAAAATAAAAAGTTTTCACATTTAGATTTTTTCTTAATATCGTTCTGATCTTTATGCTCGCTACTGTGTGTGTATATATATATATATATATATATATATTCAGGTACACTGAGAACGAATAGAGTACACTTCCAAAATTCATAATTTTAATTTAAAAGAAGTTTCAATATGTAGATGTGGAGCAATATTATTTATTTTAGGATATAAAAACATGTAAGTATCGCTACACAATTGGATTCAAGTTTCATCACATAACAATGCATCTCATTTGGCAATTGTAAATTACAAGCAAGTGATTGATTAATTTCTTTCTAAAGCAAAATACAGCCTTATTTTTTAAAACAAAGTATATATGGCTTCAGGTCTTTACCCTGATCAACGGATTGAATATGTTAGATGCAAACTAAGAGAAAAAGAAAAAAAAAATTAGAAATTATCATCTTAGAAATGTGTCATGGCTAAGATTTCACATCTAAAAGCAACATGACTGCAGTTGTGTAGCAATTCTTACGTAATTTTGTTGTAATATCCTAAAATAAAAAATAGACGTGTATATTTTAGTTAAGGTAGTTCATATATATATATATATATATATAGCATACCTTAAAAGAATATGTATATCTACTTATGTACTTCTATATAGTTTTATGGTACACTATATATATAGTTTTAAAGTATAATACATAGACGTATATAAAATATGCTATATATATATATATATATAGAGAGAGAGAGAGAGAAAGAGAGACAGATAGTAAAGTATACTATATATATATAAAGTATACTATATATATATATAAAGTATACTATATATATAAAGTATACTATATATATAAAGTATACTATATATATAAAGTATACTATATATATAAAGTATACTATATATATAAAGTATACTATATATATAAAGTATACTATATATATATAAAGTATACTATATATATAAAGTATACTATATATATATATATATATTATACTATATATATATATAAAGTATACTATATATATATATATATATAAAGTATACTATATATATATATATATAAATTATACTATATATATATATATAAAGTATACTATATATATATATATATAAAGTATGCTATATTTATATAAAGTATACTATATATATATATATATATATATATATATATATATAAAGTATACTATATATATATATACATTATACTATATATATAATGTATACTTTATATATACATTGTACTATATATAGTATACTATATTTATAATGTATACTTTATATATACATTGTACTATATATAGTATACTATATTTATAATGTATACTTTATATATACATTGTACTATATATAGTATACTATATTTATAATGTATACTTTATATATACATTGTACTATATATAGTATACTATATTTATAATGTATACTTTATATATACATTGT
>OZ038490.1:13289835-13292335 GCA_964036315.1 Acanthosepion esculentum | reverse complement strand
TTTGTTTTGTTTTGTTTTGTTTTTTTTGTGAGTTGGGGTAGACAACCCATCTTCATGTCTTTCCCAAAAATATTTGTTTGAAAGTGAATGCAGGAAGGCCCATTGATTCCATTTTCCATTTGATGCATCACCGTTGTTGAAAAGGATAATTACATTTAAAATTTAAAGTTAGCTTTACTGGTACTACAAATCCCTAATAAGCAGGAATCTCATGTTAAATAAAATTTGATCATGCAGATTTCCAAAAAAATTTTTTAACTCATGAAAAATTATAATTTATAATTAAAATCTTTTTAAATAATGCAGTGTGAAAATGTCCTTGATGGCAAAAGAAAAAAACAAAATGAAAAAATGAATAAATTTGGCATGAAATAACAATGTTTATAATGTAAGCAAAATGTTATTTCCATTAAATAAAACATATGCACCAGTTGATAATGCTTTCATTTCTTTTCTACTCTGTGTTGATGTAGTTTTCTTTCAAGCTTTTATAAGAATTGTACAAATATACAAAAATTAGATAATTATTATTGGAGTGAACACAACTGGAGTACCATCACTATTATTATTAACTTTCTTAACTTTCAAGTTGAACCTATACAACAATTAGTATTCATTTCTTTTCCTTTTTGAATGTTGAAATGATTTTTTTTTTTTTTTTTTTTCACATTTTGTAAGAAAAATACAAACATAAAAAATTGGATCAGTATTATTGGGGTGAGCATGAATGGAGTCCATACACTATTATAAAAAATATGTAATAGATATTTTACTTACAAATAAATGTATAATTATTTTGTGCTTATCTATGCAGTGATTAGTATTTCTTTTCTTTTCCCATGATTTTTTTTTCTTTTCAGCTTTTGTAAGAAAAACACAAATATAAAAAAAATTGGATCAGTATTATTGGGGCGAGCACAAATAGTGCTGCTACACTATTATTATTAAAATATACAATAGACATTTTTCTTACAAAAAGAAATGTATCACTATTTCATGCATATCCTTATTTATGCAGTAAGTTGTAATTCCTACATTTCTTTTCCTCTTTTAATGTTAATGTTTTTTTTTCACTTTGTAAGAAAAACAAACAAATCAGTACTTGGACATTTGACCGACATACATTTGACCAACAAATATTTAACCGAATAGACATTTAGCCAAAAATGTAGTGGCGTACTTACATATATGTCACACATTTTATCGTAATGTGCTACATATGTTTAGATTTATTTATTGTATAATAAATTTTTGTTTTTTTGACAGGCATTTTTTAAAAATCTTTTCTGCATATATTATATTTTACTTCAAATATTACTGTAAGATAATAAGTATTTTGAGAAAAAGTACATTTGACTACAGCAAAAATCTTAAGCTTTTACAATATGAAAGATCTTTCAATTTTGCTTTTAATGTTCGTTATCTGAAAGGCATGAACTAGCTTTTATCTTATTGTTAAATACGAATTTAAATAATTAGCTGCTAATTTTTATGCAAATAGACTCAAATATTTTTTTAAATATTAATTTCAATAAACAAATATTGAAATAAGGAAACTTAATTTTAATTTGAAATTCTGTGGTAATTATTAGTCCTATTCTACCTTATAATACTGCTAATTAAAATACTTTAAGTATTGCTTGGTACTATTTTTACTTGTAGTATTTTGGTCAAATGTCCATTCAGACAAATGTCTCTCAGCCAAATGTTCGTCCATAAAACAAATCATCATTATCATGGTGAGTGTGGTGTAGACACCACACTATTATTATTAAGTTTAAAATGGGATTGAGGATTGCCTTATTCATCCAGTTAGGACAATAATGTTAAAATGATTTAACAAAGATCTTGCTTCAATTTGAAATATATTTCAATATATATATATATATATATATATATATATAGTTTACGAAAAACTAGGTAATCCGTATGGGTAGACCCAATGAGGATAAAATCCAGAGAGGCTCAATGTAAATCAGAGCTAATAATTTAAATAAAAACAGACCACTTTAAGGTTCCATATAATACATTATTTCACCACAGCCCTTTTAAAGGACAGCGGATCATCAGATTTATTTCCAAATGTTGAAATGAAAAAATGAAAATAAATTTACACATTTACGACAGGCAATAATAAGGAAATTAACAAAGTGGGGGCAGTGTAAGGGGTAGAGAGACAGCATTGAGTTAGATGTAACATTTCTATTGTTTCAAATTTAAATTTTCGCTGAAATCTAGACTGTGACACTTTAAATCTGTCGAAGGAATATATATATATTTGTGTATTTAGGCAGCAATTTCATGCACATTTCATTAAATACGACAATTATTAATATTTATTAATAAAAAACTTATTAGATTGCATGAGAAATTATATAAAAAACTAAATAAAAGGATCTTGTCTGTCGTATTCAATGAAAATATATATATATATATATATATATATATATACACACACACACACATATTTACATAAGGAGAGAGATAGTTATGAATAGAC
>OZ038490.1:13262335-13277335 GCA_964036315.1 Acanthosepion esculentum | reverse complement strand
AAACAATAAAAAAAAATTTTTTTTCCCCTTGTTTCATTTCTGAATAATTTTGTAATAATTTTAAACTTGATGCTCGGATAAATTTAAAATTTAACATTTGTAATTTTTAATTTTACTGTGAAATTGAAATTTAATTAGTTAAACTATTTACATTATTCAAACTATTGTCCTTATCTTTGTTGCCAAAGACACATGGCACAGTGGATAAATCTAACACTTTTGCCCCAGCCCCTCAACCTCCAACGTCTTACTCTCCGGGTTGAGGTGTCTACTCAGTCTTAACCGAACTTAAGGGAGTGACCATCGGACCCCTGAGCATCTGTAGATCATTTGACCAGTCCACTGGTTTAATCTTGCTTCCTGCTCACGTTGTGTTTGGTTTGATCCAGAAAGCAGAAGTGATATTCATCCATTCATGGTTGACTGAAAATGTAGACACGGCTTGAGAGTCTGGGCTAAGAATTTTAGAATGCACCAAAAAAAAAATATATATATATATATATATATATATATATATATATCTGCAGAAAGCCGGGCAAACAACTATTCAATGGTTGAATTGTTAATGTCTTTTATATAGCAGAAAAGGATAGTATAGAAAAGAAATGGGTTACAGAAAAGAAAGTAATTGACGTAAAACCTCATACACTGGATTTCGAGAGAGAGGGAGAGAGGGGGTGAGAGAGAGTTGTGATTAGCTTGTTGTGAAATCGTCTCAGAATGATATACGACTCTTGCGATGGAGAGATAAAGATTTCTGTGCACAGCTTAAAGTTTATAGTTATGTTCCTCCTCAGCAGTAGTAACAGTAGTAGTAATCTTCGTGGTAGCAGAAGCATCGGTACTTATATTAACAGTACATGTTAGCGGGGGTTTTGTTCCAATTCCTGACGTCACTTCCAGTCTCCGATATCTCTCCACTGAGTTTGACTACACTCGATGCCAGACGAGCCCAAAAACAACCTTTTGATTATTGTAGCTTGTTCGATGTTTCCAGTGGTAGTAATAATAGTAGCAGTAGCAGTCTTAGATTGTTGGAGTAATTCGCTACTTCGTACTTATATCAACAAAATATGTTAGCAGGCGTTTGATTCCTATCTCTGACTTCACTTCCAGTCTCCGACCTCTCTCTACCCAGCTCGACTGCACTCGACGGCAGACGAGCCAACCAGTCTGTCAACAGATTTCTGTGCGCGTTTATATAGATAAACCTGGCTGATCATAAGTTGACCCTTTTCCCGCACACGATATCACGAATGCTGCCTTCAACCCAAAATCATGTGAATTTCAAAGTTCCTCATAGCCTTAGTAAACTCTATTTCAAATTTTAACCGATAAAAATTATCTCGATCATCCTTCATTGTCTTCCTAATGACCCAATTCCAAATGTGCTAGATCAGATTCCCATCAGTAAACAAAATTGTTCTGATCTAATTTCGCTGTTCAAATCTACTCCAATTTCAATTAAAAAAAAAAATGTTTGGGTTTGTGTGTGGTTCCCAAACTCTCTCTGTTACATAAAGGTGTTGGTTAGATCAAGTGACAGGACCCAAAGAGTGTGAGTTCAATACCTAGTTAAGGCAGTGGAGAACTTGGATAGGGGAATTAACAGGAGATAACTGATAACTGACATCCATTAAACATGGCATGTGGAACTAGGACAGCCTACCCCAGTGAGCGAAATAAAGAGTTCAGTTCAACATTCCAAGCACCTGAAGAAGGCCGGAGTGTACAATGGCCGAAACGTTGTTATAAATATGGCGACAAAGATGAAGACAACAGTCCGAATAATGTAAATAGTGTACATAATACTTCATCTCAGAAATATAGACAGATACGTAATTAGTTATATCGATTTCTAATTTAATCTAATCTTAACTTTAATGCACTAACAGATTGTATTTAGGGTCCGTAGTAATGTTTATATGATTACCATATACTTGTATTCTGATTGATCATCATGAGTTACATAACAATGTTTACCCTACTGAGGGGGTTTAGTTAGTTTTTGAACTCTTAAAACCCTTTATTTTGCAATCAACACCATCACTTGACAAGACACTGGAAATGTTGAAACAAAATGGCTATTTTTCTAGTGATGTTATAACATGCATGCTATAATTTTTTAGTAAATCTTATTTTCTCTACTCTGCATTGAGCATTCTTTTAAGAGTAGTGTTTTTGCTTATCGGAATTTTATTCCATCTGTACTAGCCCTGTACTTGGGGATAGAGCCCTTTTTCTTTTCCTCTCATTCTCTCATCTTCCTAGCGGTAGGATTTTATCATCTATTGTGTGTGTATGTCACCAAGAAATGTATACACACTTCCGGTGTATCTTTAATTGTATCAGACTTTTGAAAATATACATATTTTTCTCACTTAAACCGTCTTTGCCTCCCCTTTTTAAAACTTCTCTCTGTTAAATTTTAGTCCCCCCCTTCATCTTTAGACCTTCCTATTCTTCTCTCGTCTGTTACCCCTCCTTTTGACTTTCATTCACTCTAGCATTCGCCCCACACTCTCATACATGCACTCTTACTAAATTTTATTTTTTATTTATTTTTATTTATTTTTTCTGTTTTCTTTTTGAATTTGTAGGTCTGATGAATTGGATCGTATTCACGATTCCAATGGAATAAATTATGACCATGGAATATTAGTGTTTAAGCCTTTTTATTATATCCTTACTCTGTCCTAGACAATGAGTTCTACCTGGATTCTTTCCCTTGGAATTATTTTTTATACATATGTGTATGTATGTATGTATATATATTTATATTTTAAATATATGATTGCATATGTATGTGTATATTTACCACTAATATTATCTATATAATACAAATATGATGGCTGTATTAATATTAATACATAATAACAATAATTAGACGATCTGCCTAAGTGAAACCTTGGTAGGTTTGTCTGGCTCATTAGGTTTGACTAGGTCTGCTCTATGTTTGTATCGAGCTCTTTAGTTAGTTGTTTATTCGTATTGGGGTTTTTTCTTTGGGCCTTGAACCTGTATCTGTGCGATTATTTTCGACAGACTTTCATGTTCCTGGGTCTTTCTTTTTTAAAACCTTTTTTTCCCTTCGTGATTGATTTGGCTATTGTTAAATCAAGAATTCGAAGGTTTTTCAACACGAGTATAGTTACCTATATTTATTTATATATTTATATATATATATATATATATATATATATATATATATATATATATATATATATATATATATATATATATGTGTGTGTGTGTGTCAGAAAGAGTTACAATTTGAATTTCATGCAGTACTCTCTCTCTCTCTCTCATAATATTGATAGCTATAGAAAAGTTATTGTCATTGAAAAATCTTAAAACTCAATGAAGATAAAGAAACAGTCCTTAAAAATCAATGTATAACACATTGCTTTATAAAAATTGAAAGAAGTCTGGAGAGTATGTATATCTGGCCACTCATATTCAAGGATACCTGTCTACTAGGGTGGCTAGCCAATCCTTATTGCAGATGCTTGCTCAGGCGCATTTGTGTTTATTCAACATTCACAGAGCCCACCTGTGGTTTATACCGCAACTATGCTGAGCAGACCTTAGTTACAGTTTCTGGGAGAGAGCATGTTATCTAGTGTGATCAACAGTTTGAACAAGGCCCGCATGCTCAAGTCCTTGGCCACGATGACTTTGTACTAGCACAGGTATTGACAGGCCCCAAGGATTCTATCTACCCAATTTCACTCACAAGGCTTGGGTCAACCCATATTATGGTTCTCAGGCACTTTCCAAAGGTGCTGCATGCTGGGATTGACCCCTCCAGTCCAATAACATCAGGAAGTCTCCTTCCTGACAAATAGACCCTGGTGAGATTTGAACCCAAGTCTCATGGAAAGTGAACAGTCTAACCATTCGGCCATGTGCCCATGAAGGCTGGAGAGTAGGTCAGCCAAAATGACATTATAAAAATAACAAAATCTAAATGTATAATATTAATACAGCCATCATATTTGTTTTTGTATTCATATCAAAAGCAAGAATATCTCCAGACAGAACAGAGGTTGAAAGATTTGGGTGTTTGTCTGTGGTGAAATAACTGCCTTAATGTCTAAATTGGGTTTTTTTTCTCCACTGTAAAAATTTATGCTGAGTCATAAATCCTGACTCAATCCTATGATTCATGTCTTGCTGAGCTTCTGTCATTTGTGTGACTTACAATAGCCACCATTATAAATCTAAAACACCATGACATAGCATTTATATGCATGTGCTAAATATTCATGGTCGTATAAATTAAGTACTTTTAACTAGCATGAAATAAATATATACAAAGACTTGTACCCACAGAAATAGAAAATAGATTTAAACAAAATGGACATTATTATTTAACCTTTAGGGTCCCTTTTGGCCAACGATTTTCAAAAGGTAATCGTTGGCAAAACAAGGAACAATTGAAGACGCGTTAATAAATAACAAATGAGGGAAATTTGGAACATGATTAAAATAAATTTTAATTATAAATAAATTAACGACTAAAAAATTTTGAGAAGTTCCATAATCTTTTGTGATGTTAACGAACACTTGTTGCCACTTTAACGAATACTCGTTATCACTTTCGTAATGCTTGTTGTAGTAGAGACTTTGTAATTGCAGATACAACGTTGTTGTACAATACTGGTATCAGACGCCTTCGAATATCACTCACACTAATAGTACTTGCTCTATAATACTCACTTAAATAGTAACCACTTTATAGTGATCTGAATAGTAATCCATATAGAGAAATAGTATAGTGAATAGAGTAGAGAATAGTAGTCTGTATAGTAATAGAGGATAGAATAGAAATAGCGATTGTTTAGATGTCACGCTACTTTCTACTTATGCATTTCCCTTACGATCACATGATCCACTTAATTCAATAATGGGATTGCCTGTGTTTGCTCACTGGCGATCTATGTTCAAACTCAAATGTCGGCAGTGACACTTTATTCCTATATAGCACAATCTCTCAATCAAACATGAGGAACAAATAAAATGCAAACAAAAGGAGCATTTTATTCATTCCTTACGTTTGATCAAGGGATTGTGTGTGACTTTTTTCCATTTTGAACTCTTTTGGAACTTTCCAAAATTTTTCAGTCATTAATTTATTTATAATTAATATTTATTTTAATTGTGTCTCAAAATTTCCCTCCTCATTCATTATTTATTAACGCGTCTCCGACTGTTTCTTGCATCGCCAATGATTACCTTTTGAAAAAGTGTTGGCTGAAAGGGTCCTAAAGGTTAAATAATGACCTCCATTTTGTTTAAATAAATATATCTTGATACTGTATATTTTTGTACAATGTGAGAAAAATCTTAGAATTGCCTTCTTACAATCAACAACTTTAGTATATTGCTACTGGTGCTTCTGCTATGTTTTTAGAGATTCTTGACAAAATCCAAAGAATCTGCAATATTATTGGTCCTAACCTGACATGATGGTTTCATTCATTCCCATTGCCATAACATAGCTTCTTTGTGCACTTGCTATAGATATTTTCATGGTAATTGTTCTGATGAGTTTTCCTCTTTACCTGACTTCACCTGCTATCCTCTCCCTTTACAACAGCGCTACCCCAGGCCGAAAATGGAGTCAGTCAGTTATGTGCCATGCATGATACACACGTAAGTGATCATGTATCTTTCGAGACATGACTGACGAGGCAGATTTTTTCCCCGCATTAGGTTGCCATTTCTTTCTGCGGTAGACCAGTTGCCATCCAAGGCTATAGAACCCGGTCTGTCCTGCTATTTACCCATAGCTGGGGAGAGAAGAAGGGGTTTCATACCCTTCCCAAGGGTATTAGCATGTAACTGAATGTAATGGATTCAACCGGAATTTGAACTCGGCTCTCCGATTCCTCAGTCCGAGACGCTATCCATTACTCTAATGTGCCTCTTCGAAAATAGAGTACTGCTGCCATATATGAACAGGAGCTTCCAAGTCCTCACTTTCCAGGCTTGACAGAGACTAAAAGCATCTCCACGTCCTTGTGGGTGATGAATTATTTTCCACCCTATTTTCCTTAGTTCCACCAGTTCTAACCTATATGATGAAAACCTGCCGCCATGCCCCACACACATTTTAACAAATCGCCCTCATTCCATTTATATTCCATTGGTGAGATATAAGTTCAACTCTCACAGCTTTTTCCCACGAACTACTGCTTTGTGGAACTGACTCCCAAGAGGATGCTTTCCTGATCACTGCAATCTTAACCTGTTCAAGTCTAGAGGCAACTATTATCTTCCCTACAAATCCCCATAAACTGTGCCACTTACTCTATAACCCTCTACTTTGAGTGGTTCTTGAGCCTTGTACAGGGTAAACATGATTGTAAAAAAAAACAATTCTCTGCCCATTAGGAAACAGTGCATTAAAATAAAAATAAATCTCTAGGTGAAATTTACACCCACAACTCTTGCTACCTGTTTATTGATAATGGCTGCTTCACCACTTGATCTTTAAGGACCATTAGTGATGCCTTCCCAAAGCTAAGTAGAGTATTAAGAAACAGAAAAATTTTGTTAGAAACAAAGAAAAAAGTACTGAACTGTTACATGTCTGTCCTCCTGTATTGATAATGTACGCAAGAAAATCTCCTCAAAGATGAAGAAGAGACCCGAAGTAGCAGAAATGTGGTTCTACAGAAGGATAGTGAGGATACCATGGATCAAATATGTGAGAGCAACAACAAAGTTTTAGAGAAAATGGAAACAAAAAGGAAGCTTATACTTACCATCAGGAAGAGAAAGTTAAAATTTCTAGTGCACATAATGAGGAAAGAAGGCTTGGAAAATCTGATACTCACAGGACAGGTTGAAAGCAAGAGAGACAAAGGAAAACAAAGCATAACATACTTAGTGAGCTTCAGTAAATGGATGGTGGAACAAGGTTTTAGGAGAAATAAACCAAAAAGACAAAATTTATTAAGAGCTACAAAGGATAGGAAATTATGGAGAGCCATGATCATCTACATCCTGAAAAGAAAAGGCCCATAAAGAAGTGCAAATAAAATGAAATGATACAGAGTTCAAGTCTTGCTCTGTGCTAATTCTTAATTTCCGATACACGCCGTTTACTAATGATCATAGACTTACACTTGGAGTTGTTTCAATGAAAATTCAATTGAAATTAAGATGGAAGAAATACATGACAAAAATCAGCATGTTGGTATGCAATGCTCTTGTAAGGCTCAGTGTTCTCATTAATTCAAATAATAAAATCATGTGTCCTGCAAATTCAGTTGAATATTGGGCTGGGATGAGTAATGTGTCTCATTTGGATCTGGGCTGGGATGAGTAATATGTCCCATTTGGATCTGGGCTGGGTAAGACGAACTGAACCAGTTTTAGCTATGATTTTGTTTTACTATACAATGCTTCAACTGTCAGATTTTATTATCCAAGTCAGTGTTTTAATAATAAAATTAGTCATAAGCAATTGCTGTTGGTAAAATTTCAGGATGTATTTATATGGGTAGTATGTGTTTCAGCTGTTCTTATTTAAAATAATTGGTGGGCGGGGTATTGGGTTTTACTATGTAAACAAATGCAACATATATCTATTTACAAATAAACCCAAAATATATAAATCAAAGGCCATATTTGATTGACACAATATTCCAAATACCTGAATACATTATTTCATTTTACATATTAATAGGGACTCCTTAACATTTAATAACCTGCATCTGTTTTTACATCATTGATTCTATTAAGTTTTCTCCTGTTTTGACTTTAACATTACTTGCAGCAGGTTTTATTGATTCCCAGAGATTTTCATTGGTTGAATTTTGATTTCTATCCTTATATACCTCTCTTTTAATGATGAACAACAAATTTTCTTGAAGAAGCTGGATTGGTTATTTTTTTGTTTTTGTTTTGTTTAGTGGTTTTTCAGGCCCTATGGGTTATTTAATATCGAATTCTAAATATTTTTTATGCAGTTTTATACTTTCAGAGTAAACACATGTTTTATAAATATTGTGACATAGCCTTCAGTGTTAACTGTTAAATCAGATGTAAAATAAATTTAATACAAGATGCAAGTGTTTCTTCTTCTCTGCCTTCTGTTTTTTTTGTTTTTGTTTTACTACCTATCTGGACGGAGAATTGTGTCAGCTAATAGAGGGCAGGAAAGTAATTTGGGGTCACTTGACAACAAACAGAATGACCACCTAAGAAAGGGCAGAAAAGGAATATCGGGTTGCTTGTCAACAAACAGTATGATCACCTTAGAATGTGAGTAAGAATTGGTTACCTACACTCACCAAGTGGGATTTTGGTATTGTAACTTTACTTTCCCATTGACCTCCAATGACAACAGTTTGTGAAAAAAAATACTCTCATCATGCGATTGTGAAGGATGAGAAATACACCCAGAAACCTATTGCATTACTTGTTGTGTAAGGAATAAGGAAATTTCATCCCGAAGATCTTGGATCTATTTGATTATTTAATGGGTAAAGGAATATTGTACCCAAAGAAATCATCTTACTTTTATTTTGGATGTAATCCAATTAATGAAGGTGAAACAGAACACAAATATTATTCTGAAATCTTATATTTCACATTGTGGAAGGAAGAACAACTAACTTTTATGAACATTCTACAGCAACTTTGTCTGTCATTACGAACATTTGATTTTCAAATTCCTGAAGCACAAACATTTGAACTCACATCCAATACTAGTTAAGTGTTCTTTTATTAATTGTGCATCTGTACACCCATACTTTCCCCTATTTTGTATCTTGTTATATAAAATTTATTTACAAATGTTTATCTTGGGTTTGTTGTTCATCAGTACCTGTTAATGTGTTCCTATCTGAGCAAAGCCATCTTTTTGTTAAACCTTGGATTTATATCTATATATTGCAAATTAATAATATATAGTTTGTAGGTCTATAATGTTTGTTTTGTTTGTTTTTTTTTGTTTAGTGGAATATCAACTCTTTATGGGTCATGTAATGCTAAAAATTAATTTTTGGGGGAGCATTATTAATTTCACTACAAAAATGTATTGCTGGTAATTTTATTATGAAAAAGTATTGCTGGTAATTTTATTATAAAAATGTATTCATAGGGTTTTGCTCATAGTTTTGGGGTTAACTATTTGCCCATAGATGAGACCCACTCTGGGTCGGGATCAACCTGGGAACAACAGCAATTAAGGTGGTTCCATTCTTCTGAAAAACTCCCAGTCAGAAGCCTTGCTGCCAGATGTGATTTATCATCATACCCAGAATGAGAAGCTGGAGACCACTCTATTATTTTGGTGTCTTTGAAACCATTTTGGCAAAGTAGGCAACAGTCATCTTTACACAATGTGAATGAACATTATCTTGTGTGAATATACTCTTTAGCTTAAAGCAAGGGTATAAAGTCATTAAGACACAAGGGGGTTACTGTGTGTGAGAGAATATGAGAAAAAGAAACACTATTAAGGAGAGAGAACAATAAAAGAACAGGAATTAAGAAGACAGTAGATAGCAATTGACATTGCATTTAAATTTTTGAAGGTCAACGTTGCATGGTCCCAGAAGAGTTCCACAAGCGAGAGAGTGCAAGAGAAGAAACTATTAGCATAGAACTTATGGTGACATTTAGGCATTTCATCTGTAAAATGATGAGACCTTGCTGCCAATCTATATCACCATCTTGCTTGTGATATGTACCCCTTAAAAATGTTCAAAAATTTAATAATTCTTCATATTAATCATGAAACCACCAACTTTGAAGTGTCCTAGAACTTTACAACCGGCAATGAAGTTTACAACCTGCCCAACACATACTCTGCTTCTCAGTGTTTTCTACTAAGCCATGTTAGTTACCTATTTCTATGAAATACCCAATGTATAACTAAGGTTCCTCCAATGTAGCTCTCCATTCATCAATAGCAATGGCTGTTGAGAAATCACTTTGCTTGTACAGACAAATCTCTCATCAATGGACTAATTGGGAGGGGTCCATTTAAAGCCGATTGTCCATAGATGGGAAAGGATTATTTTTGAGTTATAAAGCCACTATAGTAACTACCAGTAGTTATGATCATAATGGAAATACTATAAACATGTATATATGGCATAAATAAATATATACTTAATATAGATATATTAATCAAAACAACAAAATTAATAGATTTCTCACAGCTAATTTCTCATGCACACACTAATGTATTGTACTTTATATACTGTACAACTGTCTTTGTTTACGATTGAAAAGCCAGCCACAGCCGCCAAGTGGTCACTTTGAGAACTAATACGACTTGTTCCGCTAAGCACACAAAATTTTGAAATACATCACTGACGATTTGGAAGTTTTTTTTTTTTTCTTGCAGATTTTTTTTTTATTTTGCCTGCAGATTTTTATCCATTGCATCCGAAGTCTGTTGATGAGGGTGGAGGGACCCGTAGATGAGAGGTTTGTCTGTACATGTTTTTCCCAACTTGAATATATCTCTTTGCAATGTTTATTTTAAGGTAGTGGTTTTTGATTGCTTTCATGCCTTTAACCAATGTTCTTTATATTTGTAATCTTTTTTTTCTTTTTTTTTTTTCTCGACTTCCACCCCAGCTTCTTCAAATATATTTTTGCTAGTCAACTCTCATATCTTACTTATTACCATTTTTCTCCGAAAACACTTTTTGTGACAATCTTAAAGACATTTTTTTTCTTTTGTTCTTGTTAGTTTTCAGTTTCTTTTGTGAACATTTGATGATCTACATTCAACTTGTTGCAATTTCCATCAATCAGTAACTTCATCATTTCTTGTTTCTACACTCATAAGGAATCTAGCTCAAAAAGCATATACATAATAGTTTAAGGTGTGGGGTCTGGATGGGTAGGGTGATAAATTTAATTATGCATCAGTCCTTGTTGGGTTATTTAGTTTCAAATATAAGTCTTATAATAGAACATTGAATTAATATATAGGTAAACATATGTCTGGTTTATATTAGAATCAAAAGGTGGACGCATGACCATTTTACACTTGAGTCAAAAGGTAAGTGCAGATCTGTTTTAGACTTAGAAAGCAGACAGAAATGCATTTTGCACTTGAGTCAAAAGACAGATTAGAGCAGGTTTAGACTCTGAAAAGGTAAATGCAGATTTAGTCAGAAAGTAGTTATAGGGGTACACTTGAGTTTATACCCAGATCTTCAAATATTCACATGGTAGGTAGCCTCTTTTGGTGGGGGTCTTACCTTTCTGCAGGTGATATAATCGACATATTCTAAGTCATGCTGACATAGCAATTAATCAATATGGAGAATGCACTTGTGAAACCCTGTTTGAATTTCAGTTTCATCTTTGACTAATGCCTTTGGAAAAGTAACGATACCACTTTGCTCATCACTGGGTCCTGTTGCCAGATACTTTCACAAATCTTTCTTATCTCTGACATGTCATAATATTTGATGAGTGAGTGTGTAAGCATTTGGTGAAAACCACTCGTATATTAATACATTTAGTACATTGACATTCAGAATATAGTAAAATACTGTTAAATAATCTGCTGGGGGTACAACATTTTATTAGGGCTTTAAAAATGGACATCTTAAAAGTATATGTAAATGTATACGAAACAAAGGAGGAGAAAGAAGAGCAAGAATAAGAAAAAAAATTATTGTAATATGGGGGATCAAAAATATAACAAAAAAGAAATAGCAAGAAAGGGCTAACTGGTTATTGTTCCTCGTTCTTCAAAGCCAATTGAGGACAAAAACATAATATATATCATATACCTACAGTATATGAAATTTTAGTTGTTACTGTTAAAATCTTCTTTCATTTCTTTGTTTCAGTTCTTTGTTTCAGTTCTTTGTTTACAATTCAGTCGTGCAAATCCACAAGGGTTAAAGAACAATGGTCCTTGCTAAAACCCACAGGCTTCACTCACTCAAACATTTTTAATCATTGATTTGAGAAAGCAAACGTGATTGTATACAGCTGATAGTTTAGACATTCCTCAACCAGTTTGACACTATACATGATGTCGATGACAAAGTTTTGATCTGATGAGGCAATTTATAACACTACATGGGGAACAAACCATGAATTTGATAACGGCAAAAGCTGCTATATTCATTGTCAGTTACAGTTGAAAGAGAGAGATAGAGGTTTTAAATTTCTACCGAAAGAGAAAATAATAACATAATCAAGATGTTAACATTCCACCCTACTTCAAACAAAAGATTAGGAAGGAAACCCCCATCAATACTGGAAAGAGTGATAACAGCTACTGGACTTGCGAAATCAATTTTCCGTTATGAGAAAGATTTTATAAATTTCAACCGAAAGAGAATATAATGACATAGTCAAGATGTTGACATTCCACACTACTTCAAACAAAAGGTTAGGAAGGAAACCGTCATCATTACTGGAAAGAGTGATAACAGCTATTGGCCTTAAGAAACCAATTTTCCTTTAAGAGAAAGATTTTATAAATTTCAAGTGAAAGCAGCACTGGTTGCTCAATCAATGAATGCCAAATGTTTCCTTATAGGGAAACAGCTAATATTACCATGAGAGATGAGAATATGCTACATTTTGATCTCACCTCATTGACTAGGGAGTGATGAAAAGCAAACTTAAGTAACATTGGCTGCTTGGTCAATGTATGAATGTTTCTTTATAAGGAAACAGCTAATAAAAGAAGATTTGTAGCTTTGTGATAAACTAAGATTAATAAATAACAATGGACACCCAGATGCGGTGTAATGGTTAACAACCTAGCTTGGTTGAACCATTACTACTGAGTCAGGAATTCAGTCCTCACTGAGTGCCCTATAGTTATGGCCTTGTGACAAACTAAGCTTAGTTAATATTTTAGAGTGCCTCAGCTTGTGGTAATGTTTAGAGCGCTAGTGTGACTGACAATTACTATTGAGTTTGATCCTCACTGTATGCTCCATACTTATAGCCTTGTGTCAAACTAAGTTATGCTTAGTAAATAAAAATTAACTTACTATCAACTGATTCTTACCTATCTGTGTTGCTATGAAATTTGGTAAAGTACATCTAAAAATGTTAAAATATGCATGGTTTTTTATAGCCAGATAATCCATGAGATTTGAACATTGTGGGTTTATCTATTCATATTTGTGGACTTGCATGTGTCACCTCTTGTGTGTGTGTATATATATATATATATATATATATATATATATATATATATATATATATATATATATATATATAAGGGGTTCTGAAAAGTTCTCAGCCTGATCAAGAGGCCCATCAAAAAAAAATCTGACTGGTCAGATTTTGGAAAGTAGGTCGAATCAAGAACTTCTCAGCACCCCTGTTATTTGTCAGCATCTCTTTTCAGCACACAGTGAAAGTCTACTAAACATCATAAAGTTAATAAGGTATTATCTGCATCAATTTTTTTATACAAGTTTTTATGGTCTAAGGTTATGGACATATTTAAACGCAATGATAAAAATTTAAACTCAAAATTTGATGTCACAATGCATGATATGATAAAATAAAGAGACATTTTATGCACCAATACAGTACCCCCGACCCACCCACGCCCCATCCAAATACCTGAAACAATTGCAAAAATCCTAACTCCATTCTTAGACACCATCAGCCTAACACACATTAAATCATCTGGTGGCCTAATCCAGAGGATAAGAAACAAACATGAAAAACAAGATTATGGCTAGTTTAGAATCAAATCATTATACATAAATATACCCATAAAAAAAATGCCTCAGCATATTAAGAAACTACCTCAAAAAATTCAATGACTAACTTCCTCTACCTATACATATAATTATACAACTAGGCAAACTAATCACTAACCACTGTTTCTTCTCTTTCAACAAAAATTTATATTGTAGAGGACCAGGGGGAGAAGATGAAAAGAGGAACACATGCATTTTTATTTCCTGCTAGAAGGTGGTCCAGCTACAAGAAAATGGCGGACTCAGAGATTGAATCCACCCGAAGATGAAAAGAAAACAAACAAGACCTATATATATATATATATATATATATATATATATATATATATATATATATAAACAAACAAATATATGTATTAAACAACACAATTTTACAATGGACATAGACATTAACATTTGTGTGTATGTAAATATTTGTGTTTGTTCTTTGATGAATATTCATATGTACGTGTATGTGTGTATAATGTTCATGGCATCTCCCACAAATGAGAAATGCTTTCTTTTGCGAGAGCTCACATTGTAAAGGTGTTCACTGAAATGAAAAAGAGAATGAGGCAAGAAGTCGCCCAGTATTTATAGTGTAGGGAGAGTGAGACTTCTAGTGAATAATTAGGGAATTAAGGAGGAGCTAACTCCGACACTATAAGTGAAAATTTGGTTTACCAGTGGGATCACTGTTGAGTGGTGTTCTTGCTTGCCTTTTACTAAAATTTTTAGACTCCAGCCCATTTAAAAAACCGCATACCTAAATACTTCACTTAACTCAGATACGCAGATGACGTTCTTCTAATATATCCTAACAATATAAATCTTAGACATCATAAAGAACTTTAATAACATTGAACCTGCCATTGAATTCATACATGAATTTGAAATAACCAAATCTCCACCTTTGCTTGACATCTTATTAATATATAACAATAAAGAATTAGATTTTAAAGTTTATTCCAAACAAAAATGTTTTATTCAATATCTATTCTCACCACAACCAAAAAATAAAATCATAGGATTTTACCTCAGCCCCTTAGAATATGTAGCCCAGAATCCCTACATGAAGAAGAGGAATACATTGCAAAAAATGTTTAAACTTCTTCACTACCCATATCATTTCCTCCTCCATGCTAGAAAACAAACATGCAAAGTTCACAAGCCCAAAAATGTAAGCACCAACACCAACATTATAGATATTTCCAGCAACAAAAAATAAAATTCATAATCATACCTACCCCCAACAAAATCTGAAAATAAATTAGTTAGCCTCAACACTAAG
>OZ038490.1:13241892-13257135 GCA_964036315.1 Acanthosepion esculentum | reverse complement strand
TCTAGGAGAAGGACAACTCTGAATTCCAAAATCTCCGACTATGGTTTAAATAGCCTCACCAACCTGCATTTGTCCAAGCAGGGTGTGTATGGCTACACCCCTGAAGACATGGTCAATCAGGATGGGGTTCCTCGAAGGAGCGAGAAGGCCATGGAACTGGATCTGTCCTGAGCTTTCATCCTTGCTACCGATAGGTAAATATTAGTTAGGTTTAAATTTGAATATGCAAGCATTGAACTAAAAAGTAGAACCTCTGGTGGGATCTTCTTATCCCTCTGCCGGGATGCAGTTGGTACATTCTAGGCCAGTGCTTCTCAAACTATATGATATAGCGAACCAGCAATTTTTTCTCAATGTACCTGAATATTTTGTGATATTAAATTATACCAGAAATGATATATATAATGACTATAATAAATGTTGACTATTTCTTATCTTCCATTTATTTTGCAAAAAATAATTCAATATCAAAACATAAAAAGTAATAAAAAAAATAAGCAGTTTATTAATATAGTGAAGAAAACGTCGACTTAACTCATCAAACTAAGTGAGAGCGTGTCGCATGTATCCTATGACGGAAAAGAAAATTACTTACCAAAAATAAGGGCACGTATTCCACATGACATGCTAAAGACATGCCATTTTTTTTGGTAAGTAATTTTCAGTAAGTAAAGGAAATGTTTGCCGCAGATTAATTCCACAACACAGAACAAATCACTGTAAGTTCAGACTCGAATATCGGGGGCAGAAAGAAATGCCGAAAACTCGATTCACAGGTACTATCTCACAAATCCCAATGCACATAACCACTCAGTAAAATAACTCGCTCTCCGACAAATGCGGTAGCCAAAATACATCAGTTTTCCTCTTGATTCAAGAACACCAACTGCTTTTATAGGAAAAGAAGTTTTTTCATTCATTGATAACTGGGAGAGGACACCAAGTATTTTGCATATCAAAATACTATTATAGAGACTCCTGCGACGGACTTGTTTTTAATCTAAATATTCCATCTTCAGCATGACATGCAGAATACGTGCCCTTTTTTTTTTTTTTTGGTAAGTAATTTTCTTTTCCGTCATATGATACACGCGACGCACTGTCGCTTGGTTTGACAAGTCGCTGTTTTCTTCGCTATAATTAACACAAAAACAAAAATGATATAAACTTAATCTTTACAAATGATTCCTTAGCATGGCCTGGACACTGGCCGCATACCAGTAGTTAATGGTCCGCGGACTGGCACTGATCCATGGACCACCACTTTGAGTAGCATCATTCTAGGCCCCTGCTAATAAAGCAGGAACAAAGGATTTTGTTCAAATTTCCCAGACAGTTACTAAATATGATAAACACTTGAAGGTTGTAGAATAGAATGGCTGAAATGTAATTATAACAAACTGAGATGAACACTAGTTTGACTAAAACAATATCTAAATGAAGAATTTGTTTTATTTTGTTCCTTTGCAGCTGAATGTCAGGAATCGAGAGGGACAAACGGCGCTGTTTCATTGCATGCTTCGAGGGGATCCCAGCAGTTGTTACCAGTTGTTGAAAAGAGGTGCAGACCCTTCTATCCGAGCAACTGTAATGCAGAATCCTAAACGAAAACGGTAAGAAAGATCCCGTCTTTTTTTACTACTATTTTTAAAAGGAAAAAAAAAAACTTTTTTGGCAGGGGTAGGATTTTAGATTAGCATTGTTTTCATTAGACCTTCTTCTACACACATTTGTCAGAAAGAAAAAAATATTGATAATTTTTTTTTTTAAATCAGAAATAGAGTGTGTCCCTTTTTCCTCCACTGTAATCTTATGCAGTTGTCAATGACTTAAGCACAATTTTAAACTTGTTTGATTTGTTTAGTTTTACAGCATATCATCCTCATTGGGTTATTTAATGCCGACAAGATTTTTATTGCTGGTAATATTTTTTTCAAAAAATTTATTATTGGTAATATTTTTTCCTTCAAAAATGTATTGCTGGTAATATTTTTTTTTCCTTCAAACCTATTTTTACACTTTCTTAGTGTTTTGAATCTAGTTTAGGGTGTAACTATTTTCCCATAGTTGGGACTCCTAACAGGTGCTACCACCCAAAATCAGGGTTGATCTGGGAACACCAACAATTAAGAGGTGGTTCCACGCTCCTCAAAACCTCCTGATCAGAGGCCTTGCTGCTGGACGTAGTTTATTGTCTTACCCAGTACACGATGTAGTTTATCATCATACCCAGGGTGGTTTAAACTTGACATTTGTAAATAAAAACAAAGTATAAGTAACTATTTAAAAAGTCAGAGATCAATTTCTCATGTATTTATATTATTAACAGGAAGGGGTACTTCAACATGGAAAAATGGTTAACAAGCTTGTCTTGTCAGATCAATTACAAATGAGAAAGTGAGTTTGACCCTCCCTGGGTGCTCCACACTTTTAACCTTGTGCCTCTAACACTTTCGCCCCAGCCCCTCAACCTCCAACATCTTACTCTCTGGGTTGAGGTGTCTACTCGGTCTTAACCGAACTTAAGGGCGTGACCGTAGGTCCCCTGGTCATCCGTAGATCATTTGACCAGTCCACTGGTTTAATCCTGCTTTCTGCCCATGTTGTGTTTGGTTTGATCCAGAAAGCAGAAGTGATGTTCATCCATTCACGGTCGATTGAAGATGTAGACACGGCTGGAGAGTCTGTGCTAAGAAATTTAGAATGCAGCAAAAAAAAAAAAAAAAACTGCGGAAAGCCGGATAAACAACTATTCAATGGTTGAATTGTTAATGTCTTTTATATAGCAGAAAAGAAAAGTATAGAAAAGAAACGGGTTACAGAAAAGAAAATAATTGATGTAAAAACTCATACACTGGATTCTAGACAGAGAGAGAGAGAGTGGTTTGTGATTAGCTTGTTGTGAAATCGTCTCAGAACGATATACGACTCTTGTGATGGAGAGATAAAGATTTCTGTGCGCGGCTTAAAGTATATAGTTGCATTCCTCTTTGTGGTAGCCAGAGCAGCGGTACTTATATCAACAGTACATGTTAGCGGGGGTTTTGTTCCAATCCTGACGTCACTTTCATACTTCTTCGAGCCTTCAATTCAACTCTGCTCACTTTCAATTTCCGATCTCTCTCCACCCAGCTCAATTGCACTCGATGACAGACGAGCCAAAAGCAACTCTCCCGTCTGCCTCTTCTTCAGCATAACTACGCATTTATATAGATAAATCTGGTTGGTCATAATCAACCTTTGGCCTGCACGCGATTATCACTGACAAATTTCAACTGTCTCTCTCTAAGTATAAATGTCCTTTTTATATTTTCCATTTTTACTCGAATTTTGTCGTTGCTCACATGTTCAGTCCATGGTATTCTCAGTGCCCTTCTGTAGAACCACATTTCTCTTCAAGTCTCTTCTTCATTTGTGAGGAAATTGTCCAGCATTCGCTACCATATAGGACAGCCAATATTGCATAACAGTTAAGCAACTCTTTTCTTTGTTTCTAATTAAATTCTCTTGTTTCTTAATATTTTGCTTAGCTTTTGGAAGGCATCTTTTAAGTTCTTAAAAACCAAATTCAAATCAGAAGTAGATGCTGTAATGAATTTTGAAAGGTTGAAGACAAGATTCCTAACATCATAGCAACTGCATTGAAGAAGCTAAAACTAAAGTGAGAAAGATTAAAAAAAAAAGAAAATGTGGTACAAATTATTAAAACATTTTCCATTCCTAATAAAGTTATCCCTCTTCCACTGGGGACATCAACTGGCAGAGCCTCTTTGTTGAACATAAATAATAAAAGGCAAGAAAATCTTGTGTTTTATAAGGACAATGAAATTACAAAATTACCTGAATATTGCCATAATTTTTTAATATTTTTTTTTTTTGGGTAAATTTATTTTTTGTGGATGTACAAGATAACTTATCTGTATTGAAAGTGAAATTGGCAATCTGAGTTCAAATTCTGATTGATTCTGTTTCATTCACTATGCTAATGCCCCTGGTAAAGGCATGAATCCCTCTTCCTTTACATATAGGTTAAATGGCAGAGCAGACTGGGCACTCCTACTTTGGATGGTAACCACTCTAGGAGAAGGAAAACAGAATTTAAAAATAAAGAATGGTGGACACCATCAGGTTATATTGCCCTAGACACACTACTCCTGCCACAGCTGCTATACATGCGGTTCCCCTATGACACAAATGCATTGCAGAACTCATGATGTGATGAATGTTTTTAATAAAAAGGGTAGAAATTCATATCCAGATTTTTAATTCCTCGGTGGTTGTCATCTGCTGTTTTTAAAGGTCATTGATAGATAGTTTGATTTTGGAAGTGGCGGCTCATAAAAGTGACAGTTCATTGAAATTCTCTTCCCCCAATTTTAACAACTCATTCCAAAATTAAAATAGTCGAATTTGGTTTCCAAATACGTAATGGTTTGAAGATTAATATTTATTTTAAAAAAGCTAAAATATTGAAGAATTCCGACCGACACAATTACAATTTAAGAAATAATTTGGTCTGATTTATTTTTCTTCTCTTTTTGTTTTCAGGAAGTTATCTCCCTTGTTTTCCATGTTTCTTTCCATCTCGGCGCAGAAGGCACTCTGTTGGCTTAATAGCTATCGACACCTGATTGCTGTGCCCAGAAAATTTTACCACCTCGTTGATTCAGGTTAGTACCCTTTCTTTTTTTTTTCCTCTCTGTGTGTGTTCACCTTCATTTTCATTTTCTGACTTAGGCTAATTTTCCAGAAGCAATTTAATGACTTCCATTATATCTATATAAATATATAGTTAAACATGTTCTTATCAAACATTCAACTAGCAGAAATACAAATGTCAAACAGGCCATTCTCAGGTGAAATTCAATTTCAGAATCCAATTTAATTTCTGAGCATATGGCCTGATGATTTACGGTTTGGTTTGTTTTACGGCATATCAACCTCAATGGGTCATTTAATGCCGACAACTGTTTGTTTTCCTGGTAATATTATTGTTTTGTCAAAAATCCATTTCTGTTAATATTTTTTTCTCAAAAACTTATAGCTGGTAACATTATTTTTTCAAAAACGTATTATCAGAGGCTGGACATAGTTTATCGTCATACCCAGGACGCCTGATGATTTAAGGTTTTAATCAAATTTATTTTCAGCGGTTTAGAACAGAATGTATCCACTGGGTATATAAACCCATAAAGGGTGGTTTCCAGTGTGTTTAGTATAGGGCAGTGGTTGCCAAGTGATTTTTGACCATGCCCCACTTTGGTATTTCTAAAATTCTGGTGCCCCCCTGTAATATTTAATGCTTACATAGTCAAAATTTTATTGCAATTCACATGAAGGAAGCAAACTGAATGCTCACACGTGCTGACTGGCCGACAAAACATGGACTCTTTTAGCGACATGCATCACGCCCTCCCCTTTGTTGATCAAAACACGTGAGTTTGGGGAGACAGGAAATGCCCTGTATGTCAATTACACACGTACGTACATACACACAAAATATTTTTATGTATACATACTGTATATGCGTCGTATCTGTTAACACTCTCACTCAAACTCACTAGAAAACAATTCACTGTTAATTCTCGAATTGTCCCCTTATTTTTGTTGGTATAGTAAACCAAAGGGTGCACATCCTACACATGTCCCACCGAAATATTGCCATGCCCCACTGGTGGGGCATGTACCCCATATTGGGAATCATCGGTATAGAGTATTCTGCTTATGTTGCCTGTACCACTTTATCTTTCTGCTACACACTACAAGCGCCGTCTACAGAATTACTACCCTACCCCCCAGCAAGCAATGTAGCCGCTTATATAGTAAGCAGCTGGTGTTGATACATTTGCATAGGTGGGATGTCCATATCATCAAATCTCGGTCAATGCGAACGCACACCTCTAATGCCTTAAACCAGATTTCCTGTTACAGGTGCAGCAATTCAAACACACTTTGTACCAGGTAAACCATGCTCTGCATTACTACACCTGGAAATTCTATATTTGATCTGTGTACGATGACATCAGGAAAAGGAAGGACACCATTTCCCATGTGAAATTCAACACCAGGTGCAATGTATTCAGTTCTTCATGGAAAACCTCCAGCCTTAACCTCATTTTCAAACACGCAAAACATGTCATCCACATATCTAATATAATACGTGGGTCATTTAATACAAACAAGTAGATGTTGCTTGAAAAAAAAAGTCACTGTAGCGGAACGTAGCCATGTTTGTTGCGTGTGTGAAGGGCTGTTCGCCACAATTATTTTATTTTTGTTTAGGAAAGGTGTGGAAAAGATTTATGCCATATGCTGGAGGTCGCTAACCAATGTGGTGGAACAAAGCAAATTATATTTGACGTGAAATAGCAATGGTAAAATACAAAAAAGAACAAAGTTAAAAACATAACAATTGAATTTATTAAGTATTGAATATACATGCATGCGAACTGATAAGTGAGACTGAGTTGCGTCCCTTTGATTAGGTAATATTTGTACCTAGACTCATAACAAATAAGTTGATTATTAAAATGCAGTTTAGAAGATTGAGTGTATTGTGTATTATGCAAGTTGGATAAAAGATGCTGGAATTATACTTGCATGTATTGTTGTAAAGTTCTTTTACGTCTGACTGCATTAGTCAAGACGGGATTTCTTTAAGAGTCACATTTTGGCAGTGGTGTTGAGTGACATAGAGAAGTTAGGTTCGAGAGTCCACATGTCGAAACAGAGAGAGCAATGAAACTCAGAGAGAGAATCTGAGAGAATTACACGTGTTGGGTTTTTATATCATGTTCTCCCATGTGACAGGCTCCAGATTGAGTTGGCGTCTAAATTGATTTTGCGCGTGGGAGCGATCTGATTGGTCGATACTAACCAATCAGCAAGCTAGATTGACGGTGATTAACCAATGAATGCCTGTTGATTATTTGTAAGTACGATGTTGGTAAAAATGGTAACAGGAAGAATGCATTTTCTAGCAGAGGGTAAACTGGTTATTGTGGACAAGTCCACAACAACAAATATGTTATCCATTGTCATCCCTAAAGGTATACTCATTGCTATCCCATCTATCTGCCCATGCATGGGCTTTAAAGCTAAATTTCATGGATATGATGGCAAACTCCACCAACTCCACATAGACAGTTTCAGGAATACATGGTGGGAAACAAATGACCACAGTACAATGTATCAGCGCAAATATCAATAGTTTGTTCCAATGGTACACAGAAAAAAACAAAAAAACTACTAATATCAAATGAGTACATGAATTTATCCCCAATGCTAAAGCAAATGAGTATTTAATACAATTGCTCTTATACTCCAGTGCAGGCAATCACTTTGCCAACTTGTGCTGCACTGATCCTACCATAGATAAAATCGGATGCAAAGCAACATTATCTTTTGGGTAACCCAGGCAATCATGTTTTTTTAAATTTATCTTGTTTGTATAGAAAAAAAATTTACAACTGCCTTGTCAAAATTCAGTTGTAAATTAGAACAATATTGTGTGATAAACATAAATTTTTTTAAGTGGACGATTAAAAAATGTCTCATAATTTTAATAGAATTTTATCATTTTAGGCCTACCAACATTAGTTATGATCTTATTTCCTGCAGCATTCGCAGTAATCATTGTTGTTGTCTGGCAATCTACATTACTACAAAATTAGTCTACCAGTGCCTCCCCCCACAAAAAAAATGATTGAGATTATCTAAATAATCTGTTTAATTAGATTTTCTTAAAACTGTACCAAATTATTTAAACAAGTGAAAAAAATTAGTTTGCTGAATAATTTTTTTATTATTATTAATACATTAGACAATCATTTGAGTTTTTCTATATAGTTAATATCTAGAGTAGGAAATTAAAATATGTTTAACATAATAATGAAAAGAACTTCAGAAAATAGACATCTTGTTGAAAATTTTGTTAATATAGAAATTTTAGAGTGGTCAGAAAACTTCCTTGATATTTTAACTACTTTCTGTTTGTAGGATAAATATTCAGTTGAGAAATTCAAGCAAATTAAAATTCTGTTTTCTTTTTTCAGGATTTTTCACAACTGCTGATGTTGTATCAGAACTTCAAGAGCTCCTAAGAGAAGATTTTTCAGAGTTTGTTCACCTTAATCCAATTGCCAAACAACTCCTCCACATGTTGTTTGGCCAAACAACAGCCTCGTTAAAACAGTTAACCACTCGGGTAATCTTTGAGGAATATTTTCGTAATAACATTCGGCGGATAGCCAAACTCTTGTCCGACGAAACTAGGCTGATCTATGAAAACATGTCCGACATCTGTGACCATGACATTTATGAAGAGTTTGTGACCACAGTCCTTAACAAGGAACTTCTTGGACGCTTCATCAGACATTTCTCTCTCCCTTACGATTCTCTTTTAAACTTTGAGACAGAACTCTTGCTGCAAAGAATGGTTGTGCTCTTCTCTTCCTTCCAAGTTGGCACCACGAGTCTGTTGTTTGAGCGGCAAATTCCTTACAACAGCTCCAGCGATGACTCGGATCTCTTTGCCAATGAAGAGGAAGGTGATTCTGATCTGGAATATTGGTAAAAGACAAAGAAAAAACAATTTCTTTCGGAAAGTGAGACAAAGAAAGATGTTCAATCAACAATGCTTTTTTTTATTTATTTTTTCCTGTTTTTTTTTTTTTTGTTTTTTTTTTCTCTGTCTCAGGGTGGTTGAACATTTTTATTGAAGGCCCACAGTCTGGTGCTAGGTAAGTGTGGCCTGCTATCATTTCACTCCACTAGGACCTCAAGCCCAAACAAAGTAGCCTTTTCTGTTTGTGAACAGTGTGCTATCTACGATATCTGTTTGGGACAAATTTCAGGGTTGTTTTTCGTTTATTTGTATTTTTTTATGCAGACATGTTTTATTGTTGTTCTTGCTGTCAATGTCGATATTCATACTGTTAGGGGGCCAAATAAAAAAAAAAAGGGAGTACCCCCCCCCTTTTTTTTTTAAAAGAAACTTTTCTGACTTGCCTCCCAAGCTCATTAGAACCACCCCCATTTTTTAAAAATTTCATACTTAAACCTTTAAAGGATTTTCTACCCCACTTTTATAAAGACAATCCTGTGTACTGCATATGGAGAAAAATCACCACCACCCTTGTATTAAGCACTCAAGAGTAGGCAGCTTTCCGGTTTTTTTTTTTTTTGGTTTTTTTTTCCAAGACTACACTCATCACACACTGTTTATTCTAAAATCATATGAGAGCATATCACATGAAAGAACCCTCTAATTTTTAAAACTAGACTTGAATGCAGGGTTGGAAACTTTTTAGTACATCTAATAATATTAGATGAGGATTTGAACTGTGTCGATATTATTTAGATGATGTATACGGACATCGTCAACAAGTGATTCCCACCCACAGTTTAAGCAGTCAATTAGCAACAAAATATATCTCAAGTGAACCTTACAAAAAAACAAAAAAGAAACCTTTTCCATGTTTTTATCTTGCTTCCAATTGAGCAGTAACAGCTGTTTTACATGTGTATGTGCGCATGTGGATGTTTTAAAGATTTTCACTACTTAGTAGCTTAATAGAAAAAAACTATTGTTGAGAAATGGTTTGAAAAGTTTTTAAAACAATGGTGATGGGGAGGTTTCCTGAAAACTATAGTTGTATTTTTCATAGAATTATTTATATTCTCTGGCATGCATGCATATATATATATATATATATATATATATATATATATATATATATATAGGGTGTCCCAAAAGTTATGCTACAACTGTTTGGAAATAGCAACCAGTGGAAATTTGCATGACATCATCATCTATAATTAGACCAATAAAATTTCCTAATAATATATTTTCACATACAGGGTGTCCATAAAGTTCGTGTACACTTTAAAAAGTTTATAACTTTATATTTTTGTATTTGCAATAGAAATAATGTGTAAAAAATGTTATAAAGTTTAATGTACCTAGTTTTAAGTATAGCTAAAATAACTAATGCGATTTCAGGCATTACTGTAAATCAGTTGTCAAATGTTTTCCGTGAACTGCAAAATCGTATTGCCCTTTGTATTGCTAATGATGGAGGACATGTGGAAACTTAAATAAAATTTCAATAAAACTTTAAAAAATATAGATTTACTTCTTTCTAATCCTTTTTACAAATTATTTCTATCGCAAATACAAATAAAGTTATAAATTTTTTAAAGTGCACACAAACTTTATGGACACCCAGTATAATATTACATATATATGTATATATATATATATGGAAAATTATATAAAGGTTATAATTTATTATATAAATTAATTTAATATATTAATAAAATGAAATATTAATATAAATGAATTAATATACCAATAGACTCAGTGGTGAAAAGGGGTGATCTTCGACTATCACTGATATCGATGGAGCCAAATAAAAAAACAACTCACAAAGCAACATCAACCACAGTGATCGCATTGAATAAATCTTCACATTTTTAATTTATTTACAAAAATATTTTAAAATAGTTTATTTTAAATTATTTTTAATTTTTTTAATTATTTTAAAATGGTTATTTTACTAGTGTACATAAATATTCCATAGAATTTATTTGTCATTTATTTTTTTATTTTCATTATTTGTTTATTTTCATTAAATTAGATTTACTTCAAAATAAAGCATATACATTTACCATTTCTTTTTTTTTTTTTTTTTGTATTTCAGTCATAACTATAGCAATAAAGATCAGGACAACAGTTGGAATAATGTAAATTGATTGTAATATAGACTTGATCCCCCACTTTATATCCACATAATTTCTTATTTGTTTATCATATTCTAATTAGGTATGAACCCACCTCTTCTCCCCTAGCTATGGGTTAATTAGTAAAACTTGTATCCCTAAACAATTATCATCACCAAAAAAAAACAATTTAAAAACATTTCCTGGTGTTAAATAACCTGCAATGGGTTGATAAGCCATAAGCAAATCGATCAATTTGGCATCTTGTTGCTATCTAATAGATGTCTGTTACGGGTCAGTTCAAAGGTCAGTTCAAAGGTCAGCTAGGTATTGAGTCATCTTTGCTTAATTATGTTTAAATTTATAAGCATTTGGATAACTGATATGACAAGACCTGATATTTACTTATATTGCTAAAAGTGTATTCTCCGCTTCAAAATATCATATGATCAGCAACCTCTCAAAACAAATTGGATGATATTTTTTAGTTAACCTTTAGCAAATTGTAGGTGACTATTTTCACCAAGCAAAATGCTAGTCCTGCCAATGCAAGTTGAATTTGAATTTCTTAGTTGTGTAGTCATATCCTTCTATGGCAACACCTAAAACAATATTAACTGAAATTGAGAGCCAGACTACTGTAATTTCAAATATAGAGAACTAATATGTAAACATTTTGAGGGGATTCCATATGCAGTAAAAGGGAAAATCGTATTTATAAATGATATAGAGTGCTAAATGTTAACATATGCCATTTTTGTTGTTGTTTTTAATTTTTTTAATTTTTTTATTTATTTAAATTTTCTTTTTTAAGTTTTTTTTTATTTAAGACATTTTCTTTTCATCTAAAATGTTATAAATAGTTGGTATGTAATATGTTGCTGTTTGTCTTTCATTTGAATATATCGATTTGGATACTTTCATCTGTTGATTTTTTTTTTTTTGTTTTTTTTTTGTTGTTTTTTTTAAGAAAAAAACATTTGAAAATCTGTATCCTTTGTTGTTTTAAATAAAACCTTTTGTTTTTTATTTAATTTTTTTTTTTAATTTTATTTATTTTTTTTAATTTTATTTATTTTTTTTTAATTAAAGCAAGTCGGATTGATAACTGTACTACTTAAAATACTTAATTCATCTCGAATAAATTTTTTTCTCCAACAAAATGACTGGCATAGAAAATAAGGTTTCAATCTATTTATCATATGTATATTTGAAAAGAATACATTCCATGAATTAATATTCACCTTTTTTTACCGTAGACAAACAGTATTCGTCGAATAACCTTTGTTAAAATTCTTTATAGTCTGTATTCTATAAGCAATTTAAAATACCGAGCAACCTTGGTTCTCGAACATCTCGCATGTCAAACAAATCAGTTTTCAAACAGGAAATTTGCAATTAAAATGCCTCAGTCATCAAACAAAATTTTGGTTCTTGAACAGCATTGCTGAACTAAGTTCACCCAAAACGGAATCATTTCTGAGTCGACCGCCATGTTGTATACATTCGTGCGTTGCACTGTGCTTTGCTTTTCTTTTCCAATTTTCTTGTACTGTGCCCTTTTCTTTTTCTCTTCATTAGTCCTCAGTCATGGCTCCAAAGAAAGCTAGCAGTGATACTGGTAAAGGAAAAGAAAAGTTAAGAGAAAAACAATTGTTGATGATATTGTCTCTGTGATGATGATGATGTTATTGTCTCTCTGATGATGATGATGTTATTGTCTCTCTGATGATGATGTTATTGTCTCTTCCTACTCGGTTCCATATGACAAAATCAACGATCTATACTATTCTTATGAATAAAGAGACGATCAAAACTTTCTTTCCCCCTTTTCCAAACAATAACATCTCTTTCCTTCCCCTTCCACACCATCTTCCACTTATGCCATCAACTCTCCCACTTACAGGTAAAATTGAGGTGTTGTCTACACTTTATCTATTTAATATTGGGGTTTTTTGTTTCTTTTTTTTGTTTTTTTTTTTTTGTTTTTGTTTTGTGTATGAACTTGTGCACAAAGTCCCGTTGTAAAAGTTTAAATAAGCAATCATCTTCGGACCAGCAACGGATTAATCCATTTTACATTGATTCCTATTGGAAAAATAGTTTTGGTTACGAATGGGCTTCTGGAACGAATTTGTGAACCACGGTTCCACTGTATGACCATGATCTTCTCCTTTGAAATAATATTTAGCCTTTGTTATGATAGACAACAACTGGCATATCTTGGTAGCACAGACCTATCTTCATTTAAGATTACAAGGTTTTCGACTAAGTTTCTGTCTTGGTAGTCTATGGTAACTAGGTTAACATTGGACTATGGGAAACATTAACTGGGAGATGCTTTTGAGCCAATCATTTTTTGCAATATGGGAAGTTTTTTGGGGGTTTTTTGTTTTTTGTGGTTTTCCTACAGTAGATCTTGAATATTCTTTCTGTGTTATCTGATCAAAATACATAACAAAAATTATTTCACCAAAGAAGCGAAAAGATCACCCAGAGTATTTCTGGCACATGATAATGACCTTAAGAAAAACAGTAAAGGAATCAACATCAACGTGTAGAACATTAATAGTTGACAAAATAAAAATTAAGAAACATTAAAAAAAAAACTTCTCTTCTTGACACAAAGTTCCACAGATAAAATCCACTCATCAAATCGGGTTAGAAAGTTCAGCAGAATTTATTAACAGATTATAAAATGTTAATGAATTAATTTGAAATATCTAATGCAGTGGTTCCCAACTGATTTTGGGTATCGTCTTCAGCAATGGATTGTTCCATTTGGGGTTTGCAGTGAACTTGAGTCCCAATAGAGGCTCTGTGCGCAGAGTCTCATTCATATCGTTCATCTTGAGTGGAAAAAAACAACTGGGGATCCATGTGCCCCCATGTTGGGAATCATTGATGTAACCCCTGATGAATGGATACCATATACAAAATTTAAGTCAAGAAGATAAGTTTTGTACATCTTATTTGTCTACTTACTTGTATGTTAAGACATTTTTATGTTTAACATTCTTTTTATAGATACAAGTATTTAAGTAAAGGCTCTGTTTTATAAAAAACAGTATTAAACAACATTTACCGGCCTGAATGACCGAGAAATTTTCATAGAAAATATTCGTCCTCCGACAGGATTCGAACCTGTATCCTATACGGAACCGTCATATAGCCTGATGTGCCTTAACCGATTCGGCCACTGAGGATCGTTCGGTTGGCAAGGTCGAATTTACTGCTTTTAAACTACAATCTTCCCTGAATCTCTCGCGTACACTCATATCTGCTCAATGCGTATCCAAATGTAAGCAAATGGCGTCACACAAGCAGGTAACTGCCTAGCTGCACACATGACAGTTCTCACTCCAGATCTCCAAACGTATCTGTCATGAGGGTTGACTGCAGATAGCTTCCATTCTCTGCGATCACATCCTGTCAGCCTCCTAGGTACTTGCTTTCTTTTAAACTGAAAGTCATGAGCACACTTGATAGCACTGCTGATACGCTCCACATGTCCATACCAGCAATGCTTTCTCTCTCTCTTTCTCAGAAAGACATTGAGATCCTTGAGGCCAAGCCACCCCAACAACTCACTTGATCATATAGTGTGTGTATATTATATATGTGTGTGTGTGTTCACTTCTCTAGTCTCTGAATTTTGCAGAAGACTTCAGGAACCTTGAGTGTAAAATTGAGTTTATTTTAAAATATCAAATATGATCTCTGAAAATAAATTGAATTTTATAGAATAGACAAAATAAGTGAACATTTACTTTTATTTATTAATGCTCTCCATTTCTTGATATCAAGCACTTTAATTACAAAGCCTGCTTGCTTTGCAAGTGTTATCTTTTAGAAATATGCTGGGCTGGGCATCTGTCTCTTGGGAAAATAGTTTTTGTTAGATATGTCACACACACACACACACACACACGCCTTGCTGAAACGTTCTGGGTAGAGCCCATATTCTGAAGTCAACATTCTGATGTTTATTATTGAGATACTAATTTTGGGAAGTAGGTTGGACAGCAGATTTTTCAGCACTCCCTGTGCGATATATAATCAAATACACTTCATAATTTGTGGGGGGGGGGGGATTTTGTATGGGGGAAGCTTATGCAGTATTTCTTGAATATTCTCTGCTAAATTTATTTTTTTTTCCTTTGGTGTGTTTTATATACTATATATATATATATATATATATATATATAAAAATTATAAAATCAAATACATTTTATAATTTAAAACCTGTTTCATATATATATATATATATTATTTTTTTTATTTTTATTTTATTTTTTCTTGGCTCTATAAGAGGGATTTCTTCAAATTTTGAGAAATGACAGTTTTCAAAGAAAAACAGCAAAAAAAAAAAAAAATTCAGCGGGTGCAATAGTTGAACTCGTCAAAAATTTATTTTCTTCAAACAACTTTCTCTTCTCCGGATGATTTTTTTTTAAAAAAGTTCACAAAAGCAAATGGCTTTTTGCATATTTTATATATATTTTTTTTGTATCAGAATTT
>OZ038490.1:13081892-13236892 GCA_964036315.1 Acanthosepion esculentum | reverse complement strand
AAAATGGCCGAAATGTTGTGATAAATATGGCAACAGAGATGAGGATGATAGTCCGAACACTGTAAATACTCTATTTATTTGATGATATAGATCAGGGGTTTCCAACCTTTTTTTACCCATGGCCCCCTTTTCCCATCTTTTTTTTTTTTTTTTGTAGATCCCCTTAATAGCTATTTGACATAAGACCATAATATTCTACTCTTCACTAATAAAAAGTTTTGAGGTTTTAATAATCAAAGAACAAATATATAATTCAGCTTTATTTCTAAATGAAAACTAATTTAATGCAAATAAATTATTCTACAAGAATAATAATAATAATTGTTATCGACTAATATCTTGTATTACAATATGACAATGTTTCTTCCATGATCAAGGCCATGGGGAGCAGAGCTGTTCAGGAAATTGAATTCACTGCAGCATTTATTTATGCACACTGGTTAAAAATTTTAATAAACCAACTTAAGTGCGTGATTAGAAAGAAAAGAGAAAGGCACATTTATTCAATGAGATTCCTGGGGTTGATGCTGCTCGGCGAGTTTCTTTATATCTGGTTCCATCGATGTTAATGATAGTCGAAGATCACCTCCTTTCACAATGTCAAGTCTATTGCGAACTTTTGATAAGAGTTGAGAAACACGACTAAATCCCGATTCAACCAGATAAGATGTTGGAAGAGCAATAACGTAGAGCTGTGCTTTATCCCAGAGCACACAGGGTACGTTGTAGCAATATCATTGGCTTTCTTCATGGACCACCAAAATAGCATTGTCGACTCTCAATTTGTTATATTTTGCCTGTGGAACCCCAGAAATATTACATGGATCCCTAGGACCCATGTGGCCCCCAGTTGAGATCTTTTATTATGGTTATGCTCATGCACACAGGCTGATACCAAACTTTATAGAAACTTTATAAATTTTCAGGGAGATTTTAGCAAACACAAATTTTAGCTTTATATATGGACATATTATAATCTGACAAGCTTGGTTATCCCAAGATAAAATAAAAGTTCAAAATGGATTAAGAGATTTTCTTCAATTCTACAGTGTTTATTAAATAATGTTTACAAGGACAGATTGATTTTTATTGATGTATTTTTTTTTTTTTTTTTAACTTTAACTTTCCATAAGGAAAGAAGAATGTCATTCATTTTCTAAGTTAACTTTCATCACATGTTTTGTAAAAAGCCAATTTTAAAACTAACAGTACTATGTGACGATGCCCAAGTTTTATATCAGGATAACATCACTAACATAAAAAATTCATGCTGAATAATATTCTTTGCCGTTTAAATTTTAGCTGCCAATTATTTAAATACTTTCCAAATTAACATCAATTCAGATATAAACAATATTTGACCCTTTTTATTTTTGGTTTCATTTTATTTTTTTTTGCTACTTTTTATTTAAAAACAATAATTGAAAGATGTTGGGTTTATGTAAATAGAAACATTTTGTTAAAAATTTAGCTTATATATATATATATATATATATATATATATACACTTACAAATAGTAAAATTATAAGCTAAAGCTTAAAATGAAAGTTGTCACAGCTTAAATATATAATAATATTATTTATACAATAATATCAAACTCTGCTACTCAGAGTTTCAAGCCTTGGATCAAAAATGAAAGAATATGCTTGCATGTATGCTTAAATCATAGATTATTAGTACTTTTTCTGCTAAGCTGGCATTTCTCGTGATGAATAAAATTGTGTGACATTTGTTTTAAAAAAAAAAAAAAAAGCTATTAATATTTATTCTGTATTTTTACAGCTTCAATAAAACAAGAAAAGTGTAAAGAAAAAATACTTAGAAAAGTCGCCCAATTTCTTTATCTTCTTTCATTCCGAGTGGCATCAGCTCAGAAAAAAAAAGTACTAACAATTTATTATTTAAGCACGCATACACTTCTTTCATTTTTGATCAACATGTTTTTTTTGTTTTCTTTTTTTTGTAACTATTTCATTTTGTTTTTATTGACAGTTTTTCATATTTTCTGTTTATTGAAGAATTCTATTTTTTTTTTTTATATGACAGCCATATTCCTGTTTTTGATTCTACAATCTTAAATCGCCATTATTTTAAAAATTGATAAATCAATAATTCAAGAATTCTACTGAAGGAACTTGGATTTTTTTTTTATTTTTAAAATATAAGCCATTTTTAATATTTTCCTCCAAGAACAAGCGGCAAGAGAATCTTTTAACTTGCATGAGTGGAATGAGAAAATACATATATTATTTTTTTTTTTAAATATCTTTCTATTTTTAATATTTAAATTTTTATTTTTGGTATTTAACTTTGTTTTCTGTTCTTTCTTTTTTTTTCTTTTTTTTTTTACCATTAAAATTTACAAATTAATTTTTTAAAATTAAGTTTGCAGTTTTTTTTATGATTTAATTTTTTATTTATTTACTTTTATCTTTATTTTAAATTTTGTGCATGTGTGAAAGAGAAAAAGAAAGTTTTCTCGTCCAAATTCTGGATAAAGCTATGAATGTCA
This sequence comes from Acanthosepion esculentum, assembly GCA_964036315.1. Taxonomy (NCBI): domain Eukaryota; kingdom Metazoa; phylum Mollusca; class Cephalopoda; order Sepiida; family Sepiidae; genus Acanthosepion; species Acanthosepion esculentum. The sequence continues at coordinate 13,234,379 of OZ038490.1, read as the reverse complement.
TTTTCTTCATTGTTTTCATTGTAAATGCTTTTTTGTTCAATATTGAAAATAAATTTAAAAAAAAAAAACAAACAGTAAAACTTTTTTTTTCTTTTATCAAGCATTGATTGGGAGCAAGGCAGACAGTTAAGAGCACAAAAACATCGTCCTCATTCGACCATAGTTGGGATCATCAAGTGAATACGAATTATCTTTTCTTTAGCTATATAGTACGTGCTATGCCAGGGCTACATACACTTTTGAATTCAGAGTTGTCCTCTTAGGCCAGTTGCCATCCAAGGCTATAGAACCCAGTCTATCCTGTTATTTACCCTTAGCTAGAGAGAAGTAGAAGATTCATACCTTTCCCAAGGGTATTAGCATGTAAGTGAATGTAATGGATCCGACTGAAATTTGAACTCGACTCTCAGATTCCTCAATCCGAGCCAGTATCCATTACTCTACAATGCCTCCCAAAGTGGAATCAACAAACCAGATTCAAAGTCTGGCACTAATATTGTTAGGAAAGGCATGAACCTGCTTTTACCCACAGCTGCAGGTAGTTTTTTTGTGTTTTTATAATGACTAAATGTTCACACAAGACAAGTCCCGAGTGCCACTCAAGGTAGGTTAACAAATGGGGTTGTTTTATGGATGTGAAAGGGTGAAGTAAGTGCAGATTATGATGATATGTATGTTGGGTAATGGTTGACACTAATCTTGATTGTCTTTTTATATATCTCTCAATTTGCTCATAACTATCTATCTATCTGTCTCGGTCTTTTCATTATCTATCTATCTGTCTCGGTCTTTTCATTATCTATCTATCTATCTATCTATCTGTCTGTCTCGGTCTTTTCATTATTTATCTATCTGTCTCAATTTACTAATACATTTATTTCAGTCTTTTTATAACTAGCTCTTAATCTGTTCTTATTTATTTCTCCCCATTTCTTCTTTATGTACCATGTCCCCCTCAGGACATAAGGTGATCATGGCTCTCCACAATTTCCTGTCCTTTGTAGCTCTTAAATTGTCTTTTTGTTATTTCTCCTAAACATTGTTCCACCATCCGTTCTCTCAAGCTCACTGAATAGTCTATACATTGTTTTCTTCTGACTCTCATGCCTTCAACTTGTCTTGTGAGTATCATATTTTCCTAGTCCTCTTTCCTAATTATGTACCCTAGAAACTTCAACAGTTTTTTCCTTTTATTTATGCATGCAAATACCTTTTGGAAAAGTAAGAGTCCATCTTTACTCCCTCCAGCTATGGGTTGAATAGCTGGACAAACTTGGTCCTATAGCCTTGGTTGGCAACTAGTCTATCACAGAAAGAAATGGCAACCTACTGTGGGAAAATCTTCTACCAAGTCAGTCATGGATTAAAAAAGACATGATCAACCAAACATCTATTGTTGGTAATAATTTTTTTCTTCAAAATTCATTGCTAGCAATAATTTTTTACAAAAATGTATCGCTGGTATTAAAACCTATTTTTATACTTTCATTGTGTTTTGACACCTTTGGGGGGGTAACTATTTGCCTATAGCTAGGACTCTGACAGGTGCTACAACCCCGGGTGAAGGTAGACCTGGGAACACCAGCAATTAAGAGATGGTTCCATGCTCCTCAAAACCTCCTGATCAGAGGCCTGGCTGCTCGTCATAGTTTATCGTCTCTTACTGAACTGAACTCATGCCTTACTACTGTAAGGCAAAATGTGTGATGGGTGTTTAAAAAAAAAATTTGATTTCTTTTTCAGCAAAAACTAACGGCCATAATTTTAAAGTATGGAAAGCTAACAAGAATTTTTTTCTTTTTAGACTTCCATACTTTAAAATTATGGCCATTATTTTTTTATTATTATTTAAATTTAAAAAAAATATGTGCCTTCATCTTATATGCTATGTCCCTTCAGGGCATGGGTGATCATGGCTCTCCATAACTTCCTTTCTTTTGTAGCTCTTATCAATGTTAGCATTTTTTTTACTCTCATTCCCACTACCTGTTCTGCCATCCATTTACGCAAACTCATTAATTTGGTTACTCACTGTTTCCCTCTTGTCTTCAATATATCCTGTGAGTGTTGAATTCACCAATCCCTCTATCCTTATCATGTTTTCCTGAAATTTAAACTGTCTCTTTCTAATTCTGTGATTTGTCTTTCCATTTTCCTTAATTTCCTTAGTCCCCCTTCACAAAAAATGAAAACCCTATCCCCTAAGCCAGGGGTCAGCAACCTTTTGCAAACTCTGTGCCGACTTAAGGTTTTTAAATCATTCAATGTCCCAACAGCATACGTATTTTTATACAAGTGAAGGTCAATATACCTGTTCTACAATATATTTTATATAGTAATGTATAGTATATATACTTTAGTATATATTAAAATTGAAACAGCTAAATATCTTCTTTGCGTTGTAGTAGTCATTGGTTTGGACTTTGTGATGTTATTTGTGGCTGTGTGCCATTGAAAATTGCTTGACGTGCAACGTGTGGGACGCAGGCCGTAGGTTGCTGACCCCTGCCTTAAGCCTGAAGTGGGTTGGGACCAACGAAATAAACATTTCAACCCCCTCTAGTTACAAAAATGTTGGGTTGGTGGTGTTGCAGACCCGATAGCGTTGCAGAGCTGGCCTACGAAAATATGGTCTTGTGCCAGACACTGCACACGACTACCGAATCCACTAACAAAGTAAAAAAAAGAAAACATATAACGGTAAGACGTGTTCTTTTACTGTACAAACGTACAAAGTTAAAATAAGTAGACAGGCAGAACGACGAAGGTAAAGGAACAAATGCAAAATTTTATTTGGGTTTAACAAGTAATTTGTCTCAACAGCGGAGACCTTCAGTAAAGTTACTGGAATTTTTGTAGTTGATAAAAAGGCCGTGACAAGTAGTCACTAAAAGGTAGGTCAGGTTCCGCGCCAAAATTTAAATTCAAAATGGCTAAGGCGGGAAAAAGTTTCTCCGGGAAGAAAGTTCAGAACAGTCAATTTATAATGAATATTAAACATACACAGCAAAGAAAATACTCACTGCGAGATTTTGTAATTGTGAGTGTAATGTTATTTTTAAGGTACTGGTTCGTAATAGTTAGAGATATTATAAGACGTTCTCGTGTTGTTGACGGTTTCGAAAGTTCCCTGTTCATGGACGTAGGCAGGCTCGAAAAAGATGTTCGCATCAGGACGAAAAATTCGTCATCGTAAAAGGTAATGTGATGACAGTGTCGTACGTGTTAAGGTACAGCGACGAGCCATGAGGGACTAAGCAATGTTTGCTGGTAAGATATCCCTGTCCAATATATGGTTGACAGACGAGGGATAAATGAGACAACTGCCCGGTCCAGCGACTGAATTCGAAAAGCCAGTTTGTCCATGACGTCAGAGCAAAAAACGCGCGAAAACATGAGCAGCAGCAGCTTCCTCACTTTCGGCTACGAACAACGGTTTACTGCTATTACCAGTCGAAAGTGAAAGGAAGGGGTGAAAACTCGCGCGCGCGTCAAATTGTAGGTGGAATAGGGTGCTATTCCACAGTGGGGACAAAAAAAATTAAGTGTCTCTTTCTAATTCTGTGATTTGTCTTAATTTCCTTAGTCCCTCTTCACAAAAAATGAAAACCCTATCCCCTAGGCCAGGGGTCGGTAACCTTTTTGCAAACTCTGTGCCGATTTAGGGTTTTAAAATCATTCAATGTCCCAACAGCATACGTATTTTTATACAAGTCAAACTCAATATACCTGTTCTACAATATATTTTATATAGTAATATATACTTTATATTAAAATTGAAACAGCTAAATATCTTCTTTGCATTGTAGTAGTTATTGGTTTGGACTTTGTGATGTCATTTGCGCCTGCGTTCCATTGGAAATTGCTTGGCCTGCCACGTGTGGGACGCAGGTCGTAAGTTGCCGACCCCTGCCCTAAGCCTTAAGCCTTGAAGTGGGTTGGGACCAACGAAATAAACATTTCAATTCCTTCTTGTTATAAAAATGTTGCTCTGGTGGGGGGACAAATAAAAAAAAATGTTTTGTCTTATATTGTTTTTTTTTGTTTTGTTGTTGTTTTCCTTACTATTTTTTGAACTTTTAACAGCATTGACCTCTTTTTCGGCCTAAGCTGTAAAAATCTGATAACTTGCTACCTCAGCAAAAAAAAAAAAAAAAAAAAAAGATACACAAGAAAACTACCGTTTGGGACAGAAAAGAAAATTTGACTCCAATCCAATCTTTAAGAAAGGAACATCACAAAATAAGTCGGTAAACAAAGAAAATACAGTTTATTCATTTTATTAAGGCTTGTGTGTTTAAACACCGGTCACCCTTACCCCCATACAATTGCCGAAGTTAAGCAACATCGAGTCTGGCGAATGCTTAGGTGGGTGACCGCTTGGGAATACCAGGTGCTGTACGCTTCGATATGCAGGTTGTATAATGACTAATATCTCGGAATTGTTAATCAGAGAGCCGAGTTCCATTTACAGTTGGGTTCGTTATATTCACTTACACGCAAAAACCCTTGGGGAAGGCATGAATCCACTTCTCCCTCCAGCTATAGGTTTAATGGAATCATCCATATTTGTTACTCACCCCCGTGTAAAAATACACTCTTCTACCAAACCCATCCTAACCAATCAGCACTTCACTTTTTAAATCTTGACTTCTCATTGGTCGAGACAGCACAACATGTGTAGCAATTCTCTACAAATCTGTTTTCCCGCTCAACACTTTGAAGCCGGTTTGAATCACAGAAAATAAATAAATAGGATCGTTTGATCCGATTCAAATGCTAAACAACTCCACGCATGTCATTACACTGACCCAACGAACTTTTTGCGCGTCAACTTGCTGACTCAATAATCACCATTTCTCTCTCAAGAACTCTATCTACAATTTACTAAAAAGAGTGATAAAATTCACTACCAAGTAGAAATTGTATTCATCAACCAACTATTATTAATACAGTTAAAGGTGCATAACTCCTTGAGACGTTAAACAAACAATTACTACTAAAACACACATACACATTAACATTTGAACTTATGCGACAATTTTCACCCTACAGAACTATTTCATCAACAAACCTGAACTGTAAACTCTTAGACGCCAACTCATTACATGGTCGTTCCATACATTTTCTCCTATCACGTGACACTCAAACATCAATCATAAATTCACTATATGTATGTTATTCGTATATAAACGCCTGTTATTGTTGAAACCTCGAATTCCATTGTTTCTCCTTGAATTTTCTTTCCAATTGATTGCCTTTAAATGCTCATTGTTTATTTGTTGGGGATGCAAAATTATCGAACACACCCATTTCTGAATCTTCAAGCAATTTAACCTTTTGGTACCTTCTAACACACCGCATATCCCCAACAGGTTAATTAATAACTACTTCGTTATCATCTCAAAACAAAAAAAGAATTATTACAATCTAAAAAAAAAATTCTGGCTTTAAATGACCTGCAAAGAGATTGATAAGCCGTAAGCAGACGAATCAATTAAGGCTTCCATAGCATCTCCAAGTCCTTGTGGGTGATGAATTATTTTCCAACCTCAGGTGGGATGTGGCGAACCTACCACTGCTCTATCACTACTTTCATGGAAAATGCTAGGCAGAAAACTACATTTCTTGGTTCCGCCTGGTTTAACCTTCATGGCTAGGGCCTGTCATGCCGCTTCTTACATAAAAATCAAACCATCCCCATTCCGTCTGTATTCCATCAGCGAGAAGTAAGTTCCACTCGAACAGAACAGCTTCTTCACACGAACTACCGCTCTGTGGAATCGACTCCCAAGAGGGTGTTTTCCCGATCACTACAAGAGCCAACTTCCCCTCCTATCCATATAAAGTATCCCTTAACATAACTCTCTACTTCGAGTGGCTCTCGGGACTTGTACAGGGTGAACCTTACTGTAGAAAAAAACATTCAAAATTATAGAGTAGACGTTAGGTTTCGTTTATGACGAACGAAAAAGCTCAGACCTAAAATCACACACAACGTTCTTCACTGTGGGGCGCACGAGTGCAAATATTCTGGGCTAAAATGACCCATTAATATTTCATTATGTCATTGAATAAGAATTAAAATTTAGATTTACTTTTTGCTGAATTTGCTGTCGTATCATCAGCCTGGATGAATTTATTGTACTAAAAAACAAGACTTTTTTTTATCTAGTTTTAATTATTTTTTTAAATTTAGATTTTTTTAAATCGAGTTTTTTTTTGTTTTTTTTTTTTAAGTCCAATCCTTTTTTAAGTCCAATCCTTACTCACTCCACTGACTGACAAACTCACTTAAAATATGCATCTGATGTCGCTTTTGTGGAGATGTCTGGAAGGCAAGTTATTTTTACTTAAAAGCAAAAAAAAAAGAAAGAACAACCAAAAAAAAAAAAAAAGACGCCAACACTTGACCTGAACGAAAGTCGAAAGAGACATGAAATGGCCGCTTGGAAATGCAAAGAATGCAACATCAGGACAACAACAGGTAAGGGAGTGATAAAACAAATAATATACCAAGATTTCTCGCCCATAAGCTTAGCACAGAAAAACTGAACATAAAAGAAAAAGGAAGAAAGATCGTATTGCATCAAATGGAGAACGCCTGCCTTGGAAATCAGCATTCAAAATCTTGATTTTTTATTATTATTATTATTATTATTATTTACCTCGGTTCAAATGATCAAACGAGTGGAAAATATCTCTCATGAGTTAGATCAGAATTTACTTAGACTGTGATTGCCCCACTTGTCTGTCAAAGAACATCTGCTAACGACGGCGTGATGGTAACGTTAGTATTAATTATTTCCTTATAAGGAAACATTAGGCATTCATTGACCGAGCAGCCAGTGCTACATTCACTTGAAATTTATAAAATGTTTCACTTAAAACAACTTAAAAGGAAAATAGATTTCTCAAGTCCAGTAACTGTTATCAATCTTTCCACTAATGATGGTGGGTGTTTTCTTCCTAACCTTTTGTTTGTAGAGCAGAAAATCAACAATTCATTATGTAATTATCTTAACATCGGGTTACGTGTGCTATCCATTTTGTTGCTGCTTTTGGAAGTCCTCAATGTGGTTTCTCTTTTTAAATACAGTTTTTTTGTGATTCTGTAGCGCCAATTCATGAGGTCAGAAGGGTGAGCCTACATGCTTCACTCGCTTGAAGCCATTTTTAACCATGGATCTGACAGTTTAGCTATTTCTACCAAAAGCAGTATCTAATAAAAGAGCGCCAAAGTCTCTCTTTTTAGTCACAGGATTCCTTAGAGATAACACGTATCTCGTTTTCCTCTCTGGCGTGGTGGGGTGCTTTTCGGTCTCCAGTGAGCATTGTGTCGCATTAAGCACAACAGAGAAAGTACCCAATGTCTTCAGGGGGATAACAATCAAGACGGTCCTAACGCGAGGTGACGTTGGGACGTGCCCGAAAGCCATACCACCATATTGACCCAAGTCTTGGGAGGAGAATTGGGTCGGCTAAACTGTTCGGAATCCGTTGATGGCTGTACTAAAACGAAGTCACAAGTCATCGTGACCGAGTGTTTGAGCGTACAGGCTTTGTTTAACTATTCGCTTGATTTTGATCATATATCTGTTGTCGCTTTTGTGGGGAAGTCTGGAAAGCAAGATTGGAAAAACTACAAACGTGCCCGAGGAAAGGTCTGCAACAAGGATTAGCCAGCCACCCAAGTAGATCCCATAGTCTCCCGGGGTTGACAACAGATGTCTACGATTTGATTACATCATCTACAAGATTTCCTGCATCAGCTATATAGAAATAGATACCTTGTAATTTCTTAACACACAATATATAATCATAAATTATATTTTTAATAATAAGTAATAACTATATGTGTGTGTGTGTGTGTGTGTGTGTGTGTGTGATTGAATAAATTACAGTCATTATGTCTGCTAATTTTTAATAAAATCCGTTCACACTCATGAATAACCTTCCGTGTATTGATGTTAAATGATGAGAGAAATGTGCTATAGCTGATGTATTACGTAAAACCAACATTATATAATTTAAATGTCCCCTGGGAGAATGTATCTCCGACAAAAAACGAAATATATATGTTAGATATACGACAAATACAGGAACAAGAAGGCTTACACATGTCTGACCATTCGTCCAATGTGAGACATCGACAACAACATTCTTGTCCACATTCATAATATAAAAAATAACTAATAGATAACACAACATCGTGAAACAACAAATTTAGATTCCAGATACTGAACATAATCAATTATGAATACTGTAATAATGTTCTGAAATGACTGTAAAGGAACATTTTTATCGTGCTTTAATTTGTGCGTGACCATGACATTATAACAGAGGAAAAAATTCCATAATGGATAATTTTTTTAAGTTCTAATGAACGCTCAGCACATTGTCAACCGTTTTGCATTTAAAAGTATAATGAAAAAATTACAGTAATGGATAACAACGCACATCTTTGTATAAATACTTATACTAATGAACAACGTATAGTTTTGTATTACTTGCACCCCTGAAGATGATCTGGGAAGATGATCGAAAGTACTTGGGAAATGAAAATAAAAGAAATTTAAATACCTATAGCACATTTCTCTCATATTTTAACATCAATACACGGAAGGTTATTCGTGAATATGGGCGGATTTTATTAAAAATTAGCAGACATAATGTCTGTAATTTATTCAATCAGACATGTCTAAATGAGGATTTGCTGCCTGAATACACACACACACACACACACACATATATGGTCTTATAAAAAAAGTATCGGGACTGTTGATATAGAGCTACAGTATGCAGAGTGAAGCCGTTTAGCGCAGATTGACCTCGAATTCTGTCGCGCACTTGTTGATAACCTTTCTTGGAAAGAAAGTGTATAGAATGTGGTCGGGTCACCACATCACAAAGGTTCCATCAGTGACCATGGCTAGTGCCGCAGCCAAGCACAACATTCCCCAGGTCCGACAACCACCATATTCCCCAGATCTCGCGTTTGCGATTTTTTTCCTCATCAAAAATCAAATCCCACTTGAAAAATACAAGATTTCAAGACGTCGAAGAAATCTAAGAGAATGTGACGAGGCAGCTGCTCGCTATCCCCATCATGGTGGAGTAATGGATAGCAGCTCGGATTGAGGAATCGAAGATCCGAGTTCGAATTCCAGTCGAACCCATTACATTCACTTACGTGCTAATACACTTGGGAAAGGTGTGAATCCTCTTCTTCTCCCTCCAGCTATGGGTAAATAGCAGGACAGACCGGGTTCTATAGCCATGGATGGCAACTGGTCTACCGCAGAAAGAAATGGTAACCTACTGCGAGGAAAAAAAAATCTGCCTTGTCAGTTATGTATCGAAAGATAAATGAATGTGTATCACGCATGGCACATAACTGATTGACTTCCATTAATGGTAACGACGCTGGATAGAGTGTGTGTCTTCGGAAGCGGGGATTATTTCGAAGGAGATTAAATACTGAATTTATATGAATTGTGGTTTTCTTTTTATAGCACCAGTTCTGACACTTTTTGATCAGACGTCGTATATAACTTTAACCGTTATTTTTTTTAGTGGATATCCACATTTGAGTATTTTCCTTCATGTACCGGCCTGAATATTCGTGAAATTTTAAATTAAAATAACCGGCAAAAAGTAAAACGGGGTTTTTAGATTTTTAATTTTTTTTTTTTTTGTCGGTGGTCGCGTCAAAGAAAACTACGTTGAAGGGGAATACTGCGAACACAGGCATAGCATTAACTCTACTGCGTTTGTGTGCTCGCTAGAGGGCGTTAACTACTGCTAATATCACTACTAGTGCTGTGGAAGATGCCCTTTTTGTTGGTATATTGTTTCAAAATTACTTTTTAAAATATGATTGCAATTATAAATTTCTCATCTAACATGGAATTACTACTACTCCTGTACAACAGCTTAGGTGGCAAATACTTATATACAAGAGAGCTTAGAACATTAACTCAGGAAAATATGCTAACAAATCACCTTGAAAATGGCTAGAAATTATCCGAAAGCGCTTGAGAAAGTAATCAAAACGGACACTCTTAATCGCCCCTATAAATAGAAAAATTGTAAAGAGACGATAAAAACGGAATAAAGACGTTACAGAATTTTGATCGTTCATTACATTCAATGAAACATGTATAAAAGAAGAATTGCTGCCCAAATATACGATTACTTTATCTGTGATGAGATAACTATTTTTGATGGGCACTGTGCAAGTAATGAAATTATTTTATCTTAAAATCACAAGACAATTGACGAGTTATTGAGCATTATTAGAGTTTGGGGGGTCACGTCATGAGGAGATGGAAGGCGGGGCGGGAGCTTGGTAATCATCAGGTATACCTCATAATAACAATAGTATTAAAGTGAAGTGTATTTCGCTTACACAAGCGGTGATAAAACAAAGACTTTGTGTCACCTTCGGAACGTCGAAAACATTGCTACAATGCACGAGAGGTAAGCAAGCTGCAAGTGATATCTGTTGTTTGTGCGTACACACAAATGGTAAGTAATTAACTGACAATATTTCTTATATATATATGTGTGTCTGTGTGTGTGTCCCTTGCCCTCCTTCCCTCTGCTACCTCATCAAGACCACGTTCTGTCCGATTTCACTGAAATAGATAGTTAATTTAAGGACACCGTGTATATCTATCTATTACTTAATATATATTACTTCATATATATATATATATATATATATATTACTTTATATATATATATATATATATTACTTTATATATATATATATATATATATTACTTTATATATATTACATTATATAGATATATTTATATATATAACTTTATATATATTACATTATATATAGATATATATATATATTACTTTATATATATCTTTCTTTATATATATATTACATTATATATAGATATATTACTTTATATATATCTTTATATATATATTACATTATATATAGATATATTACTTTATATATAGATATATATATCTTTATATATATATTACATTATATATAGATATATTACTTTATATATAGATATATATATCTTTATATATATATATTACATTATATATAGATATATTACTTTATATATAGATATATATATCTTTATATATATATATTACATTATATATAGATATATATTACTTTATATATATCTTTATATATATTACATTATATATAGATATATATTACTTTATATATCTTTATATATATTACATTATATATAGATATATATTACTTTATATATATATCTTTATATATATATTACATTATATATAGATATATATTACTTTATATATATATTACATTATATATAGATATATATTACTTTATATATATATTACATTATATATAGATATATATTACTTTATATATATATTACATTATATATAGATATATATTACTTTATATATATATTACATTATATATAGATATATATTACTTTATATATATATTACATTATATATAGATATATATTACTTTATATATATATTACATTATATATAGATATATATTACTTTATATATATATTACATTATATATAGATATATATTACTTTATATATATATTACATTATATATAGATATATATTACTTTATATATATATTACATTATATATAGATATATATTACTTTATATATATATTACATTATATATAGATATATATTACTTTATATATATATTACATTATATATAGATATATATTACTTTATATATATATTACATTATATATAGATATATATTACTTTATATATATATTACATTATATATAGATATATATTACTTTATATATATATTACATTATATATAGATATATATTACTTTATATATATATTACATTATATATAGATATATATTACTTTATATATATATTACATTATATATAGATATATATTACTTTATATATATATTACATTATATATAGATATATATTACTTTATATATATATTACATTATATATAGATATATATTACTTTATATATATATTACATTATATATAGATATATATTACTTTATATATAGATATATATTACTTTATATATATATCTTTATATATATATTACATTATATATAGATATATATTACTTTATATATATATCTTTATATATATATTACATTATATATAGATATATATTACTTTATATATATATCTTTATATATATATTACATTATATATAGATATATATTACTTTATATATATATCTTTATATATATATTACATTATATATAGATATATATTACTTTATATATATATCTTTATATATAGATATATATTACTTTATATATATATCTTTATATATATATTACATTATATATAGATATATATTACTTTATATATATATCTTTATATATATATTACATTATATATAGATATATATTACTTTATATATATATCTTTATATATATATTACATTATATATAGATATATATTACTTTATATATATATCTTTATATATATATTACATTATATATAGATATATATTACTTTATATATATATCTTTATATATATATTACATTATATATAGATATATATTACTTTATATATATATCTTTATATATATATTACATTATATATAGATATATATTACTTTATATATATATCTTTATATATATATTACATTATATATAGATATATATTACTTTATATATATATCTTTATATATATATTACATTATATATAGATATATATTTATATATATATTACATTATATATAGATATATATTTATATATATATTACATTATATATAGATATATATTTATATATATATTACATTATATATAGATATCTTTTTATATATATATTACATTATATATAGATATATATTTATATATATATTACATTATATATATATATCTTTTTATATATATATTACATTATATATATATATCTTTTTATATATATATTACATTATATATAGATATATATTTATATATATATTACATTATATATATATATCTTTTTATATATATATTACATTATATATAGATATATATTTATATATATATTACATTATATATAGATATATATTTATATATATATTACATTATATATAGATATATATTTATATATATATTACATTATATATAGATATATATTTATATATATATTACATTATATATAGATATATATTTATATATATATTACATTATATATAGATATATATTTATATATATATTACATTATATATAGATATATATTTATATATATATTACATTATATATAGATATATATTTATATATATATTACATTATATATAGATATATATTTATATATATATTACATTATATATAGATATATATTTATATATATATTTATATATATATATATATACAGGGTGTCCCTGAATTAACTATCTATTTCAGTGAAATCGGACATTTTTTAAAAAAAAAACTCACTTTTATTTAGGTACCGCCCATAACCCGTATGCCTAAGGTCTAAATGTATTTTCATAAATGAAAAATCTTTCTTTGAGCTTTCATTTTATTTTTAATTGAAAGATAAGGGATTCATTAAATTTACTTTTTCCAGTAAGTAAAATACTGTAATGCATTTCAAACAGAAATTTTATTGATTGGAATCGATTCGTTGTGAGGGCTAAAAAAAAAAAAAAAAAAAAAAATAATCGCTGATTAGTACCCTTTTTAGCCATCTCTCATCACACTGAATTTTCGTTATTAAAAAAATCTTCCAAAAATAAAATATACTTTTCTGAAACTTTATTTGAAGAATATCACCTGATCTGAAGTATAATTAATCTTATCTGAAACAAATGAAGTTGAAAATAAGAAATGGATTTAAAAATGGATTTAAAAACAAACAGTAGCGCGATTAAGTGCTTGTCAACACCTCGTAAATCACTTGATGAATGATTTACGAGGTGTTGACAGTTTTATTATTGTTTTACAAAGACCTTATCTGTTAAAACATAATTTAAGCAAATGACAAATGAACGCATTTTTATATCATTCTTAAGTACTCAATAATCTTAAAAACGTTGGAAATATGCATACTTTGGTCTTTCCACTTAATAATAACATTAACATTTTGACGATAAAACTTTGTTGATACAAAGTTTGGGGCCTTTTTTTTTTTATCATGGTATGCTCTTTCTTTCAGTGGAGGTTTTATTCCTGTCTATCATTATGCATAAATTTCTAATTTTATTTATGACGTTCTAATTTTCATCATTCTTTTCTAATTTTATTTCCATTCCCTTCCAGAATCCTATGAATAACGAATGCAAAAGAACGCAACTTTGTTGACCCCCAACCTCTGGATTTATTTGCAAGCGGTTTCATAAGAACAGAGGTTTATTGCCAAAAGATCAATTGTTTAGCTGAGCTTAAAGAACGCGTTCAGTTCGAAGTGCAGGAGGTAACTCCTGAAATGCTTCAAAATCTGTTTTCGCAATGCCAAGCATAGATTTGAAATTTTCAGGGATACAGGCGGGGCAAATGTTGAAAATTTTCAATAAGGTTTTGACGTCAGATTTAGAAATCTGTTTTGTACCATAATTAAGTAATAGACGGAAAGTTATGTCAGTTTATTTTAAAAGTGCCTGATTTCATTGAAATAGACAGTTAATTATGGAACACCCTGTGTGTTATTTATACATATATGTTTGTGTATTTAGGCAGCAATCCTACTTTCATGCACATTTCATTGGATACCACAGACAAGGTGCTTTTAGGGTTTTTTTTTACACAATTTCTCATGCGATCTAATAATTTTTTTTCTTTTCAGATGATAAATTATATAAAAACTGTCCGAATGTTCTTTCTATTCGAGCGCTTTCCACTATACATTTTCAAGGATGAAATATTCTGTTCAATAATATAAGCCTTTAAATAAAAAAATTAAATAAATATATACATGCAAACTATTTCTTGTTTAACAATTAAAATATTTAATCCTTGAAAATGGTTACATGTATAGCCGAAAGCGCTCGGATAAAAACATTATGTCCATTAGAGTAAACAACATTCTGTATAATTGCTTTCCCTGGGATTAACCATAGTTGTTGAAATGTAGTGTTTTTGTTTTATAAAGTATCTAACCATCTTTGTTACAGCTAGAGGTAGTTTTGAATTCATTATTTGCCCTTCTCCTATACCGGTTGCCAATCACGGCTCGAAGGCCCAATTCTGCCATCCTGTAGCTGGGAAGAGAAGAGATGGATTCAAACCTTTTTCGAAAGTGAATGTAACGAACTCGACTGGAATTCAAACTCACTTCGCCGGTTTCTCATTCTGAGCCGCTACATTATGACATCACCTGCATATCCACAAACAAGCAGCGTCAGCCGGGATTTGAATTCACATTTGCTGATCTTCTTCCGGTTGTCAACAGTATTCACTACCGCAACAAGTTTAGGCGAGTGACTTGTTTTGCGATATATGCAGTCGCGTTACCCAACAGCTGGACATTGCAGTTGCCTGTCAGTTAGGAATTGGACACCCGGTCATAGTGCAATGCTTAGCAAGCCCATTAAAAACTTAAGGGTCCCTTCCACATGTAACAGTGGATCAACTCAATTATATAATTGGTCTCCCCCACCCAATATTTTGCCGAATTTAAATAAATTTATACTTCTGAAATTTCATTATTTACTCAGATGATCCTAGGTTTGTTAAAAGGCCACACATGAGACACTCAAGGAGAATCGAACTCTCTATCCAGTAGCAATGATTATGACCATGATGCTCTGTAATGGATACACTTTCCCGTGTAAAAATTAAACTTTCACCTTTCAAGGGAGATAACTATGAATTGCCTCGTCATCAATTCAGTGGCACAATTTGCACCCTTTAAAAAACTGTCATTCATTTAATTAAAACAACAACAACATAATTCTGTGGTGGTGGTGACGGCAATGCTTTTGGTAGATCTGATCTAGCTCCAGTGGGAAAAAAAACAAAACAGAACAAAAAACACATTATCCTCTTTTATAAATAAAACTCAAATAAAATAAAAATGAATTTATTATTTTTCCATGTCGTGCTTTTTCTGGTTCGAATCTAAGTCTACTTTTCCGCTACAGCTTATAATATGGTGTTACCATATACGGGTCTGGTGCTGCTGCTGCTGCTATATATTTAGAGATCCTTGATAAAATCCAAAGAAGAATCTGTAATGTTATTGGTCCTGGTATCTTACCTTTAGTCACTCTCCCACCGCCGTAATGTAGCTTCCCTGTGTCTTTTCTATAAATACTTTCATGGTAATTGTTGTGAGGAACTTTCCTCTCTAATACGTAGACTTTATGGTTTTAAGTGCAGTACTAGATTGACAACAAAAGGTCTCATCAATTTACAGTTGAAATGGCTAAAAATGCAACAGTAAGTTCTATGCTAAGTTTCTTTTCTCACTTGTGGAACTTTATTCGTCTCTTTTGCTTCCAATCACGTTTGATCTTCTAAAATTTAAATGCAATGTCAATCATTATTTTCCACTTGAATTCATGTTCTTTTTGCTCCTTAATAATGTTTTTCTTATAGTCTTTAACACTCAGTAACCCCTGGCATCTTAGTGACCTTTTGCTTGTGGTGAATTAAAAAAACAAACAAAAAACCTACCTACTGAAATTGCAATTGCATTTAGTTTTGGCATGTGACGTAGAATTTTTTTCTATACGATTATTTTTGCATATAAAATTAAAAAACAATTAAAAATAGAAAAGTCCAAAAAAAGCAAACACAAAACAAAAAGCAATGCCTTAGCAACCTCATCTCCTTTACTTATAGCTTACGGCCATATCACATCAAAACACTGGTTTCTGTATGATCACTGAAGTTAAGCAACATCCAGCTTGGTCAGAATTTAGATGGGTGACTGCTTGCGAACACCAGATGCTGTAAGCTTGGATGTGCAACTGGTGTAATGGATAACGGCTCAGAATTGAAAATTGAAGAGGCAAGTTTCAATTCTAGTTGGGTTCGTTATATTAGCTTATGCGCAAATACCCATAGAAAAGGTATAAATCCATCTCTTCCCTCCAGCTATGGGTTAATTAGAAGAACTTGTATCAGTAAATCATTATTATCTCTGAAATTTCTTACAATCTAAAAATACCTTAAGGCTTTAAATAACCAGCAAAAGGTTGATAAGCTGTAAAAAAGAAAAAAAAAAAATCAATCATGAGATATTCCATTGTCATGGTAACAAGTCACACCAATTAATGTAGGTACCTCCACAAAAATTAAATACAGAATTTTAAAATAACTTTAGAAATTTTTCTAATTAAAATTTTTAAAAATGAAAACAATTCTTCTAAAAATTCATTATTCATTGAAAAAAATATTTACCTTAATAAATCTTATTTATAAAAGCAATTTAAAGCTTTTTTAATTAGAGGTAAATGGTGTTTCTGCTTGACAAAAACATTTAAGGTGAGACCATAACAAATATAAAATTTTTTAAAAAATAATTCATTTGTGAATATGTCCTGAATATTCCATTAAAATTCGACAATTATTTGATTTTTGCAAGAATTTCTAAAACAATGTTTTTTACTGGAAAAAAAGAAAGAAAAAAAGCTAAATTTCCCAGTAATCTTTTATCCACCTGCTGACAGAAGAAAAGATTTTTAACCAAAATTTCGAACGTGTTACGAAGTATTAAAAAATTTAATAAAATAAAACAAAAAATAATTTGGTCTTCCCTCTTAATAACAACAAACATTTTGATGATAGAACTTTGTTTTCATCATGCTAGGGTCTTTTTTTTTTTTTAGCAAAAAAGTGGTGATACCTAAATTAATACCGCTTGTTAACAATGGAACATTTCAATATTAAGAAGGAGGTATCAGGTTGTGTGACTGATGAATAAACTCATTGTTTCCTATTTGAGAACTGATTATAACCAGCAACAAAACTTAATATTAACATTAGACGAGACAGAATCTGAAAAATAAAAAAACAAACTCTTTTTCACATCTGACAACGATGTCTCACTGCCCTAATAGGATGTTATTAGTTTTCTGCTAGAGTGAAAGGACTTTATCCTTGTGTTTTGCCATAACAGTTTCCCTGTGCCTTTTCTGCAAATATTTTCACATTGTACAAAATTGGCAGTTAGGTCTCATCATTCCATCATTGAAATTGATAAGTGTAATCCTCAGTTCTGTGCAAATTCTTTATCCCGCTTCTGGAACTCTCTACCAGCCTCCTGCTTTCCTGTCAACTATGATCTTCAGAAATTAAAATCCAGTGTCAATCATTGTCATCTGTCTCTTTGAATCCTGTTCTTTTATTGTCTTCTCTGTTTCTGTCACATTTGATAATCTCTTTCATTTTACTGGCTTTTATTGCCTTGCCAGGGGATGGATGGATGAATCGTCGATTTGTTTTACCAGCATATCAACACCTGTGGGTTATTTAATCCTGAAACTGGATTTTTATTCAGGAATATTTCAGAACATTTCAAGTGGTTGTGAAATTTTAAATTGTTTTCAAAATATCACAAGTTATATAGCTCAGGAGTATTTTAAAACGTAAGTTGTATGGTTCAACATGCTTGCTCTATTTTTTTTTATAGAAGTCGGAAGTATTTTCTTTTCTTCAGATATCCTATTATTTGGGCAGTAGGTACATTTTTTAAAAGCATAATAGTTACTATGTATTTCTTTTGTACTTCTTACATTCTATCGAGATATGTTTGACTGTGAGAAATTGGCTGCAGTGAGTACACTGAGATTTAGTTTCTGCCTTGAGCAGAAAACCTTCTGGCGTGACACAGAGAACCAACTTTCCTTGTAGTAGAAGCTATTGATTCAATGTAGTTGTTACACCTCAGGTAAGTGGAAAACGTGAGACCAAGTAGGTGCAGAGAGACGGCCTTGTGGAGTTGGGCATCAGCCAAGGTTGATCAATTAAAATGTTGCAAGTTTCAAGAAGAAATGCCGAAAAATATAATATCTAAAACAGGTGTTGGCAACCCCAGGCCACATCTGGCTTGCAAAGGATTTTTGTCCGGCCTGCCAGCTTAATACTAGGACACTAATTATGTAATTAATTTGTAGAGCAGGTTGCAGAAAAAATATCATTTGGAGTTAACTGACTTACAACGTGACACATTTTTTAAATCAAAATTTCATTATGAATCCACTGCTGACTTCTACAAGAAATATGTTTTGACAAATGGAAAATATAAAAGTCTATTGAATAATGTGAAAATGATGGTATCATTATTTGGAAGTACATATGCTTGTGAAAAACTTTTTTCGAAAATGAAATCTAAGAACATTTAAGAACAAGATTGGATGATGACCATCTGGATGACGTTTTGCTCCTGTCATCAACAAATATTTCACCTAATGTGAAGAAGTTATCAAACAACAAGAAGAAACAAGTGACTCATTAAATAATTTGCCTTTCTAACTGTATTTCGTTTGTAGTAAGGAATTTGCATTTTTTGTTGTGTTAATTGTAAAATAAGAAACCTTGTTTAAATAAAATAGCATTAACTTTGTTGTTTTCTCTTTAAACTTTCAGGCCAAGGCAGCCTTATGGACAAAGCAGTCTGAGATCGAGACAATTTGTTATAATACGTTTGATATCATGAGCCGCCTCCAAGATAATGCATAGCTTTCTGGCCTGCTCTCTCCAAAAGGTTGCTGACTACTGAATCTAAAATATGAGTGCAAATTTAAGTTGCAAGTAAAACACCACAAAATTTTTTAAGCCAACTGAGAGTGAATGAATTGTGCAAGCCATTAATTTGGGGCTAAACATTTAACATTTTTTGCTCACTTGTAATTATCTGTACCAAAACAAAAAGGAAATTTCACTGATATGTAGATATCGTTTTTAAAAAAAAAAAAAAAAAAAGTTTTTAAGAAAAAAGTTTCCCTTGATTGATTAATAAATGATTCAAGGGAGGGGGGAAAGAAAAAAAAAAGACGAATTTAGGACAATTTTTTTTTAATAAATACATAACAAAAAAAAGTAAAAATAAAAAACGAAAAATGTTCATGGCCAACTGAAATCTTACGATCCCAGCAGAAACATTCTGAGATGATCAAAGAGGTTCCAGAGAGAATGGCAGAAAAAAAAAAGAAAGAAAAAAAAAATAAAATAAAGGAAAAAAGAAAAGAAAAGAGAAATTATTATTTAAAAAAAAAAAAAATGCTCCTCAAACATTCAACTCGGAATTCTGGAAACTATGTACAGTCATTTTCCCCAATCGCTTAATATATATATATATATATATATATAGGTATGTATGTATATATATATTAGATATAAAAAAAGGGGTGGGGGGGTCTGGCATTTGGCCATGTGGAAAGTGAAGTGTTTATGTGTAGAGGCAAGTAGCACTTACAAAAAAAAAAGAAAAGAAAAACAATGGCTATTTTCCGTGATGAGCATCAAATAATCAAAGAAAGATTCAAGGAATGCATGAAAAAGTCAATGAGAAATGCTAAAAGTGGATCAATGAAAGAGGAGGAGAAATAAAAAACAGAACGAGATTTCATTTATCAAGTCCACAAAAGAATTGACATAACAGATAAAAAAAAGAAAGAAGATTCTACACATATAAACGGGTGTAAGTTGATGGATGATAAAGATGTGCACTGTTTCATTGCACCAAAAAGACGTGGGGGTGGGGGCAGGGGGTTGAGGTAAGGCCTTGGAGAGACTAGAGACTAAGGCATTGTTGTGCAATACAATACAATATAGAGTATTTGCAAATTTAGGCACATTCTGCTTTCATATGGGCTAATTGGAGCAAAGCCTCAACATGAAAGGAGAAGAACGAAAGGAGAACTGAGAGAGAGAGAGAGAGAGAGAGTGAGAGTGTGTGTGTCAGGAGCCAACAGCAACGCCCTTGGGTGGGGAGGATTATTGAGAAGGTGGGAGGAAATGGAGAAAATAATTGTGTAAGTTGATTAAATGTGTTCTTGATGAATTGGGACAATGGTTGATTTGTTGAGTTGTTTGGAGATAACTAAGAATTGAAGGCAAAAGTTCCAAGAGGACAGAGCAAATTTTAATTTCCTAAAAGTGTGTATGGAGGGGGGCAGAGAGAGAGAAAAGAGAGAGAAAGAAAGAGGAGAGAGAGTGAGAGAAAGAAAGAGGAGAGAGAGTGAGAGAAAGAAAGAGGAGAGAGAGTGAGAGAAAGAAAGAGGAGAGAGAGAGAGAAAGAAAGAGGAGAGAGAGAGAGAAAGAAAGAGGAGAGAGAGAGAGAAAGAAAGAGGAGAGAGAGAGAAAGAAAGAGGAGAGAGAGAGAAAGAAAGAGGAGAGAGAGAGAAAGAAAAGAGGAGAGAGAGAGAAAGAAAGAAAGAGGAGAGAGAGAGAAAGAAAGAGGAGAGAGAGAGAGAAAGAAGAGAGAGAGAGAGAGAAAGAGGAGAGAAAGAGGAGAGAGAGAGAGAAAGAGGGGAGAGAGAGAGAAAGAAAGAGGGGAGAGAGAGAGAAAGAAAGAGGGGAGAGAGAGAGAAGAAAGAGGAGAGAGAGAGAGAAAGAAAGAGGAGAGAGAGAGAGAAAGAAAGAGGAGAGAGAGAGAGAAAGAAAGAAAGAGAAAAAGGACAGGAGAAAGAGAGAGAGAGAAAGAAAAAGGAGAGGAGAAATAGAGAGAAAAAGGGGAGGACAAAGAGAGAAAGGAGACAAAATAGAGAGAAAGAGAATGACAAAAAGAGGTGGGTGAGGCACTAGTTTTAGAGAAATGGTTGGCAACTTAAATCATGGTAAGTGACCTTCATTTGGTGCTCCTACTACTGTAGCCCTATGCCAGAAACAAACTAAACTTACTAAACTAACACACATAAAAGAGTAATGAATATCAAGCTAATCTCACAAGTTCAATCCTCACTGCATGCCCTACTACTTTGGCCTTGTGCCAGACTAAGCTAGGCTTAGTAAATAGCATTAAGGTGATTGTCAGAGCGATGGTTAACAAGTATAACAAATGCAATACTACCAAGTGTCTCACTGGTGTGATCCTCAGTCAGACTAAGTTAAAATGAATACAAATTTACAAGAAGCTAAATTTTTAGCTAGTAAGTCTTCCATCATCAAAGGTCTGAGCAAAGGCTTTGCAATCAATGCACCAGGAATTTTGAATTCTATAGACGTTCTAAAATCCAATTGGTCAACGAAATGCATTTCTGATGACATGTATTTCCTAGTGACTCTTGTTTTACAGCAACAGGCGGGGAGGGGGGTGGGATGACTCTCAGCTTGGTAGATAAACCCGACCAAGTTCCATCTCGCAAAACGAACTTGCTCTCCTCACATGAAACATCTGTGAAGTTTTATCCCCCCCCCCCCCCAGTACTATCAGTTATGAGAGACGGTTTGGGAAATCTATAACTTTCTAAGAGTTGTAGATTTCCGACGCCTCTAACTGATGATGTGACGGGAGTTAATGTTGTGTACTGCAATACAGTGCTACTCAATTGTGGGCAGATTCAGGAGCCTCCCAGGCTGTCAATGTGTGAAACGTCCAGATGCATTTGGGCGTCGCTGGCCTCTAAGTGTTAACGTAGCAGAGGCTTGTATTTTTTGTCACGGATATATTGAAAATAAGATTTGGAGTCCGGGAGACAAAGCAAACATGCATCCTTGTCGAGGCATTAAGGAGCCCACTTTATTTACTTTGCATGGGAAAGGCATGAACCATCTCTTCACCTCCTCTCTGGTTATGGATAAAATGAACAGCCTTGTATGGCAACTAGTCTAGAACAACTCTGAATTCAAGGAGGTGGGCTTTGAGCATGGGCACATTGAGAAGGCGAACTATTTTAATACTGAAACTGCAAAAGCATCACTCGTAGCATGGAGTGTTTTTTTTGGTTGTGCATTCCACAACGTATCTGTAGGGTATAAATTATAAGTCACCTTTTATAAGAAAATCAGTTTGGGACAGATACTAAGCATCACTGAACAAGGGATAGTAAGGCTGAATGAATTTGATAATGGGCTGAACATTCTAGAGAGAAAGAGAGAAAGCGAGAAAGCCTGAATTTCACTATGACTATCAATTAGCAATTAAGAGCTTTTGTGTATCTGTGTATATTTGTGCAAATAAATAAACTCTAGCTATCATCCAATCTTTTATGGCTTGATCCCCCCCCCAAACAGCCTATTAACCTTTTGCGGGTTATTTAAAGCCAGAAAGTATTTTTAGAGTGTAAGAATTTTTTGGAGATAATAATGATTTCCTGATACAAATCCTAGTAATGAACCCATAGCTGGAGGGGGGGAGGGAAGAGATGGATTCATACCTTTCCCCAAGGGTATTTGTGCGTAAGTGATATATAACATACTTAACTGGAATTTGAACATGGCTCTCTGATCTCTAACTTCAAGGTGTTATTCATTACACCAGCTGCTCATCCAAGTAAACAGCACCTGGAATTCCCAAACTGTCACCTATCTAGGTACTGATCAGGCTTGATGTTGCTTAACTAGTGATCTTATGAGAAAACCTAGTATTTCAACATGATATGGCTGCGAGACAATCTTTTGCAAAAAAGGCTTCTGTTAAACAATCTTTTGTCATGTGATGTTTTTTCTTTTTGAGTCCTGCAGTTTGAATAACAGCTATTTTTGACTTTGCAAACGTAATCTGAATAAAGACAGGACTGCTGACAGGAAAATAAAGGGATAGAGGAAATGCAACAGGGGGAGGAAAAAAGAGGAAATAAGTCCATATCTAATACCATCTGTGACAAGTGTGTGAGAACAATGGAAGGGAAAAGAGGGGCAAGGGTGAGGCCCGCGGGGCAAAGAAATAAGCTTCCCAGCAACCTGTCTCCCCACCTCAGATGCCACAACAAAGAAATAGCCGCCGATTGTAGTTAAAAGCAAGGCAAAGTCATTCTTGAACCATGTGATCATCGTTTCTGATTAAAGCATGTGGCTAGAAGATAGAACGAGTGAAATTTCTATGAAGTACGCACTTTGTTAGAAACAAAGGAATGGATGCTAGCATTGTGTGAGGAAAGAGGAAGATCAAATAGAAAAACAAATAAACCCATTGCAGAAAGGGTGAATATTTGCACTTGAAATCTTAAGTGTTGCTGGTTGTATCTGACACTTTGGAGTTCGAATTAGTGAAAGGTGGAAAGAACGAGTAAGTGAACAGTGATAAAAATGATGAGATGTTAGAATGAGGAGGAAAAAAAAAAAAAAGGAAAGAAAGAAAGAAAAAAAAAAAGAAAGTGGGTTGGCTTTGAAGCCAGGTTGCAGCCTTATTCTTGTCAATCTCTGGTCCCAAACTCTACCACTGAGCTATGTCTACAAGTGCAAAATAGAGACATGGTTAATCAACAGCTAGAACCTATGTCAGCATCCATTTCCCCAAAACCTGGGATATCTTAATTGAAGAAGCTTACTAAAAAAGCTTTCTCCAATGTCTAGGCAGTTACCTGGAGACTATCGCAAACAATTTTAAACAGACTACTATTTTTACTGAAACAGCCACAGAAAGGAATTTAGCAGTGAGAAAAGTGGTGTGGTCGAATGGGGCGGGCTATGACGTCGATCTATCTACAGCCAAGTTTGTAGTCAGCAATTTTGAATACGACAGGATAGGATTATTTTACGTGGATTTAACCTGACTCATCACCAGTGCTGTCTAAGATAATTTATTTTCTATGAAAAATAATTTTTTTTCTTCTCTGGTGAATAAATGACAAGAAAGAGCTTTTTCTATAATGGATTTTGTTTGCTTTTTCCACGAGAATGAAAAACTAGTTTTGGAAAATCGAATACAGACAAAAGCTAACAGAGAATTAAGACAATGGAATTTAATTATGATGTCTCCTAAAAGAAAGAAAAGAAAAAAAAAAAAGAAAAAGTTATTTGCTGAGGTACCTACATCATTTTATGCATGCCTTGAAAATGGTGTAAAAAATAATTTGCATCGAAACAAGACAATAGTAGACAAAGTGAAAGAATCCCCTTTGCCAACTATGAAATATGAGACCTGCCTAAAATCAGCAGTTAAAAAAAATAATTTTACTTGCTTCATTTCTTTTATTTATATACACAACCTGAAACCAAACACTTTTTGTTCAATTGCATATTTAAAAAGCCCTTATTTTTGTATCTTGCCTAAGTGCCTTGACATTTTTCTTCAAATTAGTCAAAACCATCGCAAGTTTGATTTCAGAGAGAAAGATAGTCAATGGAATTTCTCTAATGTAGAAAGCAGATTGGGGGGGAAAAGATATATTTGAGGTGTAGAGGAACCTCTGCTGCCAACAGGCACAAACACCATTGCAATGGTCAAGTAATTTACTTCATTGAAGTGAAAAATATTTACGTTGTACACGGGCGTGTCCAGAATTGCCAAATTACTCATACCGGTCCATTCATTCACCCAGCCATCCAGTCTGTTAAATAAAGAACCCTAACAAAAACACACAACTCATTCTTGCAGCATGAATGTTCCTGAAGAAAGTGAATGAGAAAGGGGAGGGGGAATGTAAATTTGGATTTTCAACAGGGTCAGAAGAAAGGTGTCGGAGGTGGGGGGGGGAGAGAAAAATTAATAAGAGGAAAGTTGAGTTAGCCAGCAGTAGGTAAATGATGTGTGTGTGTGTGTGTGTGTGTGTTTTGGGGGAGGGGGATAGGTGTGTTGTTCATCACATCATGAAGGCATCATTGACCTAAATCTGGTTCTGCTGTAGCTGAGAGAGAGAGAGAGAGAGAGAAATGAGAGAGCGCATGAAGCAGGCCAGCCCTCCTGTCTTGGTGGCCATCTTTGATCAAGAGGCCACCACACTCTGACTACTTAGTAGTAAAACTGTTGCTGCTGCTTCCACCAAAGGGACTTCTGAAAAAAAAAAAAAAAGAAGAAATAAATAAAAATGAAAGTGAGGAATTGGGTTGCTGTCAATAAATCTACTGTCTGTTTATTTAGGAATAATAAAAGAGAATTTGATAACTGCATATTAAAGAATCTATAAAAAGTCACCAACAAAAGGATTTCATGCCTCAATGCCAATTTATAGTTATAAATTTTCTTTTGGAGTTATTATAAATAACATCAATGGAGGGAGGCACCATAAAAACGGAATGTTGGCAGAGGCACCATAATAAGGAGAATACTAGAAGACATGGGGTGGGGGAGAGGGAACATAGGTTGAAATTTTTAATTTAAATTTTATTCACAAATATTTTGTTTACGTTTGTATTGGGTGACAAAGTCTTTTTGGTTTGTTATGTAAACTTTATGGAATAACATATTCCCAGTTTTGTTCTATCTTTAGACAGTTTTCAGGCAACTTCAGAATTCCATTCTCCAAGACCTTTTTAAGCAAAAAAAAAAAAAAAAAAAAAAAAAAAAAAACTGCTATAGATCCCTTTTACAATCTTCCAAGAATTTGAGATTTTTTTTATTAAGAGAATTCTCCAAAAGACCAGAATGTATGGTAATGCAAAAACGTAATATCCTCTGAATATTTAGTAGATGACCAAAGATCATTTAAGGTGAAATGCAACAATTATAGCCTGGTTACCAAACAAACATGGTGTCTATCATCAATTGCTTCTTTAACTAGAAGCAGTATTTGTTTGAATCAATCATTTTATTCTCCAGAAAGACCTCTTAGTAGAGGAATCCATTTCAATTCTAATTTTATTACATACACTAGAGGCAAAAAGCTGGGGGGAGGGGTCACACTACATTTCTTTAAAAAAACAAAAAAAAACACACCTTTAAATGAAATTTTTTTTAAGATAAAATTTCAGTAACTACAGCCGTTATTTTGCCAAAAAATAAGCACTTAGATATAAAATAGCATCATATTTTGTTTTCATGAATAAAACCACCACCTGCTCTAATTACTGTTTTACAAATCTTTGGCATTCTTTCTAATAGTTTTTCAGAAAAGGTAAATGGCAGATGTTCCCAAGCATTCTTCAAGCAGTGAAAAAGCCCACTCTCATTCTTTGAGTATTCTCTTCAAACTCTCCCCTCTCAAATTCAACCCATACTAAATTAATGGAGATTGAGGTGGCCAAGTCATAATTTCCAAAATTTTGTTCCTTTTTTGAATAGAGGTAATTTTGATATAATTTGAAGAGTGTTTTTGTGATCGTTTTCTTGTTGAAAGGTGAATATTTTTCAATTATGTGTAAACCAGATGGTATAGCATGTCTTTGCAAATTTGAATGATAATGTTCTTTTTTCATGATTCCCTTGACCTGACTCAAATCTCCAGCCATTTTGGTAATCTTAAATAGTCTACTGAGGGGCTAACAGTGAAAATATAATGTTTCTCCTACAAAATATTCATAATTAAATCTAAATTTGAACTTTTTCATAGTAAGAGGAGCCTGGTGGAAGAGTGAAAAATAAAAGCGAATACACTGTCATTACTGAAATTTTATCTTTTATTTAAAAAAAAAAGAAATGAAGAGTGGCCCCAAATTTTTTGGCCTGCAGAGTGTGTGTGTGTGTGTGTGTGTGTGTGTGTGTGTGTATATATATATATATATATGGTGTATATTTAGGCAGCAATCCTTCGTTTATGCATGTTTCATTAAAAACGATAGACAAGGTACTATGGTTATGCTTTTTAATGTTTTATATTTCCGAGCGCTTTTGGCTATACCTTTAGCCATTGTCAAGGATGATTCGATTTTTCAGCTTAATTGAGTGTGTGCATTATGTGTATGTCTTAGTGTGCAGTAGGGATGTTTTTAATTTCTGAATACGGTTAGCACATTGTGGCCTTGTTCGTAGTTAATATTGCTAGGAGTTGGCTTTTTTCTTTTTTGTTATTAAAGCTTCCATTATTTTTAATCTTTTTTTACAGGTGGATGCAGTTAATATATCTGTGTTTTCTACAAGTATGTTTCTAATGGAGTCTGGTATGTTTGTGTGCGTGTTTAAATGGGTTCTGATGGAGCTGTGGTCAGATAGGTGCTTGGAACTATAAAATATTTGGACAGTTTTTACACACTCTTTGTCCAGAAAAGAAAGCTCTTGTTCGAACGCAAGAAAAATTAAATAAAAAGCTTAACCGTAGTACCTTGTCTGTCATTTTTAATGAAACATGCATATATATATATATATATATATATATATATAAAATGAAATGGACTCAGTTCGACAATTATTATAATATATTTATTGTTTATATGTTATTCTTAGAGATACAAATATTTAAGCAAATGCTATGTTTATAATAAACATTATTAACTACATGTACTGGCCTGAATGTCCGAGAAATTTCATAGGAAATATGTGTCCTCTGATAGGAATCGAACATGTACCCTACATGGAACCATTTCATATCCTGATCTATACCATTTAGTGACATTTTAAAGCAGTAATTCGACCTTGCCAACCAGACCACTTCCTCTGTGTGTGTGTGTGTGTATATATATATATATATATATATATATATATATATATATATATATATATATATATATATATAGATATGGGCATGTGGCCAAGTTGTTAGAACGCTCACTTTCTGACCATGAGACCCAGGTTCAAATCTCACCACGGTTGATTTGTCAGGAAGGAGACTTCTTGATGTTATCGGTCTGGAGGGGGACGATCCCAGTGTGCGGCTCCTTTAGAAAGTGTCTGAAAACCATACCACGGGTTGTCCCAAGCCTTGTAGGCAGACAGAACACTTGGAGGCCATTGATAGCTGTGCTAGGATGAGGTCATAAGTCATCATGACCAAATGTTTGAGTGCGCTGGCGTTGTTCAGATTGTTGATCATGCTAGTTAACAGGCTCTCTCCTAGAAACTATAACTAAGGTCTGCTCAGCATAGTTGCAGTATAAACCACAGCTCTGTGGGTGTTGAACAAATGCTAATGTGCCTGAGTGAGAGTCTGCAATAGGGATTGGCTAGCCACCCTAGCAGACGAGAATCCTCGAATATGACCCAGGTATTACTATATATATATATATATATAAATATGATGATGGACTCTTGTGTCGATTTTGATGTATAAGGATCTAAGAACATCATTCAGTTTCTATGTGTGTGATATGTTACATTTCAGTCCAGCTAGTGACCTGCATACAAATCCACATATTGTGCAACTGTGAAGATATCAGGAAATAGCCATTGGAATATTCGTTGACACTTTTCACTGTTGTCTTTCATCTCTTAGCCAGCCAATATAACTGATTTCAAAATTTCTGATACAGTACTGGCACAAAGTTATTTTTATTCAGGGCAACTCGCTCGAAGTCAGTATGAGGCACATTGACATTTTAGAGGTTACTCTTATCTTGTCTTTATACCTGAGCCACGGCCGTCCAATAGTCCTTTGTCCACTAGAAAGGAAAAGTTAACAAAATCCCATCCCCCACTTCACTTAAAATTATTTTATAAACTCATAAAAATAGTACCTTCAAGAAGCTTCTTCTTCTTGTGACTTAGTAATTAAAAAAAGAAAAAAAAATGGGGAGGGATGAAAGTAGGTAAATCAAATTTATCTTACCTTTCCTTTCTCTTAAAAAATAAGTCATGCCAAAAAGAGCTGCCAGTTTTTTTCTATTCCTACAGAAAACATCACCTTTTCCGTCTGCAAAAGAAGAGTGTTTGATAATTGTGAATAAATGATAGAAAAAATAAATCACAATGCGAAAAAGATTAAATGAGACAATACTTGGAAGCTGTTTAGAATTTTGCTAAACAAAAAACAAAACACACAAAGAAAAAAAATTAAATCTTTTTCGATTAGAAGTTGGTGTGACTATTTGGTGTGTTATAAACTGAAAGATTTTATCTAATTTCAGATTTAATCGGTTTTGGAGGAGGAAGATCAAATAAATAATAGAATCATGACAACAAAATTTATTTCTAATTTAAGGCTGTAGACGTTTTCACCAATGCCTGAGAGAAAAACTTGAAAGATGTTTGAAGACTGCAGTTAGACCTGGGATAAATCTTTGTCAATATCACCAGTCTTCTGTAATTTGAAAAAGAGGTGGGGGGGTTAACGGTTTATGCCCACCATTTTTTTTTTTTAAATAAAATTATTTCACCACAAGCAAGGCAATAATGCCACTAGGACACAAGAAGTTACAGAGAATGAGAAAACTAAAGTGAGGAATAATAAAGAAGACACAAGATGGTGATTGATGTTGCATCTTTGAAGATTGCAGGTGGCAGGGAAGCAAATCAGAAAGGAGATACACAGGCGAGAAAAGATACTATTAGAATAGAACATACAGTTGCATCTAGCTAGTTCAACAGTAAAACGGTGAAACCTCGTTGCCAATCTAGTAGCAGCACTAAAATTCATGTAGTTGAGGCACTAGGGGAAAAGCACATTGGAATAGTTGCCATAAAAACACAGAAGGAAGCCACATCATGTCAGTGGGGAAGTGACTGAAGCCGAGATGTCGAGGACTGATTACATTACAGACCCTTCTTTGAATTTTGTCAAGAAACTTGAGATATACAACAGGACTACAAAACCAGCTGGCAATATCTTGAGTATTTTTGAAGTTATTTTGATAAAATTAGTATGTAAAGAAAAATTAATGTTTTCTCTTTATAAAGATACAATCCTTTCTCTTGTGTGGTAATTAGTTTTAATTCCAGGTCTCTTTAAATGAGGTCACATTTCAGTGATGGGTGCTGCTTTTTCTGCATTTTTAAATGAGAATTCTATGTTCATGTTTTAAAATTTGAGATGCTCCGAGTTGTGTGTCCCTACTCAGATCAAAACAGCCCCGTCTTAAAGAAAAGAGGACACTTGTCAGTTTAGTGGGCTTAAAATAAAATTTTTCACAAAAGTTGAAAACTTCAATGGATGAAATACCAGAGAAATTCACTTCTTAAAAACCAAAACTTATACCTTCTTATAGAGCAATGTCTCATCTTTAATAATCATTTGGTTCCACACACAATACATACATAATAAACACTTTAACAAGTTAAAACTTAGTGACCCAAACATATTGTTAATGTTTTTAATTAAGTAGTAGAAGTTATTTTTGGGTGCGAAGCAAGCAATGTAGATAATTCAGTTTGGAAGGAAGGAAGGGAATGCGGAAAAGAGAAAAGGGGGGAAAGGAAGGAAAGAAGAAAAGAAAAAAAGAAAAAAAAAAGAAGACGCCCCCATTTTAATGAACAGCTAAATGTATCGTAAAAATATTTTAATTGGGACAAGCAATTTTGGACGCTTCCATTGTTTTTTTTTTCTCTCTCTAAGAGCTGAAAGTATAAATTCTGTCATGATTACTAGCACAACTCTTTAAACGGTGGCGACCTGTAGAATAAGATAACAGGTCGGGGGTGGCTGTTGGAGCTGATATGATGAATAAGAACCCCGAAATCAGCGATGAAGATGGCTTTCATCACTGATGACCACCTTCAAGCATTCGAATGTATTTTGCAACATACCACTATATTCAACCAAGGTAAAGTGTGAACATATAGAAAAGGAGGTGTTTTTGAAATTTGAATTTGCCAGCCGCCCTGGCCAATTTGTTTCATAGATGGACATTTCAGTTTCTAGCTAAGTTTAAATCTTTTTATTTTTATTTGTCTTATGCTTATTCAAAAGTTGTATAAAGTAAATTACTTATTGTGTAACAAAATAGACATTAAAAAATAAACTACAAATACATTTAATTAAATTTCACACACTCATAATTGTCCATAGAAATAAAAAGGAAAATTTGTGTATGCAAAAAATGAAATAAAAGTATTGCAATTTTAAAATGTGTTTGATGTATATATTTATAATTTTTATAAATCTCTCATTTGTCTATGTCAAATATTGTAATTTTAAAAATGTCTATTTCTTTTATTTACTAATTATTAACTATTATTGTAGGTTTGCAAAAAATTACAAATTACTAAGCTATTATTATACTAGCATTGGAAAATATTTTTTACTTTTCTACCAAATTTATTTCTTACAAAATAATTAATTTTTGGTAATTAGCAAATATTACTTTTTAAACTTTGAAACTATGTTTTTATTTTATGGTAATTTTTACTTTTAAGCATATTTTTAAGTAAATTTCAACACCTAAATCCAACAGTAACAATTCAAGTGCAAATGTTGCCATTCAAAAAAAGAACATTTAAAATTTTCAGTTCATTTATTTTTATGTGAATTTTCAATTGTTGTATTTTCTTCTTTATAACATGAAAGCCTAAACTTATAAAATTTAAGACCTTTATTTTTTTATAAAAAATTCATCACTAACTGATCAGGTCTTCCTTCTACCAACTCTCAACATCATGATGACACATGGTTGGCAATATGAATGGGTAGCATCAGAACTAGCCGAGTGACAATCTGTCCACTGACAAGAATCCCAAACATGCCTGTTAATATAGACCAGCAATTGGAAATCATCAATATCCAGTTTGAACCCAAACGTTTTTTTTTTAATTTTTTAATTTATTTATTTATTTACTGTATTTTCTTGTACCTGATGCGAGAAATTCTGAATGAAAATGAAAGGAAAATTATTTGTGGTTGGGGTTGTATTATACACAAGTAGATATTTTCAGAAGTGTTTACTCAGCTTAAAAAAACCCTCTTATTTGAAACAGCAAGATTGCAAATACACTCGGCACAATAGATGATAAAAACACAAAGCTGGCAGGTGTTGATGACAATTGTTTACAAAAGATATTTGATATGTCTGCCATATTTGTTCTTTGGGAATCAGTTTAAATGAACAGCTTTTGTCTCAAAGACAGGAAATTCACTGAAATTGATTACAAAAAAAATTACTGTATTTTTTGGCTTGGAAGAAGCACCCTACTATTAGAAAGAAATTTCTAAGGAAAAAAAAAAGAAAGAAAAAGTCCTTCTCATACAACTATACATTCACCACGTGTCCTTCAAATACTGGCACCACGTATTGTTTACATTAATCACTCGTCCGATTTTGTTTGTATGGCAATGACATACTAGTCAAGAGTAGAAAGGCTCCTGCTGCTGCTAGTAAACAGAGCATGTTTAAGCTTGTGGCTCAGCTCCAGGAAGGTTTATAGTCTTGGAAATACTTGTAACAGATAAGTACTGAGGTTACATCATATAAAAGGCGTAATTAGATAGATAGCTAACATTTTAGTGTAATGACTCAACATACAAATCCACGTCCCTATCGGTCAAGCCATTTAGGTGACTGTCCAAGCTTACTTGACCCTGAGCGTTGCCTTACATTCGTCTTGGAAGACGCACACGTATTTTTCAGGATATTTTTTTAAGGAAAAAGTGCATTTTTTAAGTCGGGAAATATGGTAATAAAGGGAATACACAAGATCTGACAGGTTTTGATAACATTAATGTTTCAAGAAAGCACCTTTCCCTCAAAATTTAAAAGTAAGTTTTGCAATGATAATTAAGAGAAGAAACATCTTCTTCATTTCGATTCTTTAATATCATGAAAAATTATGCACAACACTGAGATTTTAATGGACAATTAAAAAAAAGAAAGAAAAATGTACATTCAGATGGCTGTACTGCGGGCGATACTTAAGGACGTAATTTATTCCCTGATTTCAGCCTCAGAAACACGCGGGGCTTAAAATATGGTATTCTTTTGCTGCACTTTTAGCCAAGTGGGTGGCGTTTAGAAGATGCAAGTTTAAAGACTTTGTCTGCGAGCTACAACATACAAAACACTTGAGATCGAGATCTATGTGGGTGTACCAATCATAGTGTATCATGACAGGAGCAACCGAGAGATCAAAGGATGAGAGAAAGGGCTCTCTGCATAAGTCACCTGGATCTGTTGACAGGGTAACCATGTTATGATAGGTGACAAAAATGGCATATATGCCAAACTTTTTGCCAAGACTTTAAATGTGTCAAGAGAGAGCAAGAAAGCAGCGTGAAAATAATTTTAATAAGGATAACGTTAACTTTGGGAAGAGACAGGTTGGAATAATGGTTATCTGCATGGGAATTGGTGAAGATGCTGCTCATGTTCTCTTTGCACAAATGTGTTTGAGGAAGGAATGAACCCATGTCTCCCTGCACTCAGTCTCATCACCAGATCACTTAACCAACATGAAGACAAGATTTTCTTTTTTCTTCACAGACAAGAGAGTGAGTAATAGAACTTATGCGAACCATTCACCTGTAATAATGTACAGTACGTGGTTTCAGCTCACCCATTTTTCTTTGTAGGTTTGGCTAATTTTATGGCCAGCCATAGAAAGTAAAATATAAAAGGGGTGTTGAAATATAAAGTGGAATAAGAATGACTGAGGAATTTTTGCAATAGTCCAGATGTCCCCACATTAAACCAACCTTTTGGATTGTAGAAAAATATTTATGTCAACACAGGAAAATCAATATTTGAAAACAATCATTTTCCTTATCAAAAACATCTAAATATTAACAAATGTGACATTTTTCTTATGCAATTGAAAAATGAATAATTTAAAAAGTAAACCCTGAATGTTTTAAAATTAGGTGATTTTTTTTTTTTTTAGTTTTGAGGAGACTACATCTCCTACCAATTTTTTTTCATTGTTTGTTAAGCTAATATACTGCCCATAAATATTTCAGAGTTTCTTTGAACAATATAAAGATTTCCGCTCAAACTATAAATCAAAAAGAAAAGAAAAGACGCCAAAAATATTAATTCCCAAAAGTTTTATTGTTACACTTGTGGGCGATTATAAGAGAAGCTAATATTTCATTTAGCATCACCACTTATATTTTGTTGTGTCGTGCCTGATAAGTATTGAACATCTTCAAGCAGTTGCAGCTAAAAGCTGTTACCACTACTGTCAACCTCAACAAGGGCGAATTGGTATTGCTTTGAGAATTCCTACTCTTTGCAAGATATATTCTTTGCTGAGGATATGGAATTATTTGTCAGGTGTTTATTCCCCAAATTCCCAATATGTCTTATGTTTGGAGGTGAATGAGAAAATGCCATTGTTGGTCTTAGAGAAGTGATTTCTTAAAATACCATTTTAAGTTGACAGATTCATTTCAATTTACTTTTACTGTGCGACCCCCCAATACATTCGTTAGCAACTTTTGGTAAAAAGGAGAACAAGTGACCCATTCACTTGCAAATAAATCAAATGACTTCACCATAAACATTTCCACTAACGGGCTGTATCTGCTCTTTTAGATTCTCCAAACTGAACTTGAAAGTTGCAACTTGGATTTAGTCAAGAAATACCAGTTTAAAATTCCATGGCAAATCTTCTGATGGATTACATTCCTTAGTTCCACCAGTTCAAACCTTCACAGCTAAGACCCACCATGCCACATACACTAGGATGAAGCACCCTCATTTCCATTAGCTAAAAGAAAGTCATATTTGGACAGCTTCTTCCTAAAAACTACTACCTTCTAGAACAGACTCCCAACAGATGAGGCTTCCCAAATCACAACAATCTTAACCTCTTCAACTCTTGGGGTAACCGTTATCTTTCCTACATGTCCTCTTAATCTGCACTTCATAACTTCTCCTCCTCATGTTCATACAATAGTTTTATTCAGTTACCCTCTGCATTGGATAGCTCTTAGGTCTTGTATTGGGTGGTCAAATTTAAAAAAAAACAAAACAAAAAACAACTCAGAATTTTAGACATATACAGAATTTGGTTCAATTTGAATGCAAGTGTCAATTCATCAAAGCATTTAGAACAAATGAACTCTTCGTGTTGGCAATTAATAAGACCGGATGTCTAGACAGAACACACAGTTTAAGTAAATCTCAACCCTGACCATTCCCATATCCCTGACCTCTTGTGCAAGACCCACTCAGGCCAGTTAACCTCATCTTGAGCCTCTTTGTCATTGAATCATCAAGTAAATGCAACATTTGCTAACCACTCACTCTTCTTTTGATCTATTCACCCCTGACCAACAATGACAATGACAACTGGGCTGCTCACTTGCTTGAAAATAAACAAAAGACCCTGCCATTTGCCTTTACCTAAGGAAAGTCACTCTGCACTAGTTTAGTGAGAAAGAGAAATAAAGACAACATGGCGTGTTAGCAGTGAAGAGGGATGAAAGGATCAAGTAGAAGGAATGGGAAATATCATGCAAGCTTCATTCATTTAAAAATTAACTCTTGTTTAAAAAGATATTTTTGACAAATTTTAAGAGATTAGATTTATAAAGACTTACTTAACTATTCAAAATTCCATGGGAGTTGACAACTATTATCCATTATCTCATGCCTCTGCTCTTCTCTAACCCTTTGCCTGTATCTTCTCATTCTCTCCCTTATCCCTTCCAATACAACTAATATTATCCATTATCTCATGCCTCTGCTCTTCTCTAACCCTTTGCCTGTATCTTCTCATTCTCTCCCTTATCCCTTCCAATACAACTAATATTATCCATTATCTCATGCCTGTGCTCTTCTCTAACCCTTTGCCTGTATCTTTTCATTCTCTCCCTTATCCCTTCCAATACAACTAATATTATCCATTATCTCATGCCTCTGCTCTTCTCTAACCCTTTGCCTGTATCTTCTCATTCTCTCCCGTATCCCTTCCAATACAACTAATATTATCCATTATCTCATGCCTCTGCTCTTCTCTAACCCTTTGCCTGTATCTTCTCATTCTCTCCCTTATCCCTTCCAATACAACTAATATTATCCATTATCTCATGCCTCTGCTCTTCTCTAACCTTTTGCCTGTATCTTCTCATTCTCTCCCTTATCCCTTCCAATACAACTAATATTATCCATTATCCCATGCCTCTGCTCTTCTCTAACCCTTTGCCTGTATCTTCTCATTCTCTCCCTTATCCCTTCCAATACAACTAATATTATCCATTATCCCATGCCTCTGCTCTTCTCTAACCCTTTGCCTGTATCTTCTCATTCTCTCCCTTATCCCTTCCAATACAACTAATATTATCCATTATCTCATGCCTCTGCTCTTCTCTAACCTTTTGCCTGTATCTTCTCATTCTCTCCCTTATCCCTTCCAATACAACTAATATTATCCATTATCCCATGCCTCTGCTCTTCTCTAACCCTTTGCCTGTATCTTCTCATTCTATCCCTTATCCCTTCCAATACAACTAATATTATCCATTATCCCATGCCTCTGCTCTTCTCTAACCCTTTGCCTGTATCTTCTCATTCTCTCCCTTATCCCTTCCAATACAACTAATATTATCCATCATCTCATGCCTCTGCTCTTCTCTAACCCTTTGCCTGTATCTTCTCATTCTATCCCTTATCCCTTCCAATACAACTAATATTATCCATTATCTCATGCCTCTGCTCTTCTCTAACCCTTTGCCTGTATCTTCTCATTCTATCCCTTATCCCTTCCAATACAACTAATATTATCTATTATCTCATGCCTCTGCTCTTCTCTAACCCTTTGCCTGTATCTTCTCATTCTATCCCTTATCCCTTCCAATACAACTAATATTATCTATTATCTCATATCTCCACTCCTTTTTAACCATTTGCTTGCATCTTATTTTATCTAACGGTTATACAAACATTAATTACTTTAAAAAAAAAAAGAAGAAAAATGTGCAACTATTTTTTTTTACTGCATCTTCTCTTTTAATGAACCTTTTTATGCTGTCCTATATTTTCTCTCACATATCTCAGCCCATAGAACTCTCTTCTAGCTTCTTCCAACCACAGTTTTCAAGATTTCAAATGCAATGTCAATTGTCATCTTCCGTCTACTTGAATCCTGTTTTCTTTTTATTGCCATTCTTCTTCTGTAACATTTTCTCAGTGCCAGTCACTCCCAATAACTGCTCTCATCCTAGTGGCTTCATTGTGATACTTGTGGTTTGAAATGATAAAGAAAGAAAGAAAAATCTCCTTTACTCAATGTCTCTTAATTTCCAGCCTACCAGTAAGCCTGTACTTGTCTCTCTATCCCTTTACACATTCTCTACATGTGTGAAAATATCCCCCCCCCCAAGTTATTCTCTTTTTTCTCTCAAGTTTCTATATACCTTCACCAGCCACTTCTTCATTTTGTCCCTTTTCACCAATTCTTTCCCTGCATAATAATATTCAGTAGTTTTGACGATCAAAAAAATTTAGCTGATGATTCCAGATTTAAGGATTGACAGATACTTGAACCCTGACCCTTGGCAAAAGAGCTTAACAGTTATCCATACAAATAAACAGAGCAATAGCAGAGATACCAAATAGAATTATATAGACAAATAAAATCAGGCATCAAAATGCATTTAATAGCAAAAAAACAAAAAATTCATGAGGTGGGGGTGGGGGTTAGGGTTCTTTAAAGTTGCACACATAAAAAATTATTGCCGTAAAATGGCAATACAGAAATATTTCTGCATTAGCATTTAATAATAATATTTTTTTTGTTATGAATTGTCCCCCCCTCCCACCTTATGAAGCGACTCCTTATTTGTGCTTATAAAATTTTGTATCCCTGCAATATATGTGTGTGCGTGCGTGCGTGGTATTTAGTGGAAAGTGCTCAATATCCGCAATAGAGCTAACATATGTGGTTGCATGGAGAGTTTTGTTTGTGACCTTAAGTTTCATACTTCCATGACCTTCAGAGTTTGTCTGAAGATTGCGAAAGTGTGAAATCTAAGGTCACAAACAACTCTTCATGCAACCACACACACACACACACACATGTACACACACACGTACACACACATAGGGGATAAACAAATCCCAATTGGTCAGAATTCATACATAGGTATGAATAAAAGAATCACATTTGTGTCAGCACAAATATTGTGATAATTCTTGCAATCATGCAGAAGCTATGACAGAATGCTAGTTGAGAAATCATTGCTCATGGCTGAGCCCATGAGAGTAAAGTTCTGATGTCATAGAGGCCCAAAAATTTCTACGACCCCAGAATAGACATCACAGGGAAGCATTCTGGGGAGCATTATATGTGTATAAAACAAATATAAATAGACAGTATTTACATTAAATTTGATTCTCTTAAGATGCAACTTAAATAGATCCTGAATTTTTTTTACCCACTTAATAAAAATCTGATATCTTAGGAGCAATTTTATTTGATTTTGATAAAAAAATTTTTTTAATGAAGTTCACTTATTTTTTAAACAAAATTTTTTAACTGAGCAATAAACTAGCATTTTCAATATAATTAAATTTGAAAAAAAACCTCAAGTCAATTTGAAATGTTAAAGTGGTATTTTCAGTGAAAGCAAACTTTAAGAGGCAGAAAGACAAACATAAAAAAAGAAAGACTATTCACCTTGTTCGTTTTCTTGTGAATCTAATTTTTCTCTGAAAAAGTATGAAAACAAAAGAATTGGTTAAAATCGACTGTGTAAATTGAAACAAATAAAAACATTTAACATTGACTTTTAAATATTTGTTCAAGCAACTTGGCTTTAGAATTTTAAAAAGGAGAACCATAACCAAGGCAAAGGGGATATCTCGAAGAAATGAGGAAAGAGAGAAAGAAATGTCAGTGTGTGTAGACTGCCTATCTAGCCTTGGCTGGCAGTCAGTTTAAAAGAAAGGCATTTCTGAATTTACAACTATAGGAAAGACATTAAAATAAAGAGAAAACGTTTTTGATTGGTTAATTTATAGTAAAACATGGTTCATCATAATAAATGCTGATTACGGAGAGATTAAAACTTTGAAAACCCAAGAAATTGGAATGTGTAAATTTATTTGGATTTCTTCCAAAGAGCCTAATTTTGGATGGGATACAATCTTATTTCCCAGTACAAAAAAAAAAAAAAAAAAAATGTACTCTCTAAAAATGATCAAACTCCCTACTTGAAGAACCCTTGTTTTCTCTTTTAAGGCACACACTGTATTAATGAAGAGGCACAACATTTTCAATTAAACGAATTAAACTCCAAAATAACTGTGTATCCATCTATAAATTATAACAGCTGCTATATATTCTTACAAAAATAAGAAGTAATACTTACTTTATTTCTTCGGAAACCATTGACCCCTTTCCGCCCTGTGAACGGCTGTCCTAGACAAAAACAAAACTGAGTTAATTTGTGAATAATTAACAATGACAATTATTCTGAAAATCAACCAAAAGTGATAACAGTAAAGAATGAAAAAGGGCTGCCGTTTTGACAATTGTGATTTCAGCTGATTTGAAACAAAGGCAAATTGAGATGCAAATTCAAAAGCATGGCATGTACATTGCTTGAAAAGTTTAGCTTAAGTGGATTTTTAAGGGCATATAAACTCTTTACAGTCCTATTATGTCAAAACCGATTTATTTTGGTTTATATTTAGGGAAAATAGACAAATATATTTGCTTTTTATATTTACAGATATAATCCCAGATTTTAGGAATGCTAGGATTCTATTTATTTTAATATTTTCGAATAGTTCTTTTAGACTGTTTGCCTTGAAGAAATTGTGTCTTTTGGAGTCAAGATCAATGCATCCAATTACAAAATGCTTTACCATATATTGGGTTTGGCATGTAGAACACCAGGGTGGTTCTTCTTGTTTCAGTAAGAATGAATAAGTCTAGTGTGACCTATTCATGATATAGTAACCTCAGGATTTTCCATGATGGCAAGTTTTTTCCTTAGGGTTAGTAATATTGTATCTAGTTTATTTTATGTTTTTCTGCTCGACATTGATTTTGTAGGTGTTTCTTAATGGTTTTCAATCAGTCTATGGAATTTGGTCATTTTCAGGAACTAGTCTTAATGCCTGTTTAGCACTTTTGTCTGCTCTATCATTGTCCTTAATTCCTGCATAGCTAGGAATCCAGATGAAGAGAATTTTTTGAAAGTAGAGATAGTATGGATTTTTTCCAATATTTTACCTATCAAAGGGTTTTCCAGCTTTTTGGTTTTGATAGATATTAATAATGATATGAAAACATTGCTTGAAAATCTTGTGAAGATTTCTTTTCTTCACAGGCTTCAAACATTAGATAATAAAAGAAGGAATGTTTGCTTATATATTTGCATTTCCCAAAAAGACATATTTTTCCTGAATTCTTCAATGTGGACAATCTACTTTAATAAAAAAATGCAGAAGATAATTTCTTTTCAAAATTACAAACTCATTTACACACGATTGAAAAAAAATTGAGAACAACATATCTTCTGTGTGATTAATCTATAATTTGTACCTATACAATTAAATTTTGCTATTGCATATTGGAAAAACATAGTTATCAAATCTTCAAAAGTAAAATGCAATTTACTAGTGGTGTGTAATAATGTCTCCTGTTAAGAACAGGATATCAGTCTGTGCTACCAGTAAATCTGTAAACTAACATTGGGTTTTCTATCAAAGAAATTAAATTAAACAAAGCCTGCAGTTTTTATTTAACAAAGTATAAAACAAGCAGATTTATATGAAACTAAATTATTTAAATAGCAATATTTGCCAAAGAATTGGATGCAAATCAAGAACGGGCTACCTTCTGTGTGAAAAAGCATTTGAACAATGTTAGAGGATTGATTAATTCTCCGTTCATATAAAGAACCAAATGCACAAAAATCTTTTATTGTACCAACAATTACACAGAGAAAAATATCTGAGGCAAAAAAAGATAAAAAGAAGGAATTATTGATTAAAATGAGAGTTCATAGATAAACCATAAAGAATATAATAAGCCCCTTGCCAAGTCCCCTTTAAACTTGCCAAATGGATGGAGACTGAAGAATCTGAAGATTGGTAAGATGAAAATCAAACTTCTTCAAGGAAGTAACGGAAAGTTCTCAGCATAATCAAGAAAAGATTAAAAAAAAAAAAAGAAGATTTTTGTTCAAATTTTGTGATATGGATCAGCACCTCCTTGTGGAGGAACTGCTTATCTCAAATCACGAAGAGAAAAGGTGAATCTCAAACATGAAAATTGGAGGGGATTTACAGAACTTCTATGTGAATGATTACATATTCCAATACTGAGGTGACACTTAATCTTTGATAGTCAAATGACCGCTGCATTGGAGCTCAAGCTACATATTAAGAGAACCAAATTTGGTTTCTGAGGATTGTGTGTTCAAGATAACAAATTTACAAATTTGGTAGAAATAGTTAAATATTCCTCAACTGTAAGGAATCTTTATTTCCTTAAATTATTTCAGTTTGGAAATATTCTTAATTTCAATGAGCTTGTGAGCCCATGCAGAAAATAATTTTTTTTCTTTTTCATAAATTTAATGATGAAAAATTATGCAGAAGGAGACTATCCTAAGATGTGTCATTCAAGATGCCTTGAATTTTCAAGACAAAAAAAAAAGAAAACCTTGTAGTGCCACACCAGGTACATCTTTCCAAGTTTCTAACAGTTCTTTCAGGAACAAAAAAAAAATCTAAAGGGTTCAATTTACCCACTTAAATCACTGCGCAAAGAAGGAAAATGTAGAAAAGCAGGATGATAATTATGTGGTCCACAATTCATTTTGCACCATTTTCAGGGTTTTGGGAATGAAATTGCCATCATTCTGTGAAGAAAGAATTATTATCACTTTGGCCTACTGAACCAATGACTGATGGAGAGCCTGCAAAACCAAACTTCTGAGTCACTATTTGACAAATTATTAGGTCTTTCCACTTTCTTCAGCTATTAAAAATTAATGGTATTTCACTAACAATAAAATTAATGACTGACTATGAAAGCTTGTATGAGTGCACAAAATTACATTTTACAAAAAGATTTTACAAAAAAAAATAAAAAATAAAATCCTTTCTGAAATTCATAACATTTAAGAAATCACTCAAAAAAACTTACAAGAGATGGACACAAAAATTTATGTCCAACATTTTATTTTTGCACTAAAAAAGTTTTTGACAAGAATTCCCAGCACCATCCCCTTACATGGGAAACATTCTGGCAAACATAATTAGTTTGCTACATTAAGAGAGTCACTAGAAATGAGCCAACATTTTATTTATTTCCCAACAGGGATTACAAAACCACTCAAGTTTTTTTTAAAGTTAACATAATTTGACACTGCCAAGTAGCAAGGATAACGTTTCTTCACGAAAAAAAAAAAGCACTCATCCAGGAAAGACAACTAATCCAGAAAAGAACAAGCACTCAACAAATATGAAATGACATCGCGAGAGATTACTCACCGGTTGATTTTTAGTATTTTTCCTTCGGTCCCTTTTATATTTTCTGTTTTTAAAAACTACAACCTCTGTTTAAAAAGAAAAAAAAGTTATAATCAAAGTGAAGCAGTACATTTGGGGTGCAGGCATAA
The DNA here is from genome assembly GCA_964036315.1 of Acanthosepion esculentum. Taxonomy (NCBI): domain Eukaryota; kingdom Metazoa; phylum Mollusca; class Cephalopoda; order Sepiida; family Sepiidae; genus Acanthosepion; species Acanthosepion esculentum. The sequence continues at coordinate 13,191,267 of OZ038490.1, read as the reverse complement.
ATTTGAATTAAAATATTTCATAGACAGTAGCTTCTATTGAAGGGTTCCTTTAAGTCAATCAGTTAAGGGTTTTCTTATATGAGCTGATGCAATAAATATTCATATCATACAATTAAAAAAGAAAATCATAGGACAGGTCAATGAGCTGTAACTCATGTAATATACAAAGGAAGATGTCATTATGTCAAAAGTTGTTTTGATAAAGTTCAGTTGCTGTGATGATTAAGGCTGGTCTCCCCGTTGGAAGGTAGATTACAACATGAAGACAGAGAGCAGAATTGTCAAGGATATGTTGAGGCAATGATTAGAAGATTAACTAGAACATTATCAATTTCACTTAAGGCTTTGTTTTGCAAACACTTAACTATTCAAATGATTGCATTTGTTTCTTTTTTAATATACAAGGCACAAGAGTCATTCAAAGTAGAGGGTTGGTGAATGATATGAATGCAAGAGTAGGCAGTAAGGATTATGTGGATATGGAGAATACATAATGATTGATCTTTGACTGGAACGGGTTAAGATTGTAGTTCTTGGGGAAGCAGATGCATGGAGGTCTGTCCAACAACGTAGTGGTTCTTGAATGTTGTTGTAAAGAAAAAAACAAACTGTAAACTTATAGTAGCAATAAACGCCTGCAATAGATTTCTTCTGTCTCTCGACTGAAACACTTGTAACCAAATCACAGTTCAAATGATAGACAGTCGTAACAGTCCAACAGGCAACGTAGAAATGACAAAATAGGGTAAAAAATCCAACCTTCACTTCTCACCAGCAAAAACGCATGTTTGTTCACCAAGCTCAGAAAAGATCCTACCCTCGTAAGTGAAAAACAACAGTTTTATTCACCAAGAGATTATTTTTCTGATTGGCCACACCAATCAAGGAAGGAAGGAACATTAGCATGGATTCTGATACTTAAAGTAGTAGCTTTTTTTAACTACTTTTGGTAATCTTTGGCAGATCACACACAAAACATGAACTCTTTTTCAAGGTAGATGTTTATCTCTTTCACTACATTGGGGAAAGAACTGAGTTGAACTTCTTTCTGACAAAATGGAAAATGGATTGAGTGAGGGTCTTTTGACTACATGATGTAAACATGGTGGATAGGTCTTAGCTATAAACAACTGAACTGGTGAGACTAAAGGATGGAGCTAGTCCAAACATTTGCCATGGATGTTGTGATACAGTAGTGACAGGCTTGCAATATTTGGAAAAGAGGTTACAGAGTGGTACATAAGTCATCACCCACAAGGCCGCATAAATGTCTCTGGACTCTATCAAGGCTGGAAAGTGAGGATTGGGCAGCCCGGATATGGTAGCAATACTTCATTTCTAGGCTAATCTGACTCTTGTAAAGCTAAAAAAAAATGGCAGGAGTCAAGGACTTTATGGAGCATTATTAGAAGAAAAATATTCTCCATTTTATCAAAAAAAAAAATTGTTCAACATATAAAGAAATTGTAGTGATATGTAAATGTCTGCCTAATTAGCATAGCTAAGGTATAGACTATATAAATGCCCAAGTAGTAAGGGTAGGGTAGCTCTCGGATGAGATAAACGACTACTGCTGGATTGATAAAATATAACATAACAGAAACAAAGAAATATTCAGAATTGTATACTTATCTTGAATATATAAACAGATGTAGATGATAGACACAGATTTTGTTTTTTTTACCTCCCACTTCTTTTGCTTCTCTCCCTATATATATTTTTTTTGTCAAAATATATTTAGCACTGTTGATAGAGAGTTTGAATGTACTCAGATTATAACAGTTAAATTTACTATTTATCAATATATTTAGTTTAAACTATTCCTAAATTTATTCCCCCCAAATTCCTTGAAGTACAGGTTGGATAGATCAATCAATACTACTAGTCTGTCAAACTAGAGTCTCCCAACTTTAATTAATTTGCACTGAATTTAATGTCTTTTTACTTTTCTTTCTCTCCAGATTTTATACCTCTTTAATTTTACTTCTGATAACCCTCTCTTTGGGAGTGGGAGTAATAATGAATTTTACACACCCTTCTAGTTCAGACACTCTATTCATGTATTTCCTATACGTCAGAATCAAAACAGAAATTTACTGACCTGCAAGTGTCATGAGACCATTCTTCCGGAACCGGAACAATTCTCGAATTCTGTTCTTTAATTCTCTTTCTCCTAAAAAGAGATAAAAAAGAAAAGAAAAAGATAATTCAAAACTTGAAGAGCAAAGCAAAATAGATGATTGTTTTAGAAGGCATGCATTGAGGACTGTTTCGCAAAAACAACCAATCATTCTCTCAGCTGAGCTTTCTTCAGACACAATCACAACGGTGGTTTGGAGTATTTACTTAAACTCTTTGTATATTAAAAGAATTTATTTAATCATATGACTCTCTTAAAATTTTACTTAAAGATTTTTTTTTTTTAAATCCTCTATTCAGGTAGGCGATCTATAACTTCCATAATTCACTAGCAAAATAAAGGGAGATAATAAGTTAAAACCTTTTTTTAATTCTTTTCCTTTCAGCTTTACATCTGATCATTTTTCTCTCAAGCTGAAGTTCACAATATCTCTGAGAGCTACAAGTTGACCAATATCTGTATTCTTGAAGGTATGCAGAGGCAAAGATCTGTTACTAAGTGTGATCATGATTATAGTTGATTCTTAAGTTCGACACAATATTTTGCTACTTGTTTGTTTTTCTTTTGTTTAATGTCAATTTTTTAATAAAACACTAGTTCATATTATTACATATTTATTGTTAGGGTGAATTTAATACTTAGCTAATCTCCAACAGTTCTTTCAATGTTTATTTCATTAATTAGCATCTTCATTAAAAATAAATTGTGTGAATTCCAAATAAACAGCAAAAACCATTGAGGTTTTTTTTTTTTTTTTAAATAAAACTGAAACTGTCAAATAGTTTCTTCCCAGAAACTATTTGAAGTTTGTAGCTAAAGTTATTTGTTCTGGAACTGAACCAATAAAAGAGTAACACTTACAAAATAGCAACATTTCTGGTACCTTAAACATTTATATCTGCAATAACTAAGTGTAGTCAGAATGGGAGGAAGATGTCTTAATAGGGTAAAAATTAGAGGTTCAGTACATTCATTCTTTTTGGATGCCATTGAAATCTACAATTTTTAAAAAGAATTTTTTCATGTTAATGTTTAAAAAAAAAAGTCCTTAAAAAAAGAAAAAAAGAAAAGAAAGAAGTGTTTTTATAAGCAAGCAGTAAATACATATAAAGACTTCAAAAAGTTTCAAGACAAATTTTTGTGAGAAAAGCTTTTAGGCAGTGAACCATTAAATCTGCTGACTTACGTGCTAAATTTTCATAATACTGTACATGTTCCTGGAATGTGTTAAACTGTGCAAACACTCGTAATTTTTCTTGGAACTCTCTACAAAAGAAGAAAATTAAAGACCAATTAATAAAACGCAAAGGAAAATATTGAAATTTCACAATGCAAAAAATATGTACAATATTTAAAAAGCTGTTTAAATTTGCATTTTAGGAATACAATGTGCTGTATTATTTTATAAAACAAAGAACCTAGATAAGCAGAGGATCTGTTAGACTTGCATGCCAATGTGTGAAACTTCGTTGGCATTGGCTGAAAAGAACTAGCAATAAATAAATGGGCAGTACTTAGAAAAAACAAAAACGACATGATATGCCGAGACACAGAGAGTGGAATAAGAACAATCTACTCTTGCAGATTGAATAAAGGGTTCAGTTTGAAACTTCCTGATGGTTACCCAGGTTGACATAAAGTTGGTGGGCAAAACAGCCGCCATATTGTGATGACAACAACAACAACAAAGGTGGAGGTATTAATCTAACAGTAAATATTGGAAATTAAAATCTAAAATTAAGTTGAAAGAAATACTAGTCAAAAGTGAATAATGGTTGACAAGGCTGCCTTTAATAATAAAATTCAAGACAATATTACTAGCAATGGTCATAGAATGATAGTCTAAGATTGAAGGGGGCATTGATTGGTTGAGTTTAACAGCACTCTTGTGGATCACTTACAGCCAAATTGATTGTGTTGTAAACATATTTTATACTTGGTCAAGTATGGATGAGCGTAAGTTTTATAGTTTGTTAGGTATGGTTGAAGGAAAATTTCCTCCAAGTGTGATAGAGAAGAAGTTTTATTGTTCATCAGGCATGTTTTAAAACAAGTTTTATTGTTTGCAAAGAATGATTGAAGATCAGTTTTTTGATTGTGTAAACTTATAAACATTTTTTTAAAATATTTTATTGTAAAGTCCAATCTTTTTGGCAAATTGCAGTATGTCATCTGGTTTAATGTTTTTGAAAAGTTCTCTAAGGTTGTTTGCTCTGTAATACTTGTTTCAGCTTTCCCAGAAGCAGCAACATTCGAACAGTATGCGCCTAACCGTATTCGACTCCTGACATGGTACACATATTGGTGGGATTTAATTTCTCAATAAACGCCTGTGAGTAACATCTGTATGTCACAATATGAAATCTGGTGAGCATCATCTCCTCTCATGTTTTGTTAGCCAGTGAAATATTCCCCGATGATTGGCTGAATATTAGTAGTTCATAAGTAATATAATGACAGTTATTCCATAGGCATTGCCATTTTCGTTTAATAATCTTATTAATGGTTGGTCAGAGATCACTGTATGGGATTTTGGGATTTGATAATTCCATATTTAGTGACATCTTTGGGGGGGTGGAGAAAAAAGGAAAAAGAACTGGAGAAAAAGAAATAATGGTTGGCAATGCTTCATCTAATAAGAAATTATGATAATATTTCTAAAGAAAAAAAAAAAAAAAAAAAAAAATAACCAAAACAAGACAGAAGCCATAGTGAAAGTATAAAACCAATGTACCTGTCAATTTTTGTCGTCTTTCGTTTGGAATTGGGAGATTTGAATTTGTTACCACCACTGTAATGAAATAAGCCATAGTCGTGAGCCACTCTTTTTCTCTGCTCTCGTTCCTGCAACCTCAATCTGTAGTTATCCACCTGAGTGAGTTTGAATGCTGTAAAGAGAGAGAGAGAGAGAGAAAATAAAATCATTGATCTCGTCAATGAAAATCATCAGGTAACAATTTTCTGAATTTAACAGTTACTCCTAATCTGGAACTTCATTAATTTTATAGAGTATCTGAGCACCACCTCACCTGAGACTTTTAGTCAATGGATAGCAAAAATTGTATATAAACAAGGAAAGCTTTTAATTATAACTGTTATGTTTTCATTCCCTTGAATGAAGATGACTCAATCTTGAAATATAATGTCACTTGGAGTCAATATAGCCTTATTGAATTATGTAGTAAGGATATATGACTTGTTTTCTGCTGACCATTCTCGGTATCAGTATATATGCTATTTGTACATGTCCAAGGTCATATTCTGGAGAGGTGTATTCATCTCCACGACAACAAAGACAGCTTTCCAAAGCCTTTTTCTTTCTAACACTCTTATCTGTTTTAGATATGCAATTTCTTTAGTCGATAGTTTGTTTGACATGGGTTCACTTCCAACGTTTCAGTCTGATTACGTTTTTGCTTACTCTGGCGTTGTATTATTAGTTTTAGGAATAGGTAATTCAAAGGTATCATAAAGTATGGCCATCAGTGTGTTAAATTGTATTAGTTGTTTATATTCTGTGCATGTCTAGACCTCAACTGATTTATATGTCTTCTATGTTGACAATGTTCATCATACTACCAAGCTGTTGAATAATTTTTCCTTCCTGCCAATTTTCCTTTCCAGCCTTAAACTTTTAAAGAAGACTTTATTTCCGATCTTAAATGATCTGGTAGTTTCAAATTGCTGACTTTTTATTCTCTGGCAGTAATTTGTCAAAAATGGAACTAATGTTCCTAGAAAAGATGACTTCCACAGTTGACATTTTTGTGGTGATGTTTGCATTTGACATCATTTAATATATGCTCAAAAATTCTTGTAGCGCCATTTCTTCAGCTTTCAAGCCTTTAGCTTTTCTTACTGCCCTTTTGAAAGTGTCAACAAACTGCTCAGCTTGACCATTTGACTTCAGATGATGAATGGACATTGTCAAATGTTCAACTGCATAGTTTTTGCAGAAATTTTAAAACTCACTAGTGTGACAGAGAGAGAGAGTGAGAGAGTCTGGGAAACACACATGCACAGGTATATTTTTTTTTATTGAAATTGGAGTAGATCTGAGTAGCAAAATTAGATTAGAGCATTTTGTTTACTGATGGGAAATCTGATCTAGGGCAGAAGTTGTACCCATTGGATCTGGGTCATTAGAAGACAATGGAAATGGTTGAAATAATTTTTGTCGGTTAAAAATTAACATAGAGCTTAGTAAGCTATACAGAACTTTGGAATTCACATGATTTTGGTTGAAGCAGCCAGAACCCTGTGATAATCGCGTGCGAAGTAGTAGGGCCAAGGGTCGATTATGACCAGCCCGGTTTTTCTATATAAATGCATAGTTATGCTGAGAAAGGGAGAGACGGGAGAAAATTCTTGGCAAGATTGGAGAAGAGAATTAGCCAGGGCAAGAGTTGGGCTAGAAACAGTGGAGAGTCAAGTTGGAGAGGAAGTGACGCCAGAGATTGGAATGAAGCGTCCGCTAACATGTACTGTTGATATAAGTACCACTGCTTCTGCTACCACGAATATTACTACTACGGTTACTACTGCTGAGGAGGAACACCACTATAAACTTTAAGCTCGCAGAGAAATCTTATCTCTCTCATCACAAGAGACGTATATCGTTCTGAGACGATTTAACAAGTTAATCACAATACACTCTCTCTGAGTCTAGAATCCAGTGTATGAGTTTTTACGTCAAATACTTTTCTTTTCTGTATCCCGTTTCTTTTCTCTACTATTCTTTTCTGTTATATAAAAGACATTAACAATTCAACCATTGAATCGTTGTTTGTCCGGCTTTCTGCAGATATCAATTTTTTTGCTGCATTCTAAATTTCTTTACACAGTCTCTCCAGCCGTGTCTACATCTTCAGTCGACCGTGAATGGATGAACATCACTTCTGCTTTCTGGATCAAACAAATCACAACGTGGGCAGGAATCAGGATTAAACCAGTGGACTGGCCGAATGATCTACGGATGCTCAGGGGACCTATGGCCATTCCTTTAAGTTTGGTTAGGACCGAGTAGACACCTCAACCCAGAGATTAAGACGTCAGAGGTTGAGGGGCTGCGGCGAAAGTGTTAGACTGGTGTCCATGACCAGGATAGACCCGTGGGAATTACCACGGCTGTTTGAAAGAGGAGAGAAGGTTGCATTTGTTTTGTCCAGTCGGGACCAATTAAGACCAAAAAGGACTCTAGTCTTCGGACTATATTGGTCTAAAAGGGACATAGGGAGGAAAAGAAAAGGAAGCAAAAGGAGGAGGAAAAAGAAACAAAACATGGAGCGGCAGACCTCAGCTAAGTCGCTTTTTGGTTTCCTTTGTTCGCTAATTGCACTTAGATCTGCCAGTAATATTGTTGATCTTGTTTTGACTTTGTCGACGTTGTACGCAGTTGAAGCGCCACCACCGTGTTAAGTATTTTTCCTTTCGTTGACAAGATGCTAGGATGAGCGTAGCAGGATCAGACGCCACAGATGACCTTGGGGACATGGGAGTCCCTGAAATATCGATGGTTTTCAGGAGGCTGACAGGGAGGATGAAGCTACCTACTTATAAAGGAAACCCTGCGGACCTGCACAAATGAATTTTGTCCATTCAGAGGAAGCAGGTGATCTATGGCCTCTCAGACCAAGAAATGGTGCTCCTAGCTAACGATGCTGCAGCGGGGCAGGTGTCCAAATTCATAGGGGGGTGGTGGTATATAGAAAACCTGGCCCTGTCGTGGACCGAGCTTAAATCCGCTCTGGTGTGGCAATACGCAAGTGAGCGTACGGCCATTGAGGCAGTCAGGAAATTATTCTGGCTGCAGCAACAAGGAGAGACTAATGAAGAATTGGGGGGAAAGAATCGTGGGGCTAGCGGCATTAGCTTTTCCGGAGTTGGTGACTCGGGACAGTGGTCCTATTCAGGCCTTGTTGGCTGATGTGTATGGGGACGCGCTGAGTGACAGGGACCAGAGGGGCGATGTTCTGAAGTGGGGACCGATCAGCATGGCCGCAGCTCGGACCAGCGAATGACTCTGGAATAGAATAAGAGGGGGTGTAGGTAGGAACCCCGGGGGAGCCAAAGTAGTGATGAAAAAGAAGGACCGGGAGCGGATCCAGATACGGGACCCAAAAGAAGAGGTGGAAGAGGACTGGAAGGCTGAGGCAGTTCACAATAGAACCTGGGATCTGCATTATGGGTTTCACAAGCCCACACCGGGCCGATATGGGCTGGTGTGCTGGACTTGCAAGTATGGTGGGCATAGGGCCCACAACTGTCTGACAAACTATGGAGGTGACCCAAGGTCTTTGGGGACGGACTGCACGACTTGAGTCAGGAAATTATTCTGGCTGCAGCAACAAGGAGAGACTAATGAAGAATTGGGGGGAAAGAATCGTGGGGCTAGCGGCATTAGCTTTTCCGGAGTTGGTGACTCGGGACAGTGGTCCTATTCAGGCCTTGTTGGCTGATGTGTATGGGGACGCGCTGAGTGACAGGGACCAGAGGGGCGATGTTCTGAAGTGGGGACCGATCAGCATGGCCGCAGCTCGGACCAGCGAATGACTCTGGAATAGAATAAGAGGGGGTGTAGGTAGGAACCCCGGGGGAGCCAAAGTAGTGATGAAAAAGAAGGACCGGGAGCGGATCCAGATACGGGACCCAAAAGAAGAGGTGGAAGAGGACTGGAAGGCTGAGGCAGTTCACAATAGAACCTGGGATCTGCATTATGGGTTTCACAAGCCCACACCGGGCCGATATGGGCTGGTGTGCTGGACTTGCAAGTATGGTGGGCATAGGGCCCACAACTGTCTGACAAACTATGGAGGTGACCCAAGGTCTTTGGGGACGGACTGCACGACTTGCGGTGAGTTCGGTGGTGTACGGCAGAGATAGACCGTAAACTGTGGATAAAGTGAGTTAATACGCTGATGTCCCCTACCGAGAAGGAAAAGAGTCCGGGTTTAACGCCGATGGGTCACCTGCAAAGAAGTAAGAGGCAGGGTGGCCCCAGTGCAAGTAAGACTTCTGAGATGCTGGACATGTGGTGTGATTGGGCACTTTTCGGCAAGTTGTAAGAAACGAAAGTGTTGACGATGTGCAGGAGCGGGTCACCTGAGACAAACCTGTCCTCGCAGAAGAAAAATGGACCACACTGAACGGAACAACCCTAACTCGAATGGCGGGGAGAAATGGGTTGCTAGTCTGAGAAAAGAGAGTCATCCAAGCTCTAGCCCACTCAGGAGGGCCCCTAGACAGAAATTGGAGCCTCTAGAAAAAGGTGAACTCCTGTCACCGACTCCTACGTCTTGGTTGTCGAGAAAGCAAGAGGAAGGGAGAGAACATACAGAAAGGAGAAAAGCACAGATGTGCTGTTTGCTGAAGGAAGGGCCAGACTTCACCTGTAATGTGTTGCTGGGAGACAAGAAGGTGAAGGCCCTGAAAACAAAGCTTAGTCCTGTCGATCTACTAATAAGTCAGGCTGATAGTAGCAGGATGATGATAGAGGGTATGACGTGGCTACCTATCCAGTTGGCAAGAACCAGAGGTAAAGTTAAGGTTTATGTGGAATCTGACTTGTGTGGTGAGCTAATTTTGGAGAATGACTGGCTTCAGCAGAATAAGGCACAGATCCGTTTCGAATCCCCACCACCCTAACATTGGATGGGGTAGGGATACTGTTGGGAGAGGATAATTATGAACAATTGCCAGTGGTGGCCCAGACAGATATAAAGCTTCCTCCTAGGACTACTGTAACTGGGAGGGGCAAGATTATAGCAGAAGGAGTGCTGAACAGTGGCGTGTACCAAGTGGTCCCTCCTCATAGGTATGATAATAGTGAAGGGGAAATAACCGCGTGTGATTTGTTGGTGAAGAGGTCGGGGACCGTTCCCTTGCTGTTAACCAATACTGCCACTAAAACTATTAAAATAAAGCAGGGAGAGGAGCTAACACAGGTGTGTCTAGTGAGAGAAGCCAAACGGGTGAGAGTATGGAATGAGAATAGGCCTGGGAATAATACAGGTAGCGATGAGATAAGGGATGAAGATATAACATCCCCTGAGCGTTATAGGAGGAAATTGAGTGGGTTGCTGAACGATAATCGGGAGGTAATAGCCATTACGGATAAGTAACTGGGACAGATGGAGACAGTTGAAATGAAGATAGACACGGGTAATCACCTACCTCTTAAGACTGTATAGGACCCCAATCCACAAAAGAAAATTAGTAGAGGATGCAGTGAGTGAAATGATGGAATCAGGGATAATCAAAAGGTCCAAATCTCACTGGAGTTTTCCAATAGTAATTGTTGAAAAGAAAGATGGAGGGCATAGGTTTTGTGTGGATTTTCATCAATTAAATGCCATTACGAAACCGCTGGCAGTGCCCCTCCCCTTGATTGATGATATTCTAGCTCTTTTAGGAGAGTCTAAATGTTTTTCCACCTTGGATTTGAGGTTGGGATATTAGCAGGTAGCACTTAGCAAAAAGGATCAGGAAAAGACTGCTTTTACCTGCCACATGGGTCTCTTCAATTTTAGAGTTATGCCGTTTGGGTTAGCAAACGCCCCGGGTGTATTTAGTCAGTTAATGTCCATCGTATTGAATGGCACTGAGGCATTTGCCATGGCGTATCAAGATGACATCATGGTGTTTTCAAATTCACCAGAGGAGCATTTTGAACATCTGCAGAAGGTGTTTGATAGGTTAAGGGAACATGGATTAAAGTTAAAATTATCAAAGTGTCAGTTTATGAAAGAAGAGACAAAGTACTTAGGGTTTATCATAAACAAAGAAGGAATAACAACGGATTTAGACAAAGTAGAGGTTATAAGAGCCATGCCCGCACCAAAGACCGTAAGAGAGATTAGGAGATTTATTGGAGCCATCGGATATTATCGGAGGTTCATACCAGCATTTGGTCGGCTAGTAGGCCCTCTAATAGCTCTAAGAAGCATGTTAGGTTTAAGTGGACCGAGGATTGTCAGCGTGCATTTGAGGCTCTTACACAACCATGTCCCAATAAGGATGGACCAGTACCGGGTGTGCCTGAGGAAGTGCCGATCTATTTGCTGTCTCATCGGCTCTCCGAGACTCAGCAAAGTTGGCCAGTAATAGAAAAAGAGGCGTTCGCCATTCTGTATGCTGTGCAGAAATTAGATTATTATTTGAGTGGGGCTGTGTTTACCATTAAAACAGACCACCAACCCCTCAAATATTTGTTAGAGGTGGAGTGGACGAATAAGAAGATACAACAGTGGGCATTGAAGTTAAGTGGGTATAACTGCAGAATAGAATATTTGGCAGGGAAGGCTAATACCTGTGCTGACCTATTATCGAGGATTCTGAGGCAATTAGAGCCTGAATCTGTCAGGTTGGAGCCGGGTGTGGATGATAAAGCATTCCAAATTAATGTGATCAATTCACAAGCGTTGAAGGAGAGACATGGTTGGGAAGATCAGGAAATGAGTGAAACGGAGATTGTTTCTGACCCCACTGGAAAGATATTATTAGGCAAAACCAAGAGGATAGCAAGAAAGCAATTATCAGGTCCAGGGTAGAAGCAGGGCATACCTCCAAATATATGGTGCACGATGGAGTGTTGTATTACCTTTCAGGAAAAGATGAGGAAGTGAGTTTAAAAATGGTGATACTTGAGAAGTTGAAAGCTGAATTTCTAGACCAGTGCCATAGGAGGTTAGGACACCTGGGAATTGATAAGACGTATGGATTAATAACGAAAAATTACTACTGGCCTAAGTTGTTTAATGATGTTGTGAACCATGTAAAAAATGTGTAACATGCCAAGTACAGAGTTGAAGGAGTAGGGTTGCCCCAGTATTAGAAACAGATGTTCCGAATTATCCATTTCAGAAAGTAAGCATGGATATTTCCGGGCCCTATAGAGAAACACATAGAGGTAATCTTTACATAGTGAGTTTTGTGGTCTGGCTGACAAATTGGCCTGAGGCATTTGCCATACCGGATAAGGCATATATATTCCCTAGGTATGGGGCCTCCGAACAGTTGGTTACCAATAATGGATTGGAGAATGTGAATCAGATTATGAGAGAGACGTTGGGAGAATTAAACATACAGCACATAACCACCTCTCCATATCACCCCCAAAGTAACGCTAAAGTAGAGAGATTTCATAAGACCCTCGCTGATGTGTTAGCTAAACTAACAGGGGGTAATAGGGAAAATTGAGATTTATTCGTAATCCAAGCGTTAGCAGCTGTGAGATTCTCAATAAACGAGATGACAAAATTTTCCCCTTATTACTTGATATATGGCAGGGATGTAGTCTTACCTATAGACAATCTGTTACGACCCAGGAGGAAGTATTTAGGAGAGGATCATCACCAAATAGTTTTAGAACAACAGCATAAAATTTTTACACAGGTGAGGAGGAGGATTCAAAGAGCCCAGAAAAGTCGAAATGATAGAGTAAATAAAAATAGAGAAGAAGTTTCCTTCCAGATAGGTGATCCAGTGTATTATAAAATACACCTGAGAGAAGGTAAATTGGACCAGAGATGGAGTCCATACTATAGGATCGTGGAGCAGATGGGTCCGGTCTCCTTTGTGATCTGGGACCTATTGATTGGACAGGTAAGAGTGCATGTGAATGATATAAAGCTAGCTGAAATAGGAGAATGGAAAGGAGATGAAACAAAAGCTCAACAGAAAAGGCTGAGGAAAACTATGTTGGTAGAACCTGAAGGGTTAGAGACTGAGAGTGAAAGTGAAGGGAGTGAGGAGATTGAAATTAGCCCAACTACCCTTCAAAGGCTGAGGGAGGTAAGTTAGACCCCAGCGGGACATTCTGAGGAAGCAGGGATTGAGCCTAACGTTAGGGAAGAAGAAGAACTGAGTGAATGGGAAGAAGAGGATGAAATTCCGTTAGCTCAATTGCAGAGTAAATTGCGGACTGAAAAAAGCACCTAGTGTTAATGAGGAATTACCACTAAAACAGCGATCGAGGGGTGCGGTGCAGCCCGAGCCCAAGGATTAAGTGAAACCAGTACAGTGGCTGTGGTGAACGAGTGACGGTCTGGGACTAACTGTACATTTATCATTGGTGCTGGTGAACTGTGTGGGCGGGCCCCATGCATGCATGGCGCAGGTGGTGGTGTGGGTCGGTGCTTGACGTATCGCTCTAAGGTGTAACCACCCGATAAAAACAATGAGAGAATGATTGAGTAAGACTAATTATTCTCTCCATCTCCTTGCAGACACGGACGAGTTGGCTCGTGGTACTGACGATGCTAGTTGTGGTAGCTAATACTTGGGAACACAGTGAGAATACTGTATTTAAGAAGACTAGCGACTCAATGTTACTAGGCTGGAATTGGCTAAGAATAGAGGGCGTATCAATTAGTTGATTTTTCACCTGGAGGTTTTTAGAAAAGAAGTGATAAATGTAACCACGTCTGTAACAACCGAATTACAGAAATTAGAGGGGTTTTTGCAAAGGTATTTTCAGTTATTAGCTATAATGAGTAAGGTACGTCAAACAAGTCACTCTTTAACGGTGTTGTTAGAGCATGTGAGAGCACAATTAGACATGCTGTCGCTGGGACACCTGTCTCAGAGTATAATAACTCAGGAACGATTAAGGGAAGTACTACTGGAGATACAAGCCAAACTACCTCATCACCTTAGATTACCTGTAGACCCCACCCAGCAGTTATGGAGGTATTATAGTGCCTTGGGAAGTACTACCTTGTTGGAAGATGACAAATTGCTAGTAGTAGTGCCGGTTCTATTACTGGACAGAGATAGTACCTTTGAAATTTCTCAGGTGATGAATTTTCCCCTTCCCTATTCAAAACTAAGGCCAAAGATAGGAGCGGTGGCTAGGTACAAGGTAGAGACGGAATTTGTTGCCCTAAACCTAGCCAGGACAGAGTTTATGCTATTAACAAGAGGAGAAGCAGGAAAATGCAAGAATGTCTCTGACGGAATTTGGGTGGTAGCCACACAAGAAGAGATTGAATTATCTAAGGTGTGTGAAGGGAAGTCCACCACTACGATAAGAGTTATTCCCCCTTTGTTTTTTGTAGAGCTACCCATTGGTTGTGGAGCTCATGGTCCATCTATTTCTTTACCTCCCTACTACCAAGCAGATGAGAAGTTTGAAGAGAATGAAGCTTTGTTAGAGCTGGTAGGAACAAATCCGGGTGGATAGACGGGATTGTGGGAGAGATTCCTAAGATGTCGCTAGAAAAGATATCGGCACTGTTAAGGCCAATCCATAAGATTGATCTTGGACAGTTGAAGTCGGAGTTAGATAAGATAGGTACGCCGAATTCTGGCTGGAGAGAGAATTTGGTTGCTATAATAACCTGGCCGACCGTTGTGGGAATTATACTAATGATAGTCGTGGCCTTGCTGGTTTGGTGGTGGTTGAAGAGGCATGCGATGTTGTCGACCAGGCAGAATAAACTGGCATGGGAGTGCATGAGTGAAGGAGGGATTCCAGTTAGTGCACTTTACCAAGGTAGGTCCAACCCGAGTGCATTGGGACCCTTAACTGATATTGAAGAAGCGTCCACGATTGTCGTGGAAGGACCTGAACCAACAAAAGATTCGACAAAGCCTGTTGTGAAGGCGAGACAAAATCAGAGGGACAGATTTATGAATAAATCAAATTTCTTTTTTTTATTTTTAGTAATGAGACTGAAATAATTGGTAAGGAGTGTTGCAAACTCCAAGAGAAAAAAAAAAGGAAAGAACACTCGAACTAGTGAACTATGTGAAAAGGTTCTATTGTACGAGATCACCAAAACAGTGAGCTTTAACTGGAAGTTGCATGTACATATGTATCGTAAGGACAATGAAAATGTAAATGGGCATAATGAGCCCTAAGAAGAACTGAGGACTCTACCTTTGCATGCCGGAAGAGACGTATGTTTAAGTAGCCCCCTAGTAAGAAGCATGTTGGACTGGGTTTTCTCATATTTTGTTGGTATGAAAGATCGTGTGTCATTTACTAGTAAATGACAGATGGGTAGGGGAGGAAATGTGACAGAGAGAGAGAGAGTTTGGGAAGCATACACACACACACACACACACACACACACACACACACCTATATTTTTTTTTATTGAAATTGGAGTAGATCTGAGTAGCAAAATTAGATCAGAGCATTTTGTTTACTGATGGGAAATCTGATCTAGGACAAAAGTTGTACCCATTGGATCTGGGTCATTAGAAGACAATGCAAATGGTTGAAATAATTTTTATCGGTTACAAATTAACATAGAGCTTAGTAAGCTATACGGAACTTTGGAATTCACATGATTTTGGTTGAAGCAGCCAGAACCCCGTGATAATCGCGTGCGAAGTAGTAGGGCCAAGAGTCGGTTATGACCAGCCGGGTTTTTCTATATAAATGCATAGTTATGCTGAGAAAGGGAGAGACAGGAGAAAATTCTTGGCAAGATTGGAGAAGAGAATTAGCCCGGGCAAGAGTTGGGCTAGAAACAGTGGAGAGTCGAGTTGGAGACTCGAGGAGGAGAGGAAGTGACGTCAGAGATTGGAACGAAGCATCCGCTAACATGTACTGTTGATATAAGTACCACTGCTTCTGCTACCATGAATATTACTACTACAGTTACTACTGCTGAGGAGAAAACTTATCCCTCTATTGCAAGAGTCGTATATCGTTCTGAGACGATTTAACAAGAAGTTGATCACAATACACTCTCTCTGTGTCTACAATCCAGTGTATAAGTTTTTACGTCAAATACTTTTCTTTTCTGTAACCAGTTTCTTTCCTCTACTATTCTTTTCTGTTATATAAAAGACATTAACAATTCAACCATTGAATCATTGTTTGTCCGGCTTTCTGCAGATATCAATTTTTTTTTGCTGCATTCTAAATTTCTTTACACAGTCTCTCCAGCAGTGTCTACATCTTCAGTTGACCGTGAATGGATGAACATCGCTTCTGCTTTCTGGATCAAACAAATCACGACGTGGGCAGGAATCAGGATTAAACCAGTGGACTGGCCGAATGATCTATGGATGCTCAGGGGACCTACTGCCACTCCCTCAAGTTCGGTTAAGACCAAATAGACACCTCAACCCAGAGAGTAAGATGTCTGAGGTTGAGGGGCTGGGGCGAAAGTGTTAGACTAGAAGTAACTTGAGTTCGATTATCGGATACCACATTGTCAGTTACTCCAAACCTTACAAAAAGTCTGCATAAGAATTTAATTGTTATTGTAATAGTAGGCTATTTACACTTTAATATCTCAGGCCTTTTTGTGAAACTGTTGACCACAATTAAATAGCATGAACCATTTAGTAGTACAGCAAAGTCCATATGTAGTCTTGCCCACAGTTTATCAGTCCTTGCCCATGCCTGATAATTTATAGGTGTTTTTTTTGTTGTTGACTGACAATCATCACATTTTTTAACTGTATTTTGAATATCTTTGTCCAATAAACGTAGCTTCTCATCAGGAACTTCATCCTCACTATTCCCAGATGTCCTATGTGGAATTGTTGCAAAATCCTACTATTTTTTCCGAGTACAAAAGTACTCCATCACAAATAGAATAAAATGAATTTTGATATTGTCTATCATAATTGGCATTTCTTTAAGTGTTACACACCAGGCTTTTAGTTTCTTTTTCGGATTCCAGCAAAGCAATCACAGTATCTTCAAAATCTTTATATTTTGATATCAATATGGAGACATCAGTGTGTCCCAATTTTTTTGACAGTAGAAATTCCATCTTAAAATCATAGTTCAATAAAATCATAGTCTGTTTGCAGCATGCATGGGAATCCCCCTCTTAGAACTGAATATACTTACTAATGGACGATGATCAGTTTACAGTAGGAATTTTCTTTCTAATATCATTCAGTGAAATTTCTTTACAGCACAAATTATAGCAATCCCTTCCTTTTCAATTTGACTGTAGCATTTTCTGTATTTGCCAAGCATTTTTAATCATGGGTGACTGCTTTCACTGTACTGTCTTCAAATTTATGGCCTATTATATAGGCCTCCTATGTTATATTTGCTTGTGTCCAACACTACTATTATCTGTCGGTGCGAGTCATAATGTGTCAGCAATAACTCTGAAGTTAGTTTTTTTTATTTCCTTTTAAATCTTTTTGACATTCTGCTGACCAATTCCATTTTGTATCCTTCTTAAGTAAATTATTCAGAGGTGCTCCAAATTTGTCATGGAAGGTATGTCTTTAATGGCACTTGATCTAGTAGGATCTTGTCTTCTTCCTATTTCATTGATTATCTGCCCTAAATATTTAATCTTATCCATAAAGAACTAACATTTCTGTTCACTGAATTTGAAACCATAATCATGGAGTCTCTGAAATACTTGCTGAATCAGTTCTATGTGCTATATTTTCACAGCGCTCTTGAAGATATGCCTCAGACAAATCAATTTTTAAAAAAATTACCACCATTTAATTTGGCAAATATATTCTCTGCTTTTTTAGTTTTACACACAAGAGTGATGTTACATGTAATTTTCCCAAGAAAAATTAATTTCTTACCCGATATTCCTCATGCAACTTAGTTGTTTTTTTATTTTAGTTAGGCGTGACAATTCTGTTCCAAGTTTCTTTATCAGTAATTGTAATATTGCTACTAGTGCCCAATTGAAATCTCACTGTAGAATGATTCATTTTTATTGTCATGAATTTTCTATTATTTGAACTTTTCAGTTTTTTTTATAGCTGGTAGCACTACTTTCAGCAAGTTAATTTGTGTATTTCTTTTGCGATCTGTTTTTCCACAAATAAAAACATATTTTGGTTTTAAATGGACAGTCCTTTCTGAAATGAAGCATACCACAGCCATAGCATGGGTTAAGTTTGGCAGTATTTTTCTTTTGGATTTTTTTCTTTTAATACTACTGTCTTTTTTTAACTACTTATACTTCTGACATGCCATTTTGTTCAATTTTCGCTGTATTGTGCTTTAAATTAACAATTTTTTGGCACTCTTTTGCAACAGTCTGCATCAATTAACTTTGAATCCTGTTCAAATTTTGTAAGGATTTGAGAGCATATTTCTTCATCGTTGCTTGATGTTAGACCTTTAATGAAGATTAGACATTTACATCTACCTGGGAATAATTAATCCAGTTTAAATTTCTCACATTCATGGTTGACTTTATTGGCATATGTGACAATATCTTCATCTTCGTCTTTAGTAAGGTTCATACACTGCCAACATGTATAAAAAGGTAAATTCTTTTTGCCCAAAATTTTTGATAATATTGACACTGTTTCGTTAAATGTCACTTTTCCTGGAGTATTTGGCAAAATGAAATTCAGATATTTTTCATGGTCAGTGGGACACAATTTTTGTAACAGAAGACATACTTTCTTTTCATCCAATCATCCTTGACATTCTTCTCTGAAAATGGCCTTGTACCTTCTGAAGTACGATAAGAATGTAATGTTTTCTTCTGGGATGTAATTAAATTCAGAAAATGAAATTGATACATTGCCTGTTCCTTGCTTTTCCAGGCTTGCCTTCAACTGTTCTTGATATTCAAACTGCTCCTGCTGCATTTGTTGTAATAGTAGCTGAATAATTATCTTCAATTCTTCCATAGTGTTGTTATTTTCATACAAGTAGTCCTTAACAAGGAAGAAAAGGTTCCCCCCCCCCCTAATAGCAGTATGTCATACATCACTGGAATTTATTGACTTTTGTGTTGCCCTATGAATATACATGAACTCCACAAAATTTTTTTTCATGAATTTTGAATTTTCTTTGCCAGCTATTTATGCTAAGAGATAGAGAAAAAAATTTTTTCTTCTTTTTTGTGTGAATTCGAATATGCATTGCCACTGTTATGTCTTCATTCCATTGAATGAAGATTAGACAATCACGAAATATGTTGCTTTGAGTCAACATAGTCTTACTGAATTCTGTAGTAAAGATATAAGGCTCACTCCAGACTAGCTCTCTTCTCACAATTCTCAGCATCAGTACATATGCTATTTGGACAAGTCCAAGGTCATATTTTGGAGAGGTGTATTCATCTCCACAACAACAAAGACAGCATTCCAAAGCCTTTTTTCTTTCTAACACTTATCTGCTGGAAAAAATCCACTCATTGACAACTGTTAAAAGATTAGGTGAGCTAAAAACATATTAACATCTGGCCAGACTGATCAGCCAAATACATGTCTTAACAACTGTATCTACAAAGAAGCTGTGAATACCATGATCGGAGTATATAAGCAACAAGGAAGTTTTAAGGAAAATGGAAACAAAAAGAACACTCATACTCTGAACTGGAAAGAGAGTTGAAATTTTAAGGACACATAAAAAAAGACAGTTTGGAGAATTTGACACTCACAAGTCAGGCAAGAAGGACAGACGGAAACAATGAGCAACATACCCAACAAACTGTGTAAATGGATGGCAGAACAATGAGTGGGAGGGATGGTCAAAAGACAAACATTGCTAAGAGCTACAAAGAATAGGAAGTTGTAGAGAGCCATGATTGCCCACAGCACATAGATGTTAGCTAATCATCAAAGATTCTTTAAATGCTTGTTTCATTGATTAGCAACTACATTTAAATGAACAGCAAAAACTGTCAGGCTTTTCTTGTAATAAAATTGAAACTATTAAATATTTTCTTAACATAAAAGTATTTGAAGTCTGTGAATAAAATTACTTCATCAACTTAAGCCCAAACAACATAGTAGCTTCTATGTTAAGGTGATATTCATTGAAAATATTCTTTGTGATTTGATTTAATCAAAATATAATTGAATTTCAATACAAATATAACCAGGTATAGAGCTATGAATACCTAGGTGTTTTGGCAGGTCTTTCTTAACTCTGGTAAAAAATTTGAATTTAGTCCTGATGATGACTGGACTTCAACATTACAGGTAGGAAGCCAAGTGGCATTTCTACAGAAACACACACCTCTACAAGAAATAATCATTTCTTTCACAGTATTGTTTCATATTACTATCAAATAAGCACTCTAGATCATGAATAGAAACCTTTTTTCCAGATTTTTAGAAAATCTAATAGGGGCTGCAATTTGCTATGTAAAATTCATTGTAAATTGAACTCACCCTTTCAAGCCCCCCCCCCCCATGCTAATCCCATGTGAGAAAGCATATGCTTGCTTACAAAATTTCAACTTAAAATAAAAAATTTAATACTTATATTATTTAAAGCCAATTCTAACTTACTATTTTCCCTGTGTTGTGTTAAATTAATGCTTACAAACAAAAATTTCAATTAATTTTAAAACATCCTGAAATTTTTATGAAATTTCTTGGACATTCAGGCCAACAAACATTGTTACTGTTTATTATAAACAGAGCATTTACTTAAATTTTTGTTTCTATATAAATAACGTATAACAACAAAATATATTAAAATGATTGTTGGACTTAGTCAATTATATATATATATATATATATATATATATATATATATAGAGAGAGAGAGAGAGAGAGAGAAGCTGCTGTCTGCTATGTTAAATTCATTGTAAATTGTCCCCACTCTGCTGAAAGCCCAAAAAATAAATCCTCATAAAATGTGATAAAGCATACCGTTACTTTATATATGTGATGTGAAGTGTGTATGTGATATGGAGAGATTAATCAATAGTAATATGAAAAAATGTTTATTTCTTGGATAGGGGCATTTCTGTAGAAATACCAGCTATGTGATATTTACAATGTAATTTTTCAGCAATCTCACTACATTTCATTTCCATGGAAATGACCAAAAGACATTAATGAGAAAAAAAAAATTGTCTCTACCCCATAGCCTGAACATAATCCAACCAGAACAGATATGGTACAGAGAGGTTATCTTTCGTTGAGAGCTTACAAATTGAACTTAAATGTGATTTAATTTTAAGACTGGTAAAATGCAACAGTAAATTCTGTGTACAAAGATTTAAGCAGGAAATAAAAGGACTTACCAATATCTATGTCTTCATCATCCAATTCCACAGAAAGTGAACTAATCAAAGATTCAGCATCGTTATCATACTCCTGTAGAAAAATAAATTAGTGCTAATTAAAATAAAAATATTCTTTTCATTCAAATTTCTAATCATTAACTTCATTTTTATCTTTAGAGCTAACTAAAAAGTCAAGCGCATTCACACAATGAATACACCAATGTAATGAAAAGTAACCAACTAAAAACACTAAAGGATAATTAAAACAAAACTTTTGTTCAATTATTTTCATTCAAATTTTTAAAAGTTCTCTGTTATGGATTTTTTGTTTAATTTTTATATATTTCAAACTATTATCAAATTTAAATAATAAATATATATTTTTGTGCTTTTTGTGCTATGTTAAGTTTCATCTTTACAGCAAACCTCTTTCTGTGCAGATATAAAATTCTATCTGCATGTCCCCTCAAAAGGAATGTGGCATAAGGCTGAGTTTAAAGTGGGAGTTCCACGCACATATGGGGCTAGAGACAAAAATTGCTCCCCATCCCTCAATTCTCGGATGCATGCTTTTCCCTGGAGGAGCGATACAGCTTGGGTGGAGTGACCCACTCAGACATAATCTCAAATTTATGACCATTACATTTTTGGACACTAAACCAAGTATATATATATTTTTTTTAAGTTTTGAAATAGTAAAAATCACCAAAACCATGCCTTTTTTTTCCTAGTAGCTTTCAGGGAAAATTTCAAAATTATACACTTTTAGTTAATTTCACTCATTAAATATTCGAAACACCCACCATACATTGTGATGTGTATTTGTGTAAATAGGTTGAATTGTGTCAATGACTGCATTCAATATGAAATAAGCACTGATCAAAGTTGAACTTTTAATGGGACAGGTAAATCTTGCCATCTATTTCACCTTTATGACATTAGCATGCAAAACAAAAATTGAAGTCATGAAACAAGTTCTCCCTTCCAAAAATTCAAATGAGTGTATAACAACTTTGAGACATAACATTTATAAAGTGCAAAAACCTGCCCTTTCTATTTTATCTAAAAGTTGTTTTAGTTTTTTATTGACAATTTATCAGTCACTTTTGTCAATATGAAAGCATTTGACATTTGAAAATGCAAAAAGGAACACTACAAATACTGAATATTATGCAAATTTACTGCAGTATCTTACAATTTCTTTCTTTTTCTTTTTAATAAGAAAAATTTGAAAATAGTGATTCTGGAATCCTGAGAACTTATTCAAGAGTAAACTTCTCTAATCCATGGCAACTGTTCAGTTTTCAGGTGGCTGTCATTTTTAAGAATTTTAATAGTGTTGAAAGATATAGAAGTTTTAAAATCCTGATAGGAGTAACGAAAAAAAGCTTTTCTTTTTAAAATTAAATAATAAACACAGTGAAGGGGAAAAAAACTTATTTCTTAAAGCGTATCATGATTTTACTGATAGTTATTTAGAATATATTATTTCCTTAGAGGACATGGAATATACAATATAAACGGTACATATAGTCAGAATATACAAAAGAAACCGAAATGGTTAGAACGTTAGTAGAAGTTGGGAAGCACATGCAAGGCCACTCGGAAGAAAGAACACATAAGGTTCTCGGCACTGGATTCTAACAGTTTTCCAATAGCAACCCAAACATTCTCAAAACTACGACAATGCATATACTGGGAAAACAAGTCTAAACAAACATAGGGGTTGGGGAGCTGCTTCAAAGGTTTTATAGGTTCCCAAATGTTTACTGATACATCTGGCTAAACGAAATTGCCCTCTTTTAATTGTCTGAGAGAAACTTTTTTGCCTTCTATCAACATGGCTGATGCAAACCTCCAGGAGAGTGACTTATTGAGCCTTCTCAGGTTCTGCCGAGTGGAAAGAGTAATTGAATCAATTGCTAGGTCTGCATCTAGGAAAGTTGGTTCACTGTGTTGTGCTAGATAATTTTTCTTTCCAGAATCTATCTTGTGCATTTATACCATTCATCTATGCAGTGAATATTGCTGCCACATCTGGTCTGGTACTCCTAAGTATTTAGAGATTCTTAATAAAATACAAAGAAGAATCTGCAATGTTATTGGTCTTGACCTAGCATCTTGACTTCAGTCATTTTCCCACTACTGAAACATAGCTTCCCCGTGCCTTTTCTATAAATACCGTCATGGTAATTGTTCTGATGGGCTTTTTTCTTTGGTACCTAGACTTTAAGTATTTAAGTGCAGTACTAGATCATTTTATGATTGAAATGGCTGGATGAAACCCTAAGTTCTATGCTAACAGGTTCTTCTCTTGCACTTCTTGCTTGTGGAACTCTCTTCTGACATTTTGCTTTCCAGTTAACTTTGTTCTTCAAAAATTTCAATTATCTTTCTTAATTCCTGTTCTTTTTATTGTTATCTTTTCTTTTACTCATATTCAGTAACCCCTTGCTTCTTAGTGGCTTTATTGCATTCATTGGGGAGAAATAAAAAAAAAATAAAATAAAATTACGTCTGATGATTCCTAGTCACAATACAGACACATAAATAAATGGACAATTTGCATCAATAATCAAAAGAGAGAACAAATTAAAAGGCAATTAATTTAAAAGATATTGAATATAAAACATTTAAATATATTTATGATAAAGAATAAATGAAAGTGAGGTTGGCACAAGGCTTCACCATTATATAATGATTATAATGGTGAAGCCTTGTGCTAACCTCACTTTTCTGAGGAACTGAATATGGAGATCTTGTGCACATAATGCACCACAAGATCTCCAAACCAGTTTCGAATTCAGTTTTCCCTCTCCTAAACTGGTTGCCAGTCAAGGCTGAAGAACCCACTCAGCCTTACTATTTAAACTGGGAGGTCGGAGAAGAAATAGAATTCAAACTCGGATTGCTACGTGCAGGGTAGTGTGTTTATTCAATTCTAGGAGCTGAACTATTTGACTCTTGTATACTGAAGATGTGCAGTGTGGTGAGATGGATAACAGGTTAGAATGAGAAATCTGAGAGCTGAGTTCAAATTCCAGTCAGGTTCATTACATTCACTTACGCACAAATACTCTCGGGAAAGGTATGAATCGATCTTTTCTCTCCCCACCAACTATAGGTTGAATAGCAGGACAGACCGGGTTAGCCTTGGTTGGCAACCAGTCTACTGCAGAAAGAAGTGGCAACCTACTGCAGAAAAATCTTCTGTCTAGTCAGCCAGGGATCAAAAAAGACATGATAGTCCATGCATGTATTACATATGGCCCTTAACTGACTGACTGATATTGAAGATGATGGGAGAGTCTATTTTATATATATATATATATATATATATATATTGCTGTTCGATAAAAGTGACTCACCTGATTTTTTTTACTTAAAAATTTTTTTTGCCTATTGTTTTTGGGGGTCAAACTAATTTTTAATCTTACTAATATAAAGATCCCTTCCCGACCACCTAGTAAAAAAGTTTACTCACCCTAAGGTATTCTATTGATAATTATAATTTTGGATATAAATGAGATTTAGGGAAAAACTCTGTGCAAAAAAAAGTGACTCACTTATTTCCTACAACTAGTAATCAATAGAAACATAACCGAACAGCTTTAAATAAAGAATAATAGAGGTATAATTTATTTATAATAGATAATATAGTTCGAAATATTTAATAATCTATGGGTCCTCCTTTATTTTGAAGAAACTTTTCAACCCATTTTGGCATTGACTTGATTAGGTTCTGGCAAATCTCATCTCCAAGCATCGAATTCCATTCGGATATGAAATTCACAATCAAATCCTCTTTGTTGCTCAACTTCTTTCTTGAGAGCCTGTACTTTATAATGCTCCATAAGTTTTCTATGGGGTTGAGGTCAGGAGATTGGGGCGGCCATGTCATAACACTCACCTGCTTCTCATCAAAGTATTCTTTCATCAATTTTGATTTGTGACAGGGAGCATTATCCTGCATAAAAATGAGCTTGGTGGGGGTCGATTTGCACCCTTTCAGCAGAAGGGAGCAGACAAGACTCTAAAATTCTGTTGTACTGCTCGCTCCTGAGGGTCTTTTCAATAGGTTTTAAGAAACCAGTTCCATGAAAAGAAAAGCATCCCCAGAACATTATACTGACCGGATGCTTGACAGTACTTACTGCTAAATTCAAAGAGCTTTCAAAGCTTCTTCTTCGGATTTTAGATCACTTACCCTTTGAATTTAGCTCAACTTTCGTTTCATCGGAGAAGAGAACATTTAGTAAAAAAAATCAGGTGAGTCACTTTTATCGAACAGCACTGTATATATATCATTAACTTTATTAATCTACTTTTTGTATGAATGATTCATTGTAATATAAATTGAACTGCACCACATATTTGATTTAAAAGAACTGATCCGACGTGCAAATTTTCGGGATAACAACTGAGACATTACTCTATTTATTGAACAATTTAGTTCATGCTACATTGACTGATAATCACCTACAACAAAAAATTTCTCAAATTACCATATTAGTAAAAAAAAAAAAAAAAAAAACGCACTCTCTTAAATTTTAAAAATATTCAACCTTAGCATTGCGGTTGCATGCTCTAAAAGTTTGTATCCGTTAACAATAACACATTTAGAAAAAAAAAATATTTCGATTTGTATTTAATTTTTGCGTCTCGGATGCTACCTAAATTTTACCAAAAACAAAATAATTTACATGGCTGAAGATGACTGAATGTACAGTTGAAAGTACTTGCCTATTAAAGAAAGACCTTATACAGCTTATAATTTTTAAAAACAAGGATCATAACATTCATTGAGTGATTTGTAGGTTAATGCACCTTTAAAATTTAGTTAGCGAAGTAAATTCGCCATTTTATCTCATTAACTTTACTAGTCAACTTTTTTTATGAATGATTCATTGTAATATATATATATATATTACAATGAATCATTCATACAGAAAACAGATATAGAAGTTAATGATAAAATGGCGAGAATACATCTTCGCAAACAATTTACTAAGAGACATTAACCCCGAACTTGTAAATGAATGTTATGATCCCTGTTTATAAATTTCAGTTGAATAAGGTCTTTTTTGATATATTTACGAGCTTTCATCTGTTCCTACAGATATCATCAGGTAAGAAAATATTTGTTGTTTTATAATTCCAGGTAATAACAAGACATCGAAAGAGTAGTTTATAGTCCGAAATTTGTTCTTAGAAATGTGATATTGTTACTGGTAAGAGATTTCTTTGAGCGGGCGCCCGCAACGCTGAGGTAGAATTATTTAAAATTTTAAAATTGTGCGTTTTGTACTTATATGGCAATGGAGAATTCTTTTGTACTGGTAGGTTTTTCAGTCTATATGGCATGAACTAAGCTGTTCAATATATACAGGAATGTCACAGTTATTATCCGAAAATGCACGTCGGATCAGTTATTTTTAATATCAAGTATGTGGTGCAGTTCAATTTACATTACAATGAATCATTCATACAGAAAACAGAAATAGAAGTTAATGATAAAATGGCGAGAATACATACATAGTTATATGCACACACGGATACACATACACACACACAATATAAACAAGTACTTAATTAGATTGTAATTCATTTAAATAGATTATTGTTGATTTTACTGAATACAGATCACAATATCCTGACGCAGAGTCATATATTGTGTAATATTGTCACATTTTAATAAGATCTAAAAAAAATGTAACATTATGCTAATACATTTCTTGTTACTATAGACGTTACTTTTAGTCAATATACATATTCGAGTTGCTATCAGTTTTTAATTCCTTAATTATATTTTCTTAAATTATATAACATTTATTGTAATAAAAAATAATGTCAGATAAAAAAATACATTGTGTGTGTGTGTGTATGTATGTGTGTGTGTGTGTGTGTGTGTACAAAAAGTCACCAAATTTGAATCAAAGCAGATGTTTTACAGTGTTTTTTGATCAGCTCGGAAATTAGGACCCAGATAAAATTTTTTGAATATGCTTGATCCAAGAAAGGAAAATAGCAAAGAAAGAAAGAATAAAAAAAAAGTTTTTAACTTCTTTTTTGAGGGGGGTGTAGGTAGGGGAGGGGATTGAATGCCAAAAGTTAAAAAAAAAAAAGAAGAAAAGAAAAAGAAAAGTAAAATTGTTTTTATTATCTGTCTCTTTATGAATTTAATTCCTTTCTGTATGAAAAGAATTACTTATTTAGAGAATAATGTGAAAGTATATATGTATATAGACTCACAACTGTTCTCAAGTACTGAATAATATAACAAAAGTGAAATAAATAAATAAACCCAGCCCAACTAGAGGTGGATAGTACAGTAGTTTTGCATGACTCTTCACCAGTGTACTAAGTTAGAGCCTCAGAGAATACCCAACAACTGTGGCTTTAAGTTTTGTAAACATTGTTAGCCTATTAGAATTTAACTTTCAATTAATGATCAGAAAAATCTACTGGTACATTATTTATATCTTTGTCGCCATATTTATTACAACGTTTCGGCCGTTGTACGCTCCTGCCTTCTTCATTTCTTCAGGCGGTTGGAATGTCGAACTGAACCCTTTATTTTGCTCACTGGGGTAGACTGTTCTAGTTCCACGTGTTATGTTTAACAGATGTTAGTTATCTCCTGTTAATTCCTCTCTGAAAGTTCTCCACTGCCTTAACTGGGTATTGAACTCACACTCTTTGGGTCCTGTCACTGGATCTAACTAACGCCTTTATCCATTATGCCATGTGTCCTAAAGGGTTCAGTTCGATATTCCAACCACCTGAAGAAGGTCGGAGCGTACAACAGCCGAAACATTGTAATAAATATGGCGACAAAGATGAGGGCAATAGTCCGAATAATGTAAATAATGTACATAATACCTCATCTCAGAAATATAGACAAAATCTACTGGTGTTTAGAAAAATAATCAAAATGAGAAAAGGCAAAGTTGGGTGATTGTTTTGGGGGTTTTTAAAATTTAAATTTCCAAATAATAACTATCTAATTCTTCATCTATTAAAACAGAAGTTTATTGGCTGAAATGCCTTAAGTATTCATAGTATGTAATAAACATTTTGGTTCAGTGCCAGCTTCAATACTATCAGATAGGATGAGAAATAAAGTGGAATTATACAATACAAAAAGTAAAATAAAACAAACAAGCAAATCATAAATAAAAATCATGACAGACAGAAAAAAAAAACAAAAAACTTCCCACCCCATGCTCCCAAAGGGGAAAGATGCAACAAGCACAAAAGATTTTGAAATAACTTTCAAAAAATGAACATAAATGAAAAAAAAAAAAAAAAAAAAAAAAAAAATCTTTTAAAAAAAAGCAAGAGGGGGTGGGGCTAATATCAGTTATTGTGGAGAAATTTACCAAGAATACAGAGCCCAGTAACATTAAAATTGTAAACTACAACACCAGCATTCTGATTTTTCTTTAAACAAGTTGCCAAGTGCATAAATAAGTGTATAAGTCACCTGATGATATGCAAAGAAAAATTCTAGAACTGCAGCCAATTTTCCCAAATCCATTTTCAGGCCATGCTAATGCAAAAAATGTATTTGTCAGGATATAATGTTGTACATGCCAATTTTTTCAATATTGACTACATCATTACTAAAAAAATAGTTCTATTTTTTTTATGATGTGCACTATTAAGACTATTTGATTACAATGCAAATTGCAGAAATTAACAAGCATCACTTGCTAGGCAGTGGGAAGTCAACTTCCCCAAATAGGTTGCTCAAATTTTTTTTTATTTAAAGCAATTACCAAGCATTAGTGAAAGATTGCAAATTAATAACTAATTAATATAGAAGTTTTGTAATACATGGCGTTGAAAATGTCTCATCAGGACCCACTTCCCAAAATCTAATCAAATGGCCTATAAACCAGATTTTTATTTTTTATTTTTAAAAATCCTTTTTTGGTCAGGCTAAGAACTTTCCAGCATCTTCTGGTATTTCTAATTATTGGATTAAAAAAAAAAAGAAAGAAAAAAAGAAAGAAAAGAAAAAAAATTGCGGAGATTTTCGTAAATCAAATAATCTGTCAAAGTTGTGAGCTAGATGTAGCCTCTGACAGTTCTCTGAGCAAGTGACACAGGCTAAAGAACTATCGAATAAAATTTGTACCCCTGCCTTCTGGGATCAATTGACCAACCACCCACCAACCCAACCAACCACAAACAACTTAAACTACAATAGCCATGCAGTTGTGAGAATACCCACAGAAATGTTTCAAAAGATACAATAAACATGCCTTACAAGTAGAGCAGCCTTAAACTAATTGGTACAATTGTACAAGTGCTACAGACTCTTACAATGACAACATAAAAATTGACAACAACCAGTTGACCAAGGATTATCAATCAGGTGATAGCAGTAGTTGTGATAGCAGTAATGGATTGAATACATCACTGAGAGGTTCAGAAACTTACAAGCTCACTCCTAGTCACATCATTTAGCAAGAATGAGGATCTCTTCCAAGCCCTTTTTTTGTTTGTTTTTTTCTTCCGCCTGCATCTAGATGTTTTTCCCTGAGAAAATTGCCAAAATAATAATTAAAATGCAATTCACAAACTCCTTTTTCTTTTTTTGTTACCTACTCCTAACGAGCTACAAGTTATTAACATGAACCAATGCATTTATTATGCACTAATTACATTAAAATTAAAAACTTACTTCCATTTTGTTATTAAATGTTTATAGCTACATGGAGGATAAACCATATTACCTTAAGATTAATGACCCTTACATTAAGCAGAGTTTTTTTTATTTTTGAGTTTTAACTAAAATCATCTAACTTTAGGATCTGTAAAAAATGGGTCATGGGTTTTTCTCACAAATTTGTTTAAAAATGTTTATGATGCTTACTATAGAGGAATTTATATAAGATGACGTAAAACAAGAATTATACCATGAAGTTTCTTTCAGGATAATGTTTATAAAATAACATTCAAGGTATTTTAAAATCTAAGAAAATTTTAATTTTAAAGAATATCAAGTAAGCTTTTATTATGAAACTAATTTTTAATATCTAAATAAATAATAATAAAAAAAGCACTGAAAATGTTCAAACAAGTTTGTATACAATAGAAAATTACAAACAAAACAAATGGCAGTCACATAGCAAAATGACTTTAAATTATTCTTAAATATAAGAATACAAAGATCATACACCCAAACCAATTCCTTATAAGAAATGTGAAGATTACTTCAAGAAAAAGAGTAAATTCCCAACAAATCAGACTTAGGCTGCTCAGTGTTCAAAGATAAACTGAAAAATGTTTCCTTGGAACCAAACGACAGTAGCTTCCCATCTTACAATAGAGTCCAAAAAAGACATCTTCTGACTTGCTTCTTAGTAGATATTGAAGACAAAAAGGGTTGTTAATAGTAAAAGAAAAAGAAAATAAATCACAGGAAAAGAGAAGGCGAGGTAAAGGCACTAAAAAGCAGATTATGAGAAGTGCTCCAATGAAAAAGAAAGAAAAAAAGAAGAAGAAAAAACCTGGATAATGAATGAAGCTTTACAGTCTTCATCTCATACAAGTTTTCCAATCTGATTGGAATTGTGACAGTAACAATGTTGTACACTCATCTAATCCATTTTGTGACAAAGATTACCAGTGGGAAAAAAAATAGCTACAGAAACTATTGCTCTAAAATAAACTCTTTACAAAACTGCTGTCACTGCCTGCCACTTCTGTTGGGTTGAGGGCCTGGGTGCAGAAAGGATTGGCAGCTGAATGACACCGGGGTGCTTAGTTTGAAGAGCCTAGCCAGTTGTGAGAGTGATATACAGTGGAACACAGCTTATATATATATATATATATATATATATATATATATATATATATATATATATTCATACATGTTTCATTAAATAATATAGATAAGTGTTGTCTATATATTTTATGTAAGTTCTTTTCATATTAGACGATATGAAAAGAACTTACATAAAATATATAGACAACACTTATCTATATTATTTAATGAAACATGTATGAATATATATATATATATTATATATATATATATATATATATATATATATGTATCTATCTCAACTGAATGCAAAAATAGAAACAAGTAATCCATTATAAGCTTGCTCACATATACAATATTTTCTTTTATATTTAGACCTGCTCTGTTTTTTTTTTCTTTTTTATTCTTTTCAATGATTCATTCCTTTTCTACTGCTTATAAACTCTTTGCAGGTTATTTAAAGCCAGAAAATAATTTTAGATGGTAAGAATCTCTTCTTTTTTAGATAATAATGATTTAGTGAAACAAGTCTTACTAATTAACCGATAGCTGGGGGAGAGTTGGAGTTATACCTTTCTCATGAATATTTTTTGTGTGTAAGTGAATATAACAAACCCAACTGGAATTGGAACTCAGCTCAATTAACAATTCAGAGCCATTATCCATGATACCACCTGCACATCCAAGCTTACAGCACCTGGTATTCCCAAGTGGTCACCCATCTAGGTACTGACTAGGCTTGATGTTGCTTAACTTTGGTGAACATATAGAAACTGGTGTTTCAATGTGATCTAGCCATAAGCCCTGTTATAAAATATTCCATTTGTACCAATGCCACATAAAACAAATGGAAAAATGACATGTAACATGTTTTGGCCCTCCAAAGGAGTTCATTTGATACAGAATTTTCCCCATTTCGTCATTCAATTACTCACCAAGAATCATCTTATTCAGTTCTTCACTAGTATGCCCTGTACACAAACAAAATCATGACTGTTCAATTTGAAAGCTTTTCTGAAAAGTTTAATTTTTCTTAAAACTTTTTATTTATTAACATTGATTAAATGTTTGTAGTAGTAATCATCATCTTCATCCTTCACATGACCAGGTGTGGTCATGCCCAGTTGAGCACCTGACCAGTTCCCTGCACATACCTCAGTAGGTATTCAGTCATGAATAGTGTGTCTTGGATAAAATAGATCTGGCAGAGCCCATTCCTCGCCAAGCCAGGCCAGGCCAGACCAGACCAGAGTGGAGCAGATGTCTTCCAACTCGAAGGCTCACCTTGGTCACAGATATATGGCTACTGATTCCATCAGGAGAACCTTCTGTTGTAGCCGCTGACATCAGCCTAGGAAGACCTCTACCCAGCAATGTGTGTCATCATTGTCCTGGATACACTGCCACTAGTTCCCGCCAATGCGCAGATTTAGCCTGCAGCTGGTTGAAACTGACTGTAGTTACTCTCTCTTGGCTGAACTCCTCACAAATACATGGAGTTGCCCACATCGTTCATTATCTATGGCACCAAAGTAGAGAATACCTTTTGGCTTATGGATATTGGTGTAAACTATAACAATTATTATTATAATAATTACCATATTATATTATTATTTTCTTAAATATAAAAATGATAACATTTCTCCATAAAACTATTGCAGACTCAATTTGAAGCTGTGTCTGAAAGATTTGACCAATTGATATTAAATTAAAGAAAATATCAAGCAAATATCAGTAAGGACATTTCTATATTCAATGAAAAATATGACTGAATGACATTTATCAAGGACACTTTCGTATAAAATCCTTTAGGTTTCTATTTTTCCACTGACATCCTTGCTGTACGATTATTTTGCAAATACGCAAGTTCTTCATGTGTACAGTTGAGCTGCTATAGTGGTAAATGTTTCAGTAAGGGAAATATAAAACCAATATTTTACAAGGATATGACTGTACAAGCATAAATTATTAAAGAGCAGTTCCAAGAGAGAGAAAAAAATTAAGAATTGAAGCCAGGTGAACTGTACTATAGTATTTTTTCTGTTCTTGATTGAAAGCGATAAAAAGACTGCCAACTCACAAAAAGGCCCAAAGATGACCATTATAATAAAAGTCCATCCATTAAATTAATACATTCTACATGATCACAGAAGAGTTGGGCCTGTTCAAAGAGAGAGAGAGGATTCTGGTCAACTCTTCCAATTGTCGTCCCAGTGCAGATCTCAACAGATTCAAAGTCCATTAATCTGTTTTAACACATCTTCCTCATCCATAATTCCTCATCATCCCACATGGCAACAAGTACAATGAATTACTTTACTAGCAGTACATTTAGAGTTATGTTTGCAGATTTATAGAAACATTTCTTTTGTTTCAAGCTAAGTGATTAAGATGTTTCAAATCTTAAATTTAATAGCTGAAATTTTTAAAAATAAATAGATAAAAACAAAGTGAAATAAAATTATAATGAAAACATTGAATAACATGAAACCTGCATATTTGACCTAAATTTGCAATTTTAAGCAAATATTGGAAAACTTAAATTTAATGAGTTTAAACCATGCCATTAAAATTAAAACTTCCATTTATTTGAGAAATTCCGATTGGAAAAAAACATCTATCAAAGTTTTGTTTTCTCAAAAACTGTCACCTGGCCATTCCATGATAAAAAAAAATAAAAAATTGGCAATTATCAAAGTTAAAATTTAATAAACTGCATATTGAAGCACTAAACAATCTACCGAAGATGAAATATAAATCCATATTAGCAGAAGTGCGTCAAGATTAATATTGTTTAAATTTACTTTTTTATTTACAGTTGAACTGGATAGATGCAGCCATAAGTTCTATGCTAATAGTTTCTTTTCTCACACTTCTCACTTGTGGAACTCCATTCTGGCTCCAGACTTTCCAACCAACTTTGATCTTCAAAAATCTAACTGCAATGTCAATCGTTATCTCCTATCCTCCTGATTACTCTTTTCTCTTCCCATTCATTATTAATGTTTCTGTTCCTAATTCTTCCACACCCTCTAACCTCTTGTGTCTTAGTGGCTTTACTGCCTTGCATGGGGTGATACCAATTAAAAAAAAAAAAAAAAAAAAAAAAAATCAATATTTAAATTTTTGCTTGTACTATCATAAGGATTCCAATATAGAAAACAGAATCAGTCAAGTAAATTCAGATCAAAATATATTATCAACATGTCCAGCTAAAGTATGGGAAAGAATGAATGTATATGTGTGTGCGTTATATATGACATGCCAAAAGTTACAAGATGAGCTTAGTAGAACACTCTCTAGTGTAACAAAGTACAGCAACTAGACATGGCATCGATTCCACAATTTGTTGGAAGGCTCCTGGAGAGATGTTGAGTCATGCATATCTGTAGGTATAGGGAATTGTGTGTCAACAGAACACTCCAACCTGCTCCATAAATCTTCAATTGGGCTTATGGTTGGGTAAATATGGTGGCCCACATCGTTTGCTAAAATTCCCAGAATGCTCTTCAAACCAAATCTAGCCAACTGGTCACTGGAGACTTCTATGGTTCTGATCATAAAGCACCCATGGTTGACCAGTGTGTAAAGCCTTCCATCAAGTATTCCTGATACACAGGTGACACTGTAGTTCAAGAGAGAGAGAGATGCCGAAGGTCCTTGCAATTTCAGAAATGGAATGTCCTACTCATCTGGTAGGCAATATCATACCCTACCCAAACTCCAATAATTCACATCGCATGAGCAGTCTAACCAATGTTAACACTGACTCACCAGATGTGAGAGCATTAATTGATATAGGCCTGATAATTTCCATGATGTCAAGCTAACATGTCACCACCAACCAATACCGTTACATACGCAGCCATAACA
Source organism: Acanthosepion esculentum (assembly GCA_964036315.1). Classification (NCBI taxonomy): domain Eukaryota; kingdom Metazoa; phylum Mollusca; class Cephalopoda; order Sepiida; family Sepiidae; genus Acanthosepion; species Acanthosepion esculentum. Next base: position 13,156,544 of record OZ038490.1, on the reverse strand, counting down.
AGAGTTTTGGCACATCAGTGTGTGTGTGTGTGTGTGTGCGCGTGCGTGCGTGTGTGTGCGTGCGTGTGTGTGTGCACACGCGCGTGCCTATTTATTTTAAGCCATTAGTGGATCTTTTTAATTTCACATAATTTCTTACTATAAATTTTACATTTAATGGGAACATTTGTTTGAGATTGAGAAGTCCTAATAAGAATATGTGCCTCCCAACAAGATTTGAACCTGCATTCCCTTCTTTCCATCAGGGAAATCACTTTTAAGCTAAGTATGCCTTACCAATTAGACCATGGGTCCTGACAGAGGCACGTTTTATTTAGTAGAACATTTCTATCTTTAGGCTGGTTGTCATTAATTTCACTGTTAAAAATAACATGGATGTCTACTCGTGTGTGTGTGTGTGTGTGTACATATATAAAAGTGTACATTGAAGCCAACACTTAGAGGCGACAGGCTGTTTCATGGTAGATGCTACGTTACTTAAAAATCGAGAACTGAAAAGAGTAAATAAAAATATACAGTATAATAAATAATAAAAAAACAAGTAAAATAAATTAATTGAAATAAATAAATAAACTAACAAACCAATCCCGATAAATTAACCGTTAGAAAAAACAAATAAAGATAATCAATCCAAATAAATAAATGAAGTAATAAACAAATTAAAAACTGCTCCCGCCAAAATAATAGTTAGAATAAACTACAGCAATCAACCCCAAAATTGAATAAATAGCTTTAATTATCTTCCCAAATCAAAACAAAACAAGCGATATAAACAAATTTTTACTACGTTAATAAAACACTGATTAAAATAAAAATAAATAAAATAAAAATAAATAAAAACAAGCAAAATAATTTAACCCAAATAAATAAATAAACGACTTCTGGCAAAATAGACTGCCCACAACGCACCACTGACCCGTATATATAAATAGCCGAGAAAAAAACAACGCTCGTGACCTGACGATTGCATCTAGCATGAAACAGAATGTCGCCTCTAAGTGTTGACTTCAATGTTCACTTTTATATTTACACACACTATCTCTGATATTGAGCACTTTATCCCATAAATATAGCACACCTTAAGAGTATTATTATATATATATATATATATAAAAACAATGCATATCAACTAAAAAAATGTTTTAAGTAATAAAAATGTTGGATTAAAAATAAATCCCTTAATTCTTTAATTGCCTAAATGCAACCAACAGGCCTGAGACTTGTGTTTAAGCATGAAACAGACTGTTGACGCTGGATGTTGACTTCAATTCCCACTTTTAAATTTAGATATGCACTATCCTTGATAATGACCACTTTTAACCTATAAATACAGCATACCTTAATACTATATATATATATATATATATATATATATATATATATATAGTAACCACAATAAAACTGCTCACATTAGAGAGAATTTTAATGCTAATATACTCTACACTTAAAAGTACCAAATGAAAGGAACAATTTGCATGTCTTTATTAATCATATGCTAATATTATAAAGGAACAGAATTTCCCCATTTGCAATGAAGCTCAATTAATAGGCAAAAATATTACAGAAAAAATACAAATAATAAATTTAAATTGGAGTTTTTAAGATGGCAAGGCCATTTAAAATAAATAAAAGTCTTTAGATTGCTTAGAACAGAGTTCTGAAACAGCCATCTTCAGTGTAAACATGTCAAACCCTGCAGTAGCCAATCAACCCGCATTAATTTTTTTATACACTATATCTAAAAGTGTGCATGTGTGAGTGTATGTATACATATACACAGGATTTTACAATGCCCAAAGTTCTCAGATATAAAGAGACTAGAGTGGGGGAAAGAAGAAGAAAACAAAAAAGAAAAGGTGCCACATGAATACAGATAGAATGTCCCAACCAGTAAGCAACTAGTTGTCAACTCAAAGTTGTTTGCTTGGATTTGGTGCATATTTCTATGCTAAGCCCATCCTTCCACAAACTCACCACCATGTTACTAAAAGATGAACTACCATGAGGTTAAGTTGGAATAAAGAGTAAACACTTACATAATCATCCCTGAAGAGTACATAACCGAGATCAGGTTGTTCAATATGGTTGTTTTCAACAGGTGTCGTCAAGCCCCAGTCTGCAGTACAATTAAACATAACACAAGTAAGTCATTTATTTAATTTAGGTTAAAAAATTCAACAAAAAAAAAGAAAAAGAAAAAAAAAGAAATTTAAATTTTAAAAAAAGTATAAGAAAAAAGGTAAAATAAAAAATAAGAAAAAATGTAAAAAAAAAAAATAAAATGAAAAAGATTTAAAATAAAAAGAAAAAAGATTTAAAATAAAAGAAAAAAGATTTGAAATAAAAATAATTTAAAATTAAAGAAAATTGCAGAAATTTTTAATTTAAAAAAAAAATCTTTATTTTATTTTTTTTTACAATTTCTATTCTATCAGCCCTGGAAGGTTTTGTTTTTAAGATTCATAACTAAAGTAAATATACAAGAGATATTCTTCTAGATAGATATACATCTAGATAGCTATGTTGAGAGAGAAGAACTAATTTGGGATGCACATTGAAATGTAATAATAAAAATAATAAATAAAGATGCCATCAAAAGGATGATGATCAAAAAAACAATTACTTTGTGGATCAGAGATTACTCAGGTGATCACTATGGCAACCATCTGTCAGTGTTGTGCTGAACCAGACAGAGGTGAGATCAATATTTTCTCACTATATCCCCCATCCCACCCACCCCTTTTCTGCAGAAAAAAAAGGCAATATACACTGCATTCCTTTGTTCACACAGATACTTTGAAAGCCACCATTCCTTTAACCTTTCTTTAGAACTGATTCATCCTGGCCAATCAGTAGTGAAATCGAGCAACTAATCACAAAAATAGCAAACAAGGGAAGCCAATAGTTGGATAAGTGAATAAAGTAACAAGTCCACATTGAATACTTACCATGTTCATCACTGTTAGTTGCATTGTTGAAAGGTTTTTGATGATTCAATAACAGAGATTCTGAAAGAGAGAACGTCAAATAAGTCGGTTACAAAGTAAACAAAATTGGAAAACTGCATCACATGAAGGGGGGGCGGGGGTGGCTAAAACAGATACGTAAGAGCGGCCACTTGTTTTGTTTTTACCAAATAATAATAAAAAAAAACAAAACAAAACACACACACACAAAAAGAAATAGTTGTTTTATCAAAAGCAGATTCACGTTTTCTAGACTGAATTTCTTTGTAAAATTTACCATTTGCAAGCAAACTCAAATTTAAATTCATATCAACACAACTATTCTGTTCCCAAATATAATACTGAGGTTGGATCAGGCTAACAACGCAAGGTAAAAGGCATTTTTACTTGGTTTTGATCATTTCCACAGAAACAAATATCCGTATTATGTTTGGCGAAACTGAGAAGGGTTCAGACAGAAACAGTTATCATTTTGTCTGTTTGATTTAATAGAAGCAACAGCAAAGCACAAACATTGCAGCCAGCAACAAAAAGAACACTTCATATGAGATGTTGCTGAGAAAGAAAAACCAATTGATGGTTTATCAGATTCATTATGGTTACTGTCAATGTCATATTCAGTTTCTGAAAGAGTGAAGTAGCTGAATTGTTTAAATGGTAGTCTTCTTGGATATTCACATGCTTCCAAAAATCTAAAAGCAAACAGTTTCAGGTGGTTGGAGCACATTTCTTATCTCTTTCTTGAAGCAAGCAATTCTTGAGAAACATTCAGTGTATTGGACTTGTGACTTTGAAATTATTTGGACTTGTGACTGCAGGTGTCTCCCAGGGTTGGACCTACACTGTTTCTGATCTTTATCAACAGCCTTCCTTACACCATCAGTTTCCAACTAGGTATTTATACAAATGAAACAGCTATTAACTCTGGTCTTAGTAGAAAGTTCAACAGATCCGACAGAGTAAATTTGGTAACTGCTCTGGAAAAAGACCTCCAATCAGTGGTTAACTGGGCAAAAAATGGCCTGTAAATCTTAATGCCTCCAAAACAAAACTGCTTTCATTTAATTATCATAGAGAATCTTTTCTGTCCACCATCAGCATGGCTGATGCTAAACTCCAGGAGAGCAACTTTTTGCAGCTTTCTGGGCCCAAATTTTCCACTGACATCAAGTGGACCTAGCAATTCATTTAATATATCAATTGGTGGGTTTACTGCAAAGTTGGTTGACTGTGTTGTGTCAGACAATTTTTCTTGTCAGAATTCATCTTGGACATTTATAAATCTATCATTTGTCCGTGCACTGAATACTGCTGCCATATCTGGTCTGGTGCTCCTACTATAGAAAAATTTATTTTGGTTGAGCTTTTTGGGGAGTAAGTGTGAGTTTGTAAACTGACTATTACTGCTAATAATGCAAGACTCTTCAGTAAAATGAATAGAGTTCTCTCAGTCATTGTGTGTTTATCTTGCTGTGTGCCAATGGCTTAGGGGTAGAAACTCCGGCTGATGCCAATTCAGCCGGATTTCAATCCTAGCTAGAGGCAACCAGACATCTAGCCACACTGATGAGCTGTGATAGTGAAACAGTCTGTGGATGACTATATATATATATATATATATATATATATATATATAGATATGAGAAAGAGAGAGAGATTCTTGACAAAATTTAAGACGCCTCTGTAATGTAATTGATCCTGATTTGGCAGCTCGACTTGATTCCCTTTCCCAACGACATGGCGTGGCTTCCTTCTGTCTTTTCTACAAATATTTTCATGGCAGTGGTTCTGATGAGCTTTTTTCTTTAGTGCCCCAACTGCATGAATTCAAGCACACTACTAGGTCTCACTGTTTTACTGTTGAACTAACTTGATGCAACCATCTATTCTAACAGTTTATTTTCTCATAATTCTTGCCTGTGGTACTCCCTTTCAATTTCTTGATTCTCTGCCACATACATTCTTCAAAAAGCTAAATACAACATCAATCGCCATCTTCTGTCTTCCTGAACCATGTTCTTTTATTGTCCTTTCTCCTCACTAAAGTCTTCTCACTGCCTTTCATTCTCTGTAGCCCCCTGAATCCTAGTGGCATTATCACTTTGTATCGGGCGAAATGAAAAAAGAAGTTAATAAGACTTCTAGGTTGATATAAAAATATACTCTTGCTTTTATATTTAGTAATAAGTCTTAAGTTGTCCACATTTCTTAGTTTAAGCATTGTCTATTATTAGTCTTTGACTAACTTTTTTTTTCATTTTGTTGCTTTTTACCATGAGTTTCCAGATTCTTTCTTAAATGTAATCCTCAAGAAATCTGCCTTTCTAAGGCATCTGCCTTACCAATTAGGCCACAAAGAACAACTGGCATCAAAAGCTAAGTCTAGTTGTTTAGTCTTTATTTTCAATCCACACTGCTATCAGAGAATGACAATCCATACACTGTGATAAAAAGCAATAGAAATAAATAAAAAGAAATACTCATCAAAAATTAATAATCAACCTTCCTGCAGTTGAAATTGTGTTTTATAAGAGATGAAAAGCATCTGCACTTATCTTCCAAATGATAAAAATTGTGATATTAATTCTGTATTTTAAACATTAAAGTTGTTGTTGGCTTATCAAAATCCATTTATGCTAGAAAAAGTAATGTTATTCTAAGATATGAAGGCATAAAACATAATAGTAATGTCCGATAAGAACATGGGACTAAATTTTTCATATGTAAAATGATTGCTTAATCCTATCTGGACTGCATCAAATTAACATCGGCCAAATCGAAGGTATATTGTTTCAGGTCTTTCTTTGAACATTTGATCTTCTTGTGAGGATGTGAAAGGATTATTTTTCTCACCTTGTAGGTGGTCATTTATATAACTTTCTATGATCTTGTTTTCTTGTAGGTGTACACTTGGGTTCACATCAACATCCTTTGAGGATCACTTCTGCACTTAAAGATGATGCGGTCACCCTCTAGGTCAACCCTCATAGCACCTAGGACTTTTGACTTTCTGTAGTAACGGAGTATAAAAATTTACTTTGCTATCTCTTAGGGTAAACCCAATATATATTGGAGTCACCACAGATCAACTGTTTTTAAATCACTGTTTCATATGGAACGTAGTTTTGATTCAAACATCCAGAAGGAAAAATTATGAATTCAAAACCATATGTAACCCTGGTAAAGCACATACTATGAAGATATCAAAAGAATTGTGGAGTTCACAATGACACTTTGATCCTGACTAAAGTTGATGTGATAGATATGTTCACATTCCTCCCCTGCCTTTTGAACAGGAGTAGAAGTAGGTCTCTTGTTTAGAATTGAGTTTCCAGTTCCTTCTAAAGCCTTTTCTTTCTCTTTCACTTCAGGTGGCCCATTGCATCTTCCTACTTGGGGTGGTGCCTCTTATGATGTAAGCTTCTACCTCGAGTGGCTCTTGAGCCTTGTACAGGGTGAACATCATTGTTAAAAAAAGTTTATGTAGGTGCATGTTTAAAAAGAAAATCTTTTGTAATGTGTTGTTGATTTCAATCAAAATCAGTCTAATTTCTCAAGTGACTTTTTTGTGGATTATTTACTACAGTCATGGAATAAATTAAAACACACAATGCACATGTGCCAATCAGTGGATGTGAAATTAAGATTCTTTTTAATCATATATACATCCAACTCAAACGACAAAACCAATATTCGAAAGGTACTATACAAGATCAAATGGTACCCCCCCAACACACCAATTTTTTTTTTTTTTTAAACAAAACCTAACCAACATGATTATGATGATAACAACAACAACCACTACCAAACTGGGCTTATGGCCATATCATGTTGAAACACTGGTTCTCGTATGATTACTGAAGTTAAGCAACATCAAGCCTGGTCACTATCTAGCTTGGGAATACCAGGTGCTGTAAGCTTGGAATTGGAGATCAGAGAGCCGAGTTCCAATTCCAGTTGGGTTCATTATATTCACTTATACGTAAATGCCCTTGGGAAAGGTAGGAATCCACCTTTTCCCCCACCAGCAATGGGTTAATTAGTAGGACTTCTATCAGTAAGTCATTATTATCTCAAAAAAACTCTTACAGTCTAAAATTATTATCTGGCTTTAAATAACCTGAAAAGGGTTGATAAGCTGTAAAAAAAAAAAAAAAAAAAAATCAATCAATAAACCACCAACCTGAGTCATCACTGTTATTTGTTGCATTGTTTAATGTTTTTTTATGATTTGGCACAGAATCTGTAAGAGACGAAATAATATTGTTATTTAAACATTGTATAATATTAAGCACTTATCTCTGCCCAGCAAAGAAGCCTTTTCATCAAGCAGATTCTAAAAAAGTACATACGGTCAAGAACCTCCTTGTACAAAAACGTTTTCAGTTTTCTAGTTGGACTAGTGTTTCTTTTCTTTTTGTGACTGTTTCAGATTAAGTCAACAGTCACAGATTCTCTTGACTAGACACAAAATGACCAATTTTGTAGTGAACAATGTGAGAATCATTAACAAATGTCCAGTTTAATTTTCTATGTTTTTTTTTTAAAGTTTTTAACTGAATGAAATAATCAGAAGCCTAAAAATTTCAAAGTATTTCCTTTTTTGTTTTTAATACTGTCTCTTATTTCAAATTCCTGATAATAGTGAATCTCAAAATATGAAATTTTTATTGACCCACATTTCAATAATGTCATGTTTAGATGAACAAAGATTTTCTTTTGTTATTTGTCTTTCATTGTAGTTTTCTGTGGAGTGATTCATTCAAAAGGAATAATAATTTTCAATTGGCTCATAAACAATGTAAAAAAAAAACAACCAGAAAATCATCACATATACTCCTCTTAAATAAGTCCTTATTAAATTATGAAATTACAACAGTAGGACAATTTACCCACCACAAAGGGATTAATTTGTGTGTCAGTGAGAGGGCGGTGGTCACAATATAAGTGCTGATAAAAAAAAAAAGACACAACAAAATCTCTGCTACAGTTTAGATTTAGAAAAACATTCAAAACCATAAAAACAAAACTAATTTCAAATTCGAAATATATCCATATTTTTTTTAAAAAATCATTTTAGAAGTGGGAGAAGGCCCGAGTGTTTGCCGTTGAAACATCATTAGCTTAGGTGATGGTTAACTGCATTCTATTATGAAGTGGGTGAAAAGGATATATCAGTAATATGCAGTTACAATAACGTGGACAGTTTCAAACTTGACATTTGTAAATAAAAACAAAGTACAGATAAGTTTTTAGGAAGTAAGCAATCGATTTGATACTTATATGAATAGGAACCCTTTCCTAAAATGAGGAAAAACAAAAAAACAAAAAGTTTTACATTATAAAGTTATACAACACACTAATAATTTAAAAAAAAAAATTAAATGTTAATGAGCTTCTCTTCATTTCTTTTAGTAAGAATCTGAGGAGTAAAAATGTTATTACGTATTTGACAATCACAAATGAAAAGTCATTGTAATTTTTGAGACATCTACTTAAAATTGTTGTACATCATTAGATAAAAAAAATAAAGTGAAAATTGCAAGTGATGCTTGATCTACTTACCTTCATTTGTGAGGCCAAAGCTGTAATTATTACAGCATGGGACTGAAACTGTAAAGAGAAAAGAATGGAAGTTGTAAGAGGCCTAGGAGGCAGCCATCAAATGAGAAGCAGATTGAGTTTTCAGCCTACTTCTTACGACAATGTAACCCAAAGTACAAATTGTTTCATTAAAGAAAAGAAAAAAAGAAGCCTAATAACATGTAAATTTGGAATTACATATATTAAAAAGTGAAATGAACACATTCACTGCTGCAGTGTTGCCTGGTTGTGCTGACCCATTTTGGGAAAAATAGCAAATTGTCCTTTTACTGAAACTAAATGACCATAAAGACACTGACAACAACCTTTTCTCATGAGTACAGCCATTATGGTTTTGATTGGATACTCTGCAGTATAAAGAAACGGTCATGGTGCTCTTTACTAGTAAAGAACACCATGGACTAAGCTAAATAATATCCCCAACAACACAATAGTAAAGGTTAGTTGATTTTGTTTAGCGGCATATCAACACCTCTTTGGGGTTATTTAATGCTGCATGTCTTCAACTACAGATAAAACGTATTGTTGGTCATTTCTACCATAAATATGCACAGGAATCCCTTGATTAGTGAAGCTAATTTGTACATCGGTAAATATAAAAAAATCAATTTTCAATTACTATGGTTAAACTGAAGAATGTTCGACCACACCAATCGAGTATTATGTATGCACTAATCAAATTTTGGTATGAGCACAAGGCCGAATGGTTAGAACGTTTGCATTCTGACCATGAGACCTGGGTTCGAACCTGACCAGGGTTGATTTGTCAGGAAGGAGACTTCCTGATGTTATTGTACTGGAGGCACCCTTGGAAAGTGCCTGAAAACCATACCAGGCCGTGTGGGTGAAATTGGGTAGATGGAACCTTTGTGGGGCCGTCGATAGCTGTGCTGTCACAAAGTCATCGTGGCCGAGGGCTTGAGCGTGCTGGCCTTGTTCAGAATGTTGATCATGCTGGATGACACACTCTTTCCCAGAAACTGTGACTAAGGTCTGCTCAGCATAGTTGCAGTATAAACCACAGGTAGGCTCTGAGGGGGGTTGAACAAATGCAAATGCGCCTGAGCAAGCGTCTGCAATAGGGATTGGCTAGCCGCCCTAGTAGACGGGTATCCTCAAATACAAGTGGCCAGCTATACAATCAAATTTTGGTATATAAAAGTTTTAGCACACTAATCAAAAAACGCATTAATTGAATGTGCATTAATCAAGGGATGGCTGTAATTTTGGTAAATTTTTCTTATAAAAATGTAATTTTATACTGTCATAGTGTTTTGTTTTCATTTTTGGGGGGTGGGGGGGTCATTATTTACCCATAGCTAGGGCCCTAACAGGTGCTACCATCCCAACAGCAGTAAAGAACACCATGGACAAGCTAAACTATATATATAAATAATATAATGAAAATACATCACAAAACAAGTAATTTTGTAGGATACTATGCCTACACTGGTTTGGAAATGGCACTAACTGATAGATTATAAAACAGGCTAGGGACCAATGTTTCATAAAGACATCTTAAGTACATCTAATGCAGCAAAAGAGGTAAAGACAAATATCAAAATTGAAAAGTTCAACAAATATTGTTATCAACTCTGATAGAATCCTAGAATAAGAAATTAAAAATGGAAGGTAGATTGTTAGACTTAATAGAAATGTAACTGGCCTGTTAATCTTTACAGCCAAATATCAACCTAACGTTTTCCACTGAGATGAAGTGAAAAGATTATATTGAATCAATTACTAGGAAAATTGGTTCACTGTATAGTACAAGGCAATTTTTCTTACCAGAATATATCTTACACATTTATAAGTCTACCATTTTTCTGTACATTGAATATTGCTGCCACATCTGATCTGGTGCTTCTGCTATCTATTTAGAGATTCTTGATAAAATACAAAGAAGAATCTGTAATGTTATTGGTCCTGATCTGGAATATCGGCTTCACTCATTTTCCAGTTGCCATAAAATAGCTTCCCTGTGCCTTTTCTGTAATGGTTTTTATGGTAATTGCTTTGATGAACTATCCACTATGGTATCTAGACATTATGAATCTAAGTGCAATACTAGATTGGCAGTCAGGTCTCATCATTTAATAGTTGAAATGGCTAGATGTTACCATATGTTCTATGCTAAAAGCTTCTTTTCTCACTTGTGGAACTCTGTTCTAGCTTCTTGCACTTTCCAGTTAAGTTCGATCTCTGAAAATGTATCTTAATTACTTTGAGGGGCGGTGTGCTTCAATAGTCCAGAAATCTCCTCAAACCTAATTTTGAACATTAGATAGACCCATGCCTGGTAATCCTCAATATCTAGTCAGTTGTCATTTGACCCCAAAGGTTTTCATTTAGTTATGTATTGTTGTATTCTCTTTCAGTTAAGTGGGTGGCTGGTTTGAATTTCACAAACTTTATTGTTATAAAGACCAAAATCACACACCATCCCCTTGTATGTGGGAGTTCCAATCATAGTGTCACACAGGAAAAAAAATACCTAAGATTTACTTATTTAATATTTTAAGCTTTCTTAGGTTTTTCCTGACTTCCTGAATATGAGGAAATTTAATCAATGTAAGATAGATACAATTTATTTTCATTTTCCAGACACTGAGCTAGACACAAACAGCTGTACAAAAGTCATCCCATGTCAAGTCAACAAGGGTGTGGCCATTATCGACATGGATTTTTTCAAATTTGGTACACTTATAGAGCTTCATGATAGAAATTGAATGGCACATATTTTACATCTCTAGGTCAAAGAATTACTGAGAGATGACCCTTGACAAAAAGGTGAATTTTAGAAAATAGTCACAAATTTTAAACATCAATATCTCGGTTGCTTTTTCACCCACAAAGCTAAATTATATACCATTTTAAAGTAGATCTAAAAGATAGCCTATTTGCTTTTTTGTTTAAAGGTCAAATAAGATAATTTAACTTTGATTTTATCCTTTGACCTCAAAAAAAAATGTATCTTTAATTTTTTTTTTTTTAATTATTTTGACAACAAATTTGTCTGCCTTATGACAAGATATGTACAATAATTTGTAGTGAACTTTTGACTGTGGCCCAAGTTACAAGGGTTTCACCGAGTTAGGCCAAATTGAAAATGGCAGATTTTGGTATTTGGCACTATACGTTAACCTTTTCATATCTCCCAATATAGTCAAGTTGTATATCTTTGGAAAGCTCTTTGAATGCTGATTAATATTCACATAAACACTATGATCATAAAATGAACAGAATTTGTGCTATTTTGAGTTAAATGTTGACCAATTCAGTGGAAAATAAACAACCATATTTTTGATTTTGTTTACATTTTTGTATGCAACAAATAGATTTTTATATGAAAAAATGACATGAAAATAATTATTTAATAAAGTGTCATAATTTAATGTTAACACAAAATAATTTGAAAATATGCAATAAATGATGTTAATGGTCATCAAATTTTCAGTATTTTTATATATATTTAAAAAAAAATAATAAAGTTTTGATTTGAAAAAATGATACATTAAAATGAATATTTAAAAAAAAAGAATTCCTATCATTTACAATGAGATTAAAAAGCAAACTTATTTTTTTTGTTGGTAAAAGCAGCTGTGCATTGGTGGTAATCTGTTAAATGATATTGTTCATCTTGAGTCAGTGTACCAAAGATGAGCCCCCACAATCATCAGTCATATTTTGATGTATCATACAAACATAAACACAGTGTGTTCCAGCACCACCTGCTAGGATACATTCTTTTGGCCTGATCTCAGAAAATTTTGAAAACCTAATTCAGTTTGAATTTTTTTATTTCAATAATTGGTATATTCCTTTTAGGTTACAAAGTACAAGATACTTTTGTTCCTGAACTCTTCTACCATTCTTTAAGATTGTCTTATAGTCATTCTTCCCAGGCATCACTCTACCAACTTCTTCACTCTTCATCAATTGTCTCTTGTGGGAATCTACATTTTCATATTTGGCAGAGAAAATTTTCCTTGTTCATTTCTAAGTTTCGGGGCTTGTCTTGCCGTCTATTGTGGTGCCAAATTCCATTTGGATTCATTGGATACTCCAGCTTTTTGAAAGTATTCTCAAAGTTTGTACTTTTTGGAACCTCTTTCCACAAGCTGAAAGCTTTTCTTTTAATCGTGTAATAATTTCACTTTCATCAGATCTTTTCTGCTCTTCCAACACGGCTAGATTCTTATGAGAAATTTTAGTTCAAGTTGGTTTCATTTCCTTTGTTACTGCTTTTTTAATTTTTTTTTACTTTTTATTTCTCATAACTGGTTTGTTTTTCAAGTTTTTGACAGTGACTCATTAAGAAGTTGCAATTCATTTTCCATATCTAAAAAATGCTAAAAGGCTGTGGTTGGTCTTCAGCTGATACATTCAGAAAACTCAGGTAATGCTGTTAATTTTATTTGACAATGGGTTTGCTTCTTAATCTCTTTGTAAATGTTAAGAATCTCTTTTTAAATATCCATTTCAATGTATCACTTTTTCAGATCAAAACTTAATTTTTTAAATATATATACATATACATATATATATATATATATACACACACACATATATATATATATATATATATTATATAAAAAAAATGAAAATTTGATTGTTTTGTGCATTTAGTGTACCATGCCAACAAAAATTTGTTAGCCATTAACATCATTTGTTGCATATTTTCATATTGTTTTGTTATCTTAACATTAATTCATGACACTTTTTTAAATAATTATTTATATAAAAATGTAAACAAAATCAAAAATAAGGCTGTTCATTTTCCACTGTCAACATTTAAAATAGCACAAATTCTGTTCATCTTATGATCATAGTGTTTATGTGAATATTAATCAGCATTCAAAGAGCTTTCTAAAGATATGCAGCTTGACCATATTGGGAGATATGAAAATGTTTGCATATAGTGGCAAATACCAAAATCTGCCATTTTGAATTTGGCCCAACTCAGTAAAACCCTTGTAACTCAGGCCAGTCAAAACTCCACCAGAACATTTTGGAGATATCCTGCCATAAAGCAAACAAATTTGTTGTCAAATTTAAAAAAAAATTAAAGATACCTTTTTTGAGAAATTAATAGTCAAAGTGTAAGGTCAAGGTTAAATTATCTTATTTGACCTTTAAACAAAACAAAAAAAATATAAATAAATAGGTCACCTTTTAGATCTATCCAAGTACTTTAAAACAGTATAAAAAAACAACAAAAAAACTGAGATATTGATATTTAAACTTTGTGACAATTTTCAAAAATTCACCTTTTTGGCAAGGGTCAAAGGGTTATATTTCAGGAACCCTTTAACCTAGAGATGTAAAATTAGGTACCATACAATTTCTAACATGAAGCTCTATAAGTCTACCAAATTTGAAAAAACCTGTGTCGGTGATGATCAGACTCTTGTTGATTTGACATGGAATGACTCACAAGAAGAATTATAGATTTAAAAATGAGAGAGAGAGAAAAAAAAGATCAACTGTAGTATTTTTGGGAACTTAAAAATACTACTTACTGAAAGGGAGAGTTTTTTTTCCCTTTCTTCAAGCAATGAATTACCTAATTTGTACTCACCTTTACCAATGTTTCCAAATAAATAAAATGAAACATAATGATCTTGGCACTCTGCAAGATAAAAAAAATTTATATCATAAGAAAAAACAAAACAAAACAAAACAAAAAAAAAAAACAGAATTCTAAATAAAGAATCATTATCATGCATTGAAATCTTTAACAAAGTTATTTCAAGTTTTAAGCATCCGGACAGTGTAAAGATTCATTCTCATGCTTAGATGAGTAAATCAGTTACACAATATATATTTATTACGTCAAATTTTATATTAGTAGATACATGTGTTTGAAATACCCCCTCACCTATTTTAAATTGTGTGTATTATATCAGCCTGAACATTTGAGAAAACTTAAGGAAATGTGGTTTCTAGTAGGGTTTGAACCTGTGTCATGTTTCATAGGAGAACTCACCGTTTGATCTGGTGCGGTTTAGACTGCTTGACTACAGAGAACATCAAAGTCCAACAAGGTTCTAGTTTCCCTGAAAGCCCATTCAAAACTAACTAGATATGGGTATTCGAGAAAAATCTGAACAATGGTGGGGCATTTCCCACACAGGTATTCCAAAAAATAAGGCTTGACGTAATAAAAATGTTGGATTAAAAATAATTCCAAAATTTTGGTTTAGAATATATTCTATAATTATTATTTAAAAATATGTATTCATCGAGACACAGAGATTTTATAAAGTAAGAAAATAAAAATGCCAATTGAATTGTAGTGTATTCTAAATAAACCAGACTGTGATGACACATTCTCATATAAGGAAGCTAGTATCAACAGACAGAAGTTTCTAACCCACACCTAACCTTAACTGATACTTTGCCACCATAAATTATACTTGTATCCTCAATTCAAAGAAACAAACACCCCTTGATAATAAAAAAAAAATTTTTTAAATTCTCTTCCCCCCACCAACTTAACCTGTACAATAATTTAGCTTATATGAAAAGAGTAAATCATTTTTTTGAAAGTTATTCAATGTCATTTGAAGATGAAATCAAACTTTAAATTTTAAGCTTAATTTAAGATTTAGGTTTCGAAACATGGTCATTTCTGTGTTGCAATGAATACATATTTTTAAATAATAATTATAATATTATGCATGCTCTACTGTGTATTGAGCACTGTTTTTAAAAATGTTAAAGAACTCTGCATTATAAATCTTACTGTTCTTTATTCCGAGATATGTGTGTGTGTGTGTATAAAACAGAGAAAGAAAAGCAGATATATAAAGAGTGCACTAGAATGACACACAAAAAAATTGCTCAAGACCATAATGAAAGAGTATTTATATTTTTATATACATATAATAATGTGACAGGCACAATTTTGTGTGTGTGTGTGTGTGTGTGTATATATATATATATATATATATATATATATATATATATATATATATATATATAACTTGGGATTTTATCTAGTATATGGATTTGTTTAATTTTTGTACAAGAATTCATAACCAAATTGCTTAATTTTTTTATAAATAGTAAAGAAAAACATTTCAATATAACTGAATTGGTAGAATTCTTGAATACAGTATAGAGTAATGTATTTAGAAACTCTTTAATTTTACAGGTTTCTTTTTTAAAAAATTTATATTAGGATTATTTATTGTCCTTATCTTTGTTGCTGGTAGCACAACATTTTGGTCATTATGCCATCTGGCCTCCTTCAGGTTGTTGCTTGTTGATCCATGTAAACTTCGAATTGAACCCTTTATTTAATCTACATCAGATTATCCTCGTTCTGCTGTCCTTATTTAGCATTGCTCAGTTAACATTTAGCCTGTTTCCACCGAGTCAAAGTCTGCACTGCCTAACCCAGTAATTGAACTCACAATTACTACGTCAACAAATTCATGAACCAACGCTTTCGCCCACTAGGCTATAGTCTCATTGGACAATCCAAAGTCTATACTTTAGAGCCTTAAGCCTAATCTGCCCACTTTTCAGAAACTTTAATAAAAAAAAAAAAAAATCTCCCAGTTCCAATAATAAACCAGAAACCAAATAGAACCACTATTTACATTATCCAGATTATTGTCCTCATCCTTGTCGCCATATTTATTATGTTTCGGCCGTTGTAAGCTCCGGCCTTCTTCAGGTGGTTGGAATGTCAAACTGAACCCTTTATTTCACTCACTGGGGTAGACAGTTCTAGTTCCACGGGCCATGTTTAATGGATGTCAGTTATCAGTTATCTCCTGTTAATTTCCCTCTGAAAGTTTTCCACTGCCTTAGCCAGGTATTGAACTCACACTCTTTGGGTCCTGTCACTGGATCTAACACCTTTATCCACTGTGCCATGTGTCCAACTTCCTGAAGAAGGCCGGAGCGTCCAACGGCCGAAATGTTGTGATAAATATGGTGACAAATATGAGGACAATAGTCCGAATAATGTAAATAGTGTACATAATACCTCATCTTAGAAATATAGACAGATACCAAATAGAACCAACTAATAATTTAAATTATTATGTTTAAATGTGCTATACAGGGATCAAGGTTATCATTGTCCCAGAGCAGTTCTGAAAATTTTTTAAACCATCCATAAAAATCAACATTTTTTAAACTTATTTACAGGTCATTAAAATGATTGGGAAATAAATATTTATTTTGATCCATTCACTCCTTAAACTGTGGTCTATTTGCCCTACAGTTACAACTACCCCACTTCATCACCGCTTTTCCTGGGTGGCCCTACCAAAGAGTGTGCTTTGAACAGATTTGCAGGAGGTAGTCGAACATTTCATTTCAAAGCAGCAATTCCAGTCTTGACCTTATTCTCTTCATGGCTGAAGCAGCCCACTCTCAAAGCAAGAGGAGCTCCTTGGGAGGATGAGAATGATCTATAAGACCACCTTTAGATGGTCGTCCCTTTCAATTACAACCTGAAGGAGTTGATACCACAGCAGCTGAGAATCAAGGTTTTCTGCAATGCCAATGGCTTTGAGGTCAAGCCATTCTCACCCAGCCACTCTCAAACTCTTAACAAGACAAATATTCAATGAAAATTCACTTCAGTGGTCTCAAATGTTGCTAGTTCTGTAGCATCTTCTAGCCAATTGAACATATCAAAGAGTATGTCTTCAGAACACTAGTCTCCAAATTCTAAAAACACTTCAATATGGATTTAGAGAAGTTATTGCTGATGGATTTGAAAGCATCATTAGTTGTCATCCTTTTGATCTGGACACCCTTACTCCACTTTTACTTTTTATTGCTTTTTACAAGATACCCTTATTGCCATGGGCTAAAGATTCCACTGGAGTCTCTTTGTACAAAAATTATAATCTGATTTTTTTTTTTTGGTAATGCAAGTTTGAATTTCTTCGATACCTTATTGTAAAAACTGGAAAATATTGTTTTATCACTTTAATGTTTTTAGTAATTTACAAATTATTGTAAATTTTGTTACAAAAACTTAAAAATTGCATTGAAAACTAATTTGTAGTTTTATTTTTTTTTTTAAATCTTTTTAGTGCAAAATTTTAAATATTTATATTTTAATTCAAGTAATACAGATAGTTTAAAAAAACACCAAACAACTGAAATACTGAAGTTTTAAAAATGAATAAATGTAAAAACACATTAGTTAAATATCACTTTTTTTTTAATTTTTTATTTTTATTAAAATAAAAACCCAAAATTTTAAGACATTTCAGTTAAATCACCTTAAATAATTTTACATGAAAATATTCTTTCATTTTCATGCTCAGAGTAAATTTTATCCAACTTTAAGAATTATTCTCTAGGCATTTCTATATAAAGAATATTAAAGCACTCCACTAGTCAAAATCAAAAAATGTTTTTAAAGTCTTCATAGAAAAAAACAAAAACTTTCATTTACAATTACTCATGTGTCATGACTAAAGCTTCCATTGGTTATCAGTTTTTAAATTCTTCCTTTTATTTTCAATTCACTTTATAGACAGGTGTTGTTTGTTAATGATTCAGTCAAGATTTTAACAGAAAATGAACAAAAACCAAACATTTCATGCAATGCTTATTAAAGCAATATTAGTGCTTACAATTAGATCTTAAGGTTTTTTTCATATTTAAAGATAAATAACAGAAATATCAAAATTTAAGTGCTATCTTCATTTTTGATTCATCAGTTTAAAAGTCTTGTTTTTTTTGTGTGTGTGTGTGTGTGTGTGTGTGTGTGTGTGTGTGTTTTATTTTATTTTAGGAAATTTGCTGCTGTTGGAATAAATATATTTTATTTTATTTTTTTTTTTTTATTGTTTTGTCATTGTATAAAAAAAAAAGTTCTCAAACTAACGTCGTCTCAACCCTGGGACAATATTAATTTTGAGCTCCCTTTCAGATGTGGGCAATCATGGCTCTCCATAGCTTCCTGTCTTTTGTTGTTCCCACCAATACTCCCTCTTTTATGATCCCTTTTTGCCTTTGCAGTACTTGCACAAAAGTATCAAGTATGTTATCCACTACTGCCATGCGATTATTCATTTCTTATAAGCTTTCTTTCCTTACTTTGTCCCAAAAATTATAGCTGTCTCTTTTTTTGACAATTGTTATGAGCATTTTTTTTTTTTTTTTTTGTAGATTCCAGTTTCCTTAAAACTTTCTTGTATACTGCCCCTGGCATTCTCAACATTCTCGTCAGTAGAATCATATCTTGGCTGCCTCAAGACGTTATTCATTTCTGACCAAAATTCTCCATTCCCTGCCAGAGAGGAAGGCTGCAATCACACAGCAGTCCAGCACTTTTCTCTTAAATCCCTTAACATATTACTTAGTTTCTCAAAGGCATCTTTTGCTAGGTTGCACCTTTGAACATTACACTTCCTATCATGTTAATACATACAGTCAAACTGTTTACGTCCCCAATGTGTTCATCTTCACTTGTCCCCTTTGTGCACTTAAAAAAATCTTCTTTTTTTTTTTAATTAATGGTCAATTCTTTCTTCTCATATTCCTCATCTTGTAGCCCTTTCAGCCCTCTTACTGTTGTACCATCTCTGGTGAACATGTTATTAAGGTTACATCAACTGACAATAAATCATAATAGGTCTTCTCATTTGCATTAGTATGAAAGTGAGTACAGCATTCACTGCTATTAGGCGAACAAGTTTACCATGGTACCTGGTGTACCATGGTAAACTGGACCCCAAGATTTTGCTCTCATATTCTCAATATCATTCACTATTTTTTTTTTTTTTAGAAATTCCACCCTATTTTAACAATTCCTGGGTCATCTTCATGACAGACAGAACAAACAGCAATCATCAGATGGGTCCTAATTTGTTTTAATAATTACATCCCTTTTTCATACGTTTTACCTTGATTTTGATGATCAAACAGCACAAATTTTGCAAATTTTTATTTATGTAACTATTGTGCATATTGTCCGATTTTATCATATGTATAGCAAACAAATTTTATTTCTTATATTTCACGATTTCTGTGTTTGTCTTTTCCTTTTACAACGCCAGACATCATTTCAAACAAGACCATAATGCATTGCAAGAGGAAGTACTTTTGAGGATGGTTAAAATTTATTGTATAAAATAATCTGCTGTAAAACACTGAAATAAGTTGAAATTTCGGGTAATTTGCTTTTTTTAATTTCCCAAACAGTTATATTTATGTGTAAATCTACATGCTTAATTCGAAAATAAAGAAATTTTGATGAAAATCTATCTTTTTGGAGTTATTGACA
Organism: Acanthosepion esculentum; assembly: GCA_964036315.1. NCBI lineage: Eukaryota > Metazoa > Mollusca > Cephalopoda > Sepiida > Sepiidae > Acanthosepion > Acanthosepion esculentum. Next base: position 13,136,705 of record OZ038490.1, on the reverse strand, counting down.
ATAAAAGTTTTTACTCATTAGTGTCATGGCAGACATAACTGGTGTTGTTTGCATACATTTGCTGCAAAATAGACATTCACTTGTCTCGATTATTGTGCACACTGATGCAAACAACGCCATGGATTAAACAAACCAAATCAATTTTTTTTATTTTATAAAAATGGCAGGGGGTGGTGTCAGTTTACTATGTAAAGTCATTGTAAATTGATCCACTTACAGAAGTGAAAACAAAATCTGCTCATATCATGCAATTTTTAAAAATTTTTTAAAATAAAATTTTTTTTTTTTTTTCTCCATATATTGCTATTTATTAAGCATCTAAGATTATGATATCACTTTCTCATATTTTGAAAATGTGATATTCTCTCCATTAACCCTTAAACGGGTCTCATCCTTTAATGCCTCACTGGAAATCAGCAGATTTCTTCAACTGATGATCTAAATTTTAACCAATGACACAGGCATTATCCATTCATGATTCAAGTCTAAATGATTAACTGGCAAATTGAGGATTTGTGTTGTTACATCATATTTTCTAGAGTATTTGGCTGCAAATAAAGTTGAAGGGGGGAAAAATAAAAAAAAATGCTACAATGTCTGCAGGCATATTTCTCAAAGAGAAAAGCAGCAAAAATGGTTACAATTTCATTGTGCAAAAAAGCAGTAAGGTATATCATCCAGTTAAAAAATATTAAATTTAGAAACTTAACATTTATTTCCTTTTTTATATATTTTTATAATCTCTTTCAAAATACCATGTTTATAATTTTTGTATATAAGCATAAAATCTACCCTAAGCCCCACAAATTTAAAAAAAATTTTTTTTTAAGCCCTATTTGGCATCTATATCTGTATAAGCATTTCTTGGCACTTAAGCATGAATAATCGTCTCCTGAAGTTGAAATCAAATATTCCTTAAGAAACTAACCATAAACCATTTTCTTATCAAAGTAAGAGTATTTTAATGCAATTTTATCAACCATTCCTTTTCTGCCGTTTCCTTCAGGCAGAGTGGATAACAGTAATGAATTTAATTGCAGCCAAAATGTGATTAGAATTTCATTTCGTTACAAATGAAAGAGCAAAGCCGTATTCACACCTACCTTTACGCCCTTTGCTATACACTACTTCAAATTTAGCAACATGTTAATTAGCTAAGTATTAATTAAAGTTCCAATATTAAGAGAGAGGTGCACAGGTGGAAGGGTGTGTAAACTCTTCAGAGAAATACGGATTCTTCACCATCCATTGAAGATTATTAAATTAAAACCTCATTTGAAAGGTTTATTAATTTAACAGAGAATATTTGTATTTACTGACAAACTAGGCAAAAATTTTCAACAGATTAAAAATAAATAAGAGGAGTAAATAGGTTCATCTATCATCTGGTTCACACGCCTCCCCTGCCTTTTGAACAGGAGCCCAGGTTTACCCTATGTTTCATGTATAGGATAGAGTTTCTAGTTCATTCTAAATTCTACTTCAACTCTATAATTCTAACACCTCCACCTGAACTCTGAAAATTATACTATTATTGGGTTTCCAGTTCCTTCTAAAGTCTTTTCCCTCTCATTCACTTCCAGTAGCCACCTTGTATCTTAGTGGCATTATCACCTTGCTTGAGGTGAATTGATAAAAAACACACACACACATATATATATATATATATATATATATATACACACACACACACCAAAGAGCAAATAAGTTCCCACCCCTCCATATTGATAGTATTAAAAACATGTTCTAAAAACAAGCTGACCCAGTTAAGTTTGGGGTTTGACAAGACTCAGGAAAAATTGCCAAACATTTGAAACAGGAAATATCAAAATTAATGTTTACATTTCAAAGAGTATCCAAAGGATCAATGAACAACATGATTGCGTTTGTAAAGTGACCTTAACATGGCCTCTCTGAAGTCATTTTGCTGAAGCAGTGACATAAAATCGTTTCTCTTTATGTGATGCAACATGACTGCCTGTTGACAATTGTATAAATGCTAAAAACCGTGAGAGGCCAAAAGTGGTTCAGTACATTTGTATGATTTTATAAAATAAATGCTCAAGACATTTGATTTAAAATTGTTCTCAAACTACAGGGATTTGAAACATTTTGAATATTTTGCAAATAAGTTTTATTTAAAAAAATAAGGGGGGGGGGCAAATTTTAACGTTTAAAATTTCAAAGTTTACAGTGGGAAGGTGCAATTAAAGATACATTTTTATATATGAATGTTAAATGTATTGTTTATCAATTGCCAAACCAATTACCCCCCCTCCCCCAAAAAACAACCAACTGCACAGAAAATGAAATCTGAGCAGAGTTCAAATTCCATCCTAGTTTATTGCATTCACTTTCACACTAATACCCTTGGAAAGGGCCTGAATTGATTTCTTCTCCTAGCTATGGATTAAATAGCAAAGTAGATCAAGCTCTCTAGCCTTGGATCGAAACAAGTCTCGGACAAAGACCATTCACAATTCAAAACTGTGAAGTAAGAAACTGGAAACCACCATCTTTTTCAAAAAGTCATGGTAATTTACAAATAAAAGAAACGGAAGCTGTGGAGAATTGTCGTCATCCACATCCTGAAGAAATCAAAACCTAGTTTACCTGCAGTAGATGAAGTGGGTTGCACAGTGGCTATATGCATAAGAAACAGAATTGGAAAACAGGGGTTACAGTTTCCCCTGTAGATACTTCATTTTGCATTAATGCATTTCGAAAGGCATGAATCCACCTCTCTCTACATGCTGCATCATTGTTAGACAAAATGCCTTGTCAATGGCATGGTTATAATGGTTGACAGAAAAGAGAGTGGATGGTAAGAGAGTAAACATTTTAACAAATGCCCTTTCCCAGAACGAGGATACTTGTCCAGCCTGCAACAGTGAGGAAAAAAGTTACTTTGTCAGGATTGATTATCAATAAATTAAATCGCCTATCTTGCATTTTCAAATACGTTTATTATATATATATATATATATATATATATATATTTGTTGAGAGCTTTTATCAGGGAGTTAAATGTTTCACCAGTGAGAAAATGACTTAATTTAGGATTGATATCTGTGCAAAAGGGCTTACCAGGTTTTCCAACCTGAAAAGTCATGTGAGCTGCAAATGGACTATTTTCCTGTGCAGGGGAATAACAAAAGAAAAGAAAAGGAAAGGAAAGGGAAAAAAAAAGAAAAAAAGTGATGTTAATTTCAAAAGACAAGAATGCCCCCCTCCCACCACAAAAATTGTTGTTTAGCCGTTGTATGAACAAAATGACACAGACAACATTCCAACATCACAAGTTGGATGACCACATGAAAGAAGTCTGTCAAATTATAATACAAAAAACAGGATGGCAGGAAAAAAAAAAAAAAAATACAATGACCTCAGTAAAATATTGACATTAAATGTGGTATTGAAAAAAAAAAAAAAAAACACTTGCCAACAAGTGTTAGAATGTAGTGGTTAGCATTAGATAACCATAAAGAGTAAAGGCAACAAAATAGAGAAATACTTTTGTAAAAAAAAAAAAAAAAAAATTAATAAAATATGAACAGAAGTTGGTTGCTATTATTTGAGTTTTTTTAAGCAAAAGTTTTAGTTTCCCCAGACAAGACATTGATGAAAGTAGCTGCAAATGGGTTCCTTGCAAATAGTTAAATCTGAGGATGATAGTGAACCATGCATACTAAAGCAAGGTTTAAAGATTTTCAACCTATTTTAAAAACTTTAAACCAGATAGTGTAATGGTTAGCAGGGCAGTAAGTAGAATCTGTAAGCCAGGTTCAAATCCCCACTTACTCTGTTGTGTTCACTTTCATACAAATGACCTATGAATCCATCTCTTCTTGCCTCAGCTAGAAGTAAATAGTAGGGCAGATTGACCTCTATAACCTTTGGTAGTAACCACTCTAGTAGAAGAGAGTCTGAATTCAAAGATACGGTTTGTCGCAAAAAAAAAAAAAAAAAAAAAAAAAAAAATCATCCCAAAAACAATTGCAGTAATGAAAACTTGGAAATCAAAAATTTCAGGAAGGTGGGTAAAAGCAGAAACAATTCAAATGAAATACAATGAATGTGTAACATCTTAAGTGTTAAGGCACATAATATCTGATTAATGAAATGTTATATTTACTACTGAACAGGTGCCCACTTTCAGGCTAGCAGAGCTAGAATTAAAATTATGCCTATATGCCTTGCAGAATTCAGAAACATTCCAAGAAAACCCTCCTCACATGACCCTTCACCCCTTTCTCTTACAAAAAAGTTACTGTGACAATAGACTGCCATTATGCAATGTAACATGGAATCAATAAGGTGCTGGAATTGTTGCATGGGTATATCTCTCTCCAAGGCTACCCATAAAAGTTGTGTTTATAGGGTATGGCAGCAGGAAAATTACAGAGATCTGCAACAGCCTCCCTGCCCCTCATACATGCTGGAGGAAATTTCAACATTAGTACCTGGAACAACTTTCCTGCCACTTATGCAGGACTTGGAAATTAAGAAGTTCCATCACCACCAGAAAACACGATGAGCAGGGTGAGGGGGGGGGGGGCGGACAAATGACTCACAACAAGATTTGTGGTTTGACCAGTTTCACTAGTGATCCTTCCAAACTCTAACAGAACACACTTTACACCATTACAGAGCCGCCACCACCAGCTTGCACAGCACTCTGCTTTACGGGCGGGATCCATAGTCTCGTTCACATGAATTAGTCCGTCTGCCTGAAAGAATGTGACATCTGAACAAACAGCATGGCATCAGTCTTCTAATGTTCAAGGGTGGTGTTTTTTTGGCCAATAAGAGGCACAGTAATCAACTACTCTTGTTGGTTGATGCCTACATGACTACAGAATGTAGTGTAATAGTGTTTTGAATTGGAAGGTGTTTTGATACAATATTTCTCTTTGTTGGGTGATTACTATTCTTGATCTGTTCTGCATCGACTGTTACTCTTGCCCAAGAACCCCCCCCCGAAGCAACTGCCACCTTAAAGTAAGAGTGGCTCATTTTTCTGGTCCCTAACAAGCATTCTGAAGTTAAAGGTTGTTAAACCCTGTTCATGCCCCATAGTTTCCACAGATACAGTGTCTCAAATAATTCAATTAGCTGAATCCATGTCCACAAATGGGGAGGGCAAAACGACCCAGTGTACTACTCTTTTTTAATTTTTTGGCACTTCAGCATAAAACTAAGTGACAATAAATAAGGAAAGGCTTTTAATTTTATAACCATCTCTAAGTTTATTAATATCTGTCTGCGGTAATGCCTTCTATTTTATCTTGGCAGTATAGTTTAACCTTCTGCCATAAAACCATAATGTTTGCTTTATTACAGAAAGCAGCTAAAATGTAGTATGTGAAAATGGAGTCTGGCATGAAAGTGCATATGAAGCAGAAGTGGTTCATTAAATTCCTGTATGTGGGGTAAAAAAGAAAGAAAGAAAGAAAGAAAGAAACAAGAAACACACATTGACATTCACTGAATGCTTAGACCATAGTTAAGCAGTTAGTAACATATCCCAACAGCAGTGGCAGTTATGTATGCAAATAATGGGCTGCCTCTGTAGATAGATTTTTATGAGTCTGGCATGTAAAGACAACCAAAAAACAGTGTTGCTGAAAACTTGCTCTAATCACCTGTGGATTCAATGGTAATAAATAAGATGTAGTGTGTTGGCTTGTCCCTATTACCTCACTCTATACATATCAGTCCATCCTAATTTATGCCTATAGCTGCCACAGCTACACTACCTCCTTACCTATACATGTTATCTATATAATATTAACTATATTACCTATTAACACATATCCTCCAGCTAAGTCCATTCCTACAGGTGAGAGTAGGGTGAACCCACCCCATGTACTTTTTTCGTTTTGGACACACATGCACCACTTAGAAATGATAAAGAACCGTTTCTGACGGGCTTGTTTAACAAAACTCTGCCCAAATGTGTCAGATTTTTCATTATTACACATTTTCTTCAGATCTATGAAGCACTTTTCTTTTTTTTCAAACTTCAGACAAAACTAACTAACATACCATGGAAACTCCTATTTCATAGATACGGTCTTCAGTCTACTGGTCTACAAAAAGGTGTCATGATCCAACAAAGGATCACATCTGAAGTTTCTACTGTTTTTTCCAATTTATTCCTGGCCAAAGAACATACTGCCTAAAATAACAGTGATAGAACAGACAAGACAAAGAAAATTAGTTACAACATTTATGTAATAATTTTAGATTTGAGCTTGAATTATGGGTCATTGAGTTTCAAGTGCATCAATCTACATTTTTCCTTGCTAATAGCTGTGTCTGTGTGTGTGTGTGTGTGTATGGCATAACAGTTACTGATGCGAGAAGTGTAATTAGCAAGCTACGGTTGCTGCATTCACTTTCACACTAATGACCTTGGGAAAGACATTAATGCACCCCCCCCCCAAAAAAAACAACTATCAGTTAAATAACAAAGTAGACTAGGTTCTCTAGCTATGGAAAGCACCCAATTTAGGAAAAGGATGACTTTGAATTCAAAAGGCATGACAGTTCACAGATAAAAAAAAAAAAGAATTAAATCAGTGGAGAACCATGATCATTTTTGTCCTAAAGGAACACGATATTGGGAAGAAAAATAAAATAAAATTGCTAATAGTCACCAATTTTCAAAAGAAAAAGTTGCTAAGATAAGCAATTCATCTTTAAGATTAGAAAAATCTCTGAAATCACAGGGAGTGAATTTAAGTGAACGTGTGTGCATATATATATATATATATATATATTTTTATTTATTTATTTATTTGTCTAAGCAATTTTGTTTTAAGAATAAATGTTAAAGATATTTGATATTTTGATTTGATTGTATGTTTTTGTCTTCAGCTTTGTCAAAGTGTTGTTCTGAAGCTGATAGTGTTCTCTCAAACATTCTAAATGATTAAGAATGGCAAGATTTAAAGAAAAAAAAAATCATTCATTCACTACAGAGGATAGACCAACCACACTTTAATTAATGACTTTCTCTAAGATGTACATTAATTGTAGAAAAAAAAAAAAAAGATGGCAAGATAAATGCTCATTCTAACTTTTAAAAAGCATTCTATTGATTAAATTTAATTAATCTTGTGGGGATGAAAGAGTAATCTCATGAGGTTTTAAAGTCTAGAAACATTTTGTAGGCTTTACAAATCGAAATGCTTCATACAAGGAAAGCTTTCTTAAATTTCATGAAACAATTTACATAAGATGCCATTTAGTTTATGTTTACAGGGCAAGACAGACATCAAGAGAATAACAAATAAGAAAAATGCGTCTACATTAAAAACAGGCAAACAAAATCTACAAATTAAAACAGACGAGTTGATTATTAGAGGTTTGCTTACCAACTGCAGTTCTGGATTCAACATGATTAGCCACATCATGCCTGGAAAAAGTAAAGGAAAAAAAATGGATTACTGAAAGGTTTTATGAAAGAGAGCAAATAATTTAAAAGTTATTCTCTTCAGAAAAGAAAATGAAATGTGAGGGTTTCTTTTAAAAACAAAACTTTTTAAGGAGCTTGTTACATTTTCCTTCAAAGTGTCCAAAAGTAGGGTGGGCTAAGAATTTGACAGCACATAATCATGTTATGTTTTATTAGGTGACTTGACATCAATTCAAGGCCACTGAAGATGACATTTAAGCAAATTACAAAACATTATTTTTATGACATTCAACTGAAACTTTTATGCAAGTAAATGCTTAGATTTTACTTATTTATTCTAAATAATCACAAATTTTAAGTTACTAAATGTGTTAAACCCATCATTTCTAATCTGGAAAAAGTTAAAATGCTCTAATGCTTAATTTCCTGTAATCACTGGATAAAACAAAATTTTATAATTTTCAGAGATCACTGATCTCTGCTTTAATTAAATCTATTGAAAGAAGAAATCTATACCAGTTTCAATACAGCCAGCTTAAAAAGACCTGAAATTGGCCATTTTTAGTCCTGAGTATGAGGATAAACTACATCTAGCAGCAAGGCCTCTGATTGGGAGAGTGGAGGCTTGAGGAGTGTGGAACCACCTCTTAATTGCTGTTGTTCCTACGTTCACCCTGACCCGGGTTGTTTGCATCTATTAGGATCTTAACTATGGGCAAATTGTGAATTCCCAAACAAAACGCTATGAAAATGTAAAAATGCATTTTTATTAAAAAAAAAAAAAGAAAAAAAAAAAAAAAAAAAAAAAGAAGACCAGCAATCCATTTCCATAGCAAAATAACCAGCAATCCTTTTTATCTGCAGTTAAAGGCACAAAATTTTGTTAAAAAGAAAAATTTAGATTTCAGCATTAAATAACCCATAGAAGTTGACATGCCACTAAACAAAAAGAAACTCCATGTTGTTTCATCAAAAACGTAGGGGGGAAAAAAAAAAAAAACAAAAAAAAAACACACACACACATCAAAAGCTTCTTATGCAGTGTTGCCAGGGCAGGAAGAAGAGGCACACAGTGCACAATAGTAAATTGTCAGTTTTGCATCTTTGATGTGTTCACAAAGAGTAATATGAATTTTGTGAAATCCTCTATAAATTCCTTTTATTTTTTGCATTTATATTTCGCATTTGTTATTACCATTTTTTATTAAGTAGACAGACATGAAATATTCTTAAAGAAAAAGAAAAGTAGTTTTAATAAAAGGTATTCTCCAATAAGTATTTCAAGTTATTTCAATTACTGATTTTAAAGGGGAAAAAAAATTATCATTAGTCCCAAAACCTGATGTTTTCATAGAGCCACTGCACAATTGAGCATAAGACCAACTCCTTTTACATGTCTCACTTGTGCACCAATATCTGGGTTGAAAGTTGAAGGGATTCGTTCAGGTGTAGCAGGTCTTGAGCAATTAGGCTTTGTGGAGTCCATTTTTCACCAGGTCAGACCACAGTTGATGTCCTTCTATTCAAAGGCTTGCCTTAGTCAACACATGCCCATTGATTTCATCAGGGGAGCCTTCCACCCAGCATTGCTGTATGTTATGGCTGCCTTGGATGTCCCAGCAGTTCAGTCCCATGTGCTGACAGTCATAATTTACTGAAGTTACTGTCTGCTGTTTGAATTCCCCACTGATAAGAGCTTCAGAATCACTACACATGGAGTTGCCTGCATAATTCATTGTTACAGGTTCATAGCAAAATAATATGACTTTTTATTTATGCTAATTTATTGTGGCAAAACCAAATTTCATCTTTACTGGACGTGTGTTTCAAAATGTAGCCTTTTGCCAAATAAACTTTGTAATTATTTACCTTGATTCAGTTGTGTCTGAATACGTCAATAAGCTCATCTGTGCTTGTTATAAACATTGTTAAGAAAATAAGATTTTCTTAACAATTTTAGCCATATCAAATATTATAAAATGTTTTTCAGAAGTTTTTAAAATTACCTGTCAAATAAAAAGCTCTGCAATCAACAAACTACATAGGACAGCTGCTGAAAGGATGAAGCCAAATGCTGGTATGAAGTTAAAATTAATGTTTTTCTTTTGTGTTGAAGGTCCAACACTTGTTTTCAAACAAAAAACGCCTCAGGAGATAAGTTTTTAGACCTTACTGGATAAAACTAAAAATGTCTTGAATTTTTGACCTTCAGTTTGAATTCTTTTTATGGAGAAAAATCACACATCCTATCTACTTAAAATTGAGTGGAAATACCCCCCCCCCAAAGTGGTTTTGTTGTAATCTAAAATAAATTACCGAATATAAAATTTTTTTAGTAACAGTAGTAATGGTAGCAGCAACATTCAGGGTAAGAATATTTGTCTGTACACCCATTTGAACAAAATATGGTACAAGACTGTACATGGGACTGGGGGGACAAAAATTGCTTGGTTCCTTTGACACTTCCCTTCCAAGATGCCTCAGGCCCCTTTAGTGGGAGTGGGGCTACCCGAGAGGACAGCATCCTGGAAATGAGTGGTAAGGAGCAACCAATTTCTAATGGGTTAGTCAGCAGCAAAAAGTGGCTACCCCCCCCCCCAAAAAAAAACAGACGTTTTCTTGTGCTACACTTTTAGCCATTAAACATTAAAAAAAAAAAAAAAAAAAAGAAACAGGGACCTAAAAGCTAGCTTTTTTTTTTTATCATAAAATCAGTTTCATCACTTTTTTAGAAACACTTCAAAAAGTAAATTTTGCTTTGTTAAATCAATTATAAAACTTTTAGAAGGAAACAAAAAGGGGGGGGGCAACTACCTAGTTAAACTTATAAAAGTAAAAAATCTCTGAACAAGAACCTAAGATTTTCCAAATACTGATATTTTTTTTTAATGAAATTGTGAGGTCTGTATACAATTCAATATTCAACAAATCGGAAAACCTTCAATAAATTAAAATTAACGAAATACAGATTTGTTTTTTTTATTATTCCACTACTTCCAAATAATATTTCCATTCTACTTTCAAACAAATACAGAAAATTCTCAGAAAATGCCAAGTGATATAATATTATGTAAAGAGAAAATTTGACCTATTCCCAATGCTAAATTGGTTATAATTTTCCAAGTTCTTCATCATCCTGCACTGCACATTTAAGTTTCTTTTCATAGCAAACAGGTTAGCAAATCTTACTATCAACTATAAAAGTTTCAAATTAGGAAAATAGTTTAATTAAATGCATCCCAACAACCCCCCGCCCCCTCACCATTCTCGTACAATTTTTGCACTCTTGTATACCAATTACAAATGCTGGCATAATTATTTCCTTCAATTTTCCTCCCATGATGTTTATTTGTTATGATATGCTTATTATTTTTCAAATAACTTTCTCTACAGCATGATTATATTTTAGCTTCATGCTTATTCAAATAATTATATACACAAAAAGAAGAAATTAAATTAAAAAAATTAATTGCTGGTGGAATGTTTATTTTAGAACGGGCACACTTGATCTGGAAGTTAAAAAAAAACAAAAAAAACACTTCCTACTGGTTTGACAATTCCAGACAGCACTTGTGTTTTGTACGAAAGAGCAATTGTTGATTCCTCAGTGAATAAAAATTCTGTGAATTCTTCAAGAATTAATTATGACAGCAAAACCAGCATAAGAAAAAGAGGAAAGAAACTAAAATGTTACTATTAAGTTGTTCAAGTAATTTTTTTCTAGCTGCTGATTGTAGTTACAACTCCTCATGAGAAACTAAACACAATTCATTAATGTTAAAATTCAATAATTCAATATTTAAATGACAAAGAATAAGGAAACAACTGATCTTTTAATCCAATTTCTCTAGTTAAAAAAAAGAGGAAAAAAAAAAAAGCCTTACACATCAGTTGTTGCAAAGAATCTGACAGGTTATTTTTTAATGTTCAGTTCTAGCCAAATAACAAAGAGCATACTTGTTCAATTCTTTACAAACACAGAAATTTTAGAGATAAAAAGCATAAGTTCTTCAAATATAATGTGCTGAGTTTTCAGGCTGCAAGTGGGCCACAAACTAAATTATAACCAGAAACAGGTTTTCCCCCCATTTGTCTTGATAATTTACATTGGAAATACAAAATGCTTGATGATATTACAGTGATTACAATTCTGTACAGTATGAAGAGAGAAAGAAGGAAAAATGTTAGTACAATAGAACCTCAGGTCACGAATGCCTCCCATGACAAACAAATTGGTTCACAAAGCAATTTTCTGAACAAAAAACGTCTTGGATGATGAATGATGTCTCTAGCGACAGACATGCAAGCCAGCAACAAGAGGGAGCAACAAGCCAGGTGTATCAGTGAGAGAGCGCCACTTCTGGTGTCGCTTTCACTCCATACACATCCCTCATCGTATTTGCCATGCCTTCTCTTGAATTTCATTATGTTGTGCATGTTTTTCATATAAACTATTAAATAAAGCCACATTGATACGGATAACGAGAGCGGCAAAGTGAAAAGAAAAATGACCAAAATTACAACTGAGGTGATGAAAGAAATCATAGCCAAACATGAAAATGGTATGTGTCTCTAATTTTGGTTTTCGTGTATGAACTTGTGCACAAAGTTTAAATAAGCAATCATCTGGAGTCCAGGAACGTATTAATCCATTTTACATGGGTCCCTATTGGGGAAAAATAGTTTCAGATTGTGAGTGGCCTTTAGGAATGAATTAGATTTGTGAACCGAGGTTCCAGTGTAATTGACAAGTTAGCACTATTAACTTACCAGTTGCCAAAGCCGTACTGCTCAACTGCATCCAGTAACATTGTCTCCTCAACTAAAGACCAAGGTTTGGGGATGTCAAATGGACCAAGCATATCACTCTGAAAAATTAATTCATTCTTTAAGGATAACATCACAAAAAGGTTTTGGAAATTTTAAAATGTTTACACATATTTTGATAAACAAAAATTAAAACTAAAATGTTTGAGAAAAAGTTTCAGCGACACAAGTTTTGCTAGAAAATGAAATAAAACTCGTGATTATCTGGTTTCTTAATGAGTGTAGGGGACTTCAGTTCTTTGTGAACACCCCCAACTTTCTTTTTGTTAGTTTGTTGATCCTCACAATTGAGCAATCTCCCAATCCCACCATCACATAGGTATGATTTTTCCAACTAAAGTTCTGCTACCTTGATTCTTGGATAAACATCATGGTTTCATTTCTGGTCTTATAGCAGTAATTTCTTTTCAAGTCATCTTTGTCTCTTCAGCAAGGGCGCTGGAGGTAAATGATTCTCTGAGCTGGCATTATCCACCTGATAGGGATAGGAAACCTAGAGTAACTCCACTTATCAGTACATTGGGGTTATTGCAGTGATATTTTGAGAATGGGATCTGAACTGTGCAGTAGCTTCTAGTTGAGCCCCTCAATGTCATTCTGGCAATCAATCCCGTTAGGATTTTACATACCAGTTTGGGTGTTGTTGTCTCACTACATCACCAAAATATGAGTAAAGATAATCCAACACATCCTTATAATTTGCACTTCTTACTTCCCACTCCCTTACAACAAACTCATTCAGTAACACTTTACCTTGAGTGGCTTGTAGGTCTTGTAGTGGCAAAACAATAGGCAAATTTAAAAAAAAAATAAAAAAAAAAAAATCAGACAGCAATCAATTTCTAGACATTTTTTTTTTAATAAGCAAAATGTGTTGTATATTAGAGGTTTGGGTAGAACATGAAAAGGAATCCTTATTGTGCTCCTAAAAAGAAAAATCTTTCTTTTTTCTTTCTTATCCAAATCAATGTCTCTGGATAATAAAGTCAGCTGGACATAATCAGTCTATAGTAAAGTTGGAATTTAAACAATTTTAATATTGTACACAATGCAATTTGAGCTTTTAGCATTTAACAGCAGTCAGGTTGTTTTGATGTTTGTGTACAGCCTAAGGAATTATTTTGGGTAAAATCTTCAACAATTTAGTCCAGAAATGTATCAAAACATTAGCCTTTTTCTATGATTCTTAAAACATTTGAAGGTTCTGGTAAAAATTAAATCTTTATATTAAATTTACTTGATATTAAACATGAAGAGCAAGATAAAAACAAAAGTAATTGCATGTAATCACAATTTTAAAAAGAAAAACACAAACATTCATTTATGAAGAACGAGAAATTTTAGTTAACAGATTTATCAACATATTCTAACAGCCATTTGAATATCATTAACACTTTCACTAATGCAATGTTATAGCATTTTAGCCTGACTATTTTTCAAAAAATAGAAAATTGCTATTTACTAGACAAATAACTATGAAGATGTTGACGGCAATTTTTCTCATGGGCTCTGCTGTTTTGGTTTTGATCAGACACTATGGAGCACAGACTAAGCTAAATGACATGCTCAACACAGAATATAATAAAAATACATAACGAAACAGGTTCTATGCTACTCTATATCTATGATGGTTTGAAAATAGCACTACTTATAACAAATGATAAGGACCAACATTTCACAGTGTCTTCAAATAGGTATATATATATATATATATATATATATATATATATATATATATATATAAAATATAGCAGCAGGCAATGTAAATTTTGTAAAGATGCACAATTAGTTCCTCAGCAACAGAAGTGTTAAAAATTAATTCAGAGGCAGGATATGTTCAAGGGATCCTTTTAGGTTGGAGTATTGGATAAAAGGGATTGTGATCATTGTGTAGTATCTGTTCACCTTTCTGTTGTGTTTCTGACTTTGGGAGGTTCATGGAAAAGCTTTCAGTGATGCCTGGTCCCAGGAATTCCATCCTTATGATAGTACCTGCCTCATTCTGCTAAAGAGGGAAAGTCGTTGGATAGTAACACTAGCATGAGAATGGTCATGTGAACCAGGCATCTTTTGGATTGATGGATGTTAGACCTTGTGTCACACCTTGCCACCATGGGGAGGTGAGTAAATAACCACAATGGGCCTGCAGAAAATTGCAGTTACAGCTGAGCCAAATGAGCCCTTTCAGCTATGGATAACACACATCTCCAATAAGTAAAGGCAAAATTATTTTAAAAAGTTAAAATAAAATGCTTGAGAGAAAGCAAGTTACAAAACTTAAGTTTTAGAATCTAGAAAAGGGACACCTAAAACTTTTGCCAAGAAAATATACAGTAATAGCAGGGACAAGAGAAAAAAGAAATCATCCTTTCGACACTATATTTTTGCAGTACCCATGTTAAACTTTGCCAATGAGTCTTAAAATGTGCATTTAGCCAAAAGGTGTACACTACTTACTACTGAAAGTTTTATGGTTGATAAATTCAAGAGAAACCAGAAACTTATATATGATTCAAATAACAGTAGATTTTAGGTTTCATTCTTATTACTTTTTATAAAATAAATTTCCCCATATTTTCCTCTCTTATAAGCAAAGAATAAGCTCAAGGGAGATAACTGCAAATGATTTGTACTTTCCATTTACTGTTTTAGTAATAAAATTTCAGATTCTTTTTTCAGTCTTCAATTTAATACAGAACCATAAAAAGATTTTTCAAACTTGTAAATATGTTACTTGCATATGAGTTTTAAACTGATGATGTCTGTCCATGTTGGTATCTTTAGATTTTTTTTTATAGAAAGCAATGTGAATCTGTATTTTTACTATACATTTGTTTTGTCTTTAAACCAAACCTAATGATTTTAACTTACATTTTTTTTATTATTAAAAAAACTTACTAAGAACTTACTTTGAAAGAAAAAGTACTTTAGCACAGAATATTACGAATTGATTTTTCAGCCTGATTGAGCATATGAAGTGTTCTTTCAATGAAATTAAAAAAAATTAAAATATACAAAGTATTCTTGTTAAGTAATTTCTAATCAACAAATTATAAACAGTGAAGATATTTTAGAAGGTAAATTTGAAGAAGTGAATTTATTTCTGAAGAGAAAATCTAGTTTTCCAGTGACAAAAAAAACAAAACAAAAAAAAACTGATATATTTATTGCCTCAAAATTTGTAAAAAATTGCACTATTTCATACTATCATCTGTCCTGTTAGCAGATAAAGTTTGTCAGGAAATACTAGTTACATTTATTTATACATGAGAAATAGAGAAAAAGGAGAGATAAACTCAATGAAAGTTTCAGTGCTTGGAACCATTAATTTTGAGAAAAATTCTCAATTTATTTACTAAACAGTATATTTATTTTCATCTACTGGCATGACTATTCAAGAAATCTTATTAGAAAAATGTGTTCTCTGGCAGAATTCAAACCTGTGTTCCAGTAGGGAAAACAGTCATTAGGTCTGGCATATTTTGACCACTTGGCGAAAGAGAAGCATGCCAGAGAACACATTTCTCTAAGATTTCTTGAATATCCAGACTGTTAGATGAAAATGAATATATATATACACACACACACACACACACACACACATTTCATGCTCTGAAGTCAGAACAATATACCATGAAAAGATTTATAGGAAAATCACAGAGAAACTGTGTTATGGTGGTGGGAAAGTGACTTAAGCAGAGATGCCAGGTCAGGACCACTGCATATTCTTCTTTATATTTTATCAAGAAGAAAAATGTCTAAATACCTAGCAGAAGCACCAGAACCCAATGTGACAGCAAGAGCAGAACTCTATCAACTAGAATGCAAACAATGCCAACCAATAATATATTCAAGAAACATACAGAATTTAAAGGAAGAATTTTAAAATTTAACAATTCTCAAATATTCATCAAGCTAACAAAAAAGTCAAGGTAAATTATGGAGGGTGCCATGTGACAATTTAATGTCTAATAAACAAAAGTGAGTCATTTTTTTAAAATAATTAATATTTAAATTATTTTACTTTGGGATTAATTCATGTGTTATATGTATCCTAAATAGCAGGAGGTTGTGAATTTAACCATTTTCTTTTCCTTTTTTAACATTTTATAATCATGCATGTTGATTTGGGAAAGAAGTAATTCTTTAAGAAACAGAGATATTTGAAAAATCCAAGGCACAGATTTACATTTTGATGAGATTCAATTGTGGCACTCTCAAGAATTTTCCATCTAAGAAAGTTACTTAAATCTTTTAAAATGTGTGGTATTCTTTAGAATAAGGTTGTGGTTGCATTTATTTCTATGTATGACTAAATTTGTTGTGTATAAGATCCTTTTTTGTGTTCATAGAAGTTTTTTTTTTTTATAATTCCTTCAAGTGTCACTCAATGTATTGAAAGGAACAGTTGTGACTGTTTATTTTATATATACCTGCTTCAGAATTATTATATTTTGGGATGTAGTTGGAATTATTTTGAAATTGTTAATAATTCCAACCAAACACACACACTTAGGTCACCATCTGAATTCTGAAGAATGACCAAAAAATTGAAGGTTTCATATCTTTTACAAAATTAATTTACTAGATTCATTTCAGGTTAGAGAGACTTTCTCTTCCTGAAGAGTTGTATGATCTATTCAATAATAATAATAATGAAATTAATCCATTACTGCATAAAATTTCCTTAAAATTTTACCCTTTTTCCTAATCTACCTTTAAGGCTAATGGTAATCAAAGCTGGCAGGTTTTAAATTTTAGGTAAACCCCATCTTTCAAAAATTGCATTATATGCACTAATGGGTTAGCGAGTTTCAACATTGCAGCTTAATTGAAGTTAATTAAATCTATGAAGGCATGAAACCTACTAATTATTAAATCCAGAGTGTAACCCAAGAATGTGTGTGTGTGTGTGTGTGTGTGTGTGTGTGTGTGTGTATCATCAGGATTCGATTTTATTTTTTTTAAATGTTGTTTGGAGTTGATTTTCATATTAAAATTTTCCATTCATAGAATTCTGTAACAAATATAATATTTTGGGTATCATTTGCCATTTTGGTTTTGCCTTACATGATCTTAAATTTCTGTTCATGGTTGATTTTATCTGCACTTTATAAAGTAGGCGGTACAATTTTGAAAATTTCAATTTTTATTTACCTTTGATCAGTTTCCTTTAAAACACTTCATGCTATTTTTAAAAGGTTTAAAACAGGCTGTTACAAAGAGACATTTAAAAACATAACAAGTAGTTTTTAATCCATTAATGCCCACTATAAAACCTAGTTTAATTAATCTTTTTAAAAGATCAAAATAATTCATGAAGAAACAGGGGGAAAAAAAAAGCTCCAAAAAACAAGATATAGATTATTCCTGAGTTAGTTCTACTAAAGATTTATTTATTTAGTTGTAAGACATACAAATTCTTATGTTGATCCTGATGCAATGACAAAACTCAAGAATCAAGGTGAAACAAAGTTGTTTTATGTCAGCGTATATCAATTGAATGGGCAGGTAGCATAATGTATATTAGAGCAGAACCAAGTTCAAATTCCCTGTAAATCTGTTGTGCTAACTTTTGTACTTATACACTTGGAAAAAGGGCCATGAATCCAATTCCACAAGCTAGAGTTAAATAACAGGGTAGACTTGGATTGCAACCTAACAGAAGGAAAACTCTAAATTTAAAACCATGGAGAAGGAAATGGGAAAAACACTCCACTATCTTTTCTAAGAATGCATGGTAATTTATAGATAAGGTAAAGAAATCTGTGGAGAGCCATAATCGCCTAAGTTCTGAAGGAACAGGTCTTTTTCCTTTTAATTTCCACAAGTGCGCATAGAAAATAAAAAAATAAATAAGAATAAAAATATAACTACAAAATTATATTTCAGGATTATTGTGAAATTAAGTTTACTTGTTGAGAAAAATCATTTTCAAATATTAAGGGGAGATAACCGGGTCACCAAGTTTCGCAAGCATTAAAGGAAATGTATTTGTCTTGAATATTTCAGTCTACTTTCCCGCCTTCATAATGGTGAATGGGAAAGCGAGATAAGAAAGCCAGATGTACGGCATCTGAAGAAGAAAGTACTCAACGGAAGTCCGGAGGTAAGGGAGATTATAGAGATTGATTGGGGGGGGGGGGGCGAAGAAAGATGACAAGACGATGAAAGTGACGGGTGGGAGGGAAAAGAAAAAAAAAAATAAGAGTTGGAAGGAACACATGGGTCTTTTTCAACGTGGTGAGGCGATCCGTCGTCATCGTTACTACTCGCCGCTCTAAAATAACGTTCACAATGAAGAAAGAGTGAGAATTGATGGGAACAAGGTTTTTTTTTTGGGGGGGGGGGTTCCTGGTGTATCAATAAATCAAATAGATTCTGAGTAGTAAAATCAATAAGCAACAAATCTTTTTAGCAACTACTGCTCTTCCTTGTCTATTAGTTCGTGTCAGTGCGTTTATGGTAATGGAAAGAGACTCAGTATAGCTAGATTTTTTGTTATACTCCGCCTCACGAAAATGTCTTATTCCTTAAAAAAAAAAGTTCAAATCCAAGTTTTTTTTCACTTTTTTTTTTAAAAATAAAGTTAATTCGTGCACTTTCAAAGAGAGAAGCAAGTAAGACCGTACGCTTAAAAAGTACTATTTTTTTTATTTTTATTTTTTAGATATTGATTAAAGAAGAGAGTTAAGAAGGGCGGTTTATATAAATATCGGGTAATGGAAGAAGAGCTACATTGGCACACACAGACACAGTGTATTCAAGCTGGAATAGGTGGAGGTATTATTGAATGTGAGGTGGGGGTAGATAGATAGAGAGGAAAAGAAGGTGGAATGATAAAGAGAAGAGATGGCAGGCCAGTCACCCACACACTTCAATCAACGAACGGACACATGCCAGTCACACTAGAGTAGGTGGAATAAGCAACATTACATACGAAGAGGTGGTGGTGGTGGTTGTTGTTGCGAGTTGCAATATAGAAATTAATAATAATAATAACACAATAAGAGAGAAGGGGAAGAAAAGGAAAAGAAAAATACACGGAGTGGCGGAATAAGATGCGAAGTACTGGTCACGTTTTGTTTGATACCAGGAAGGAATGGGGAAAAAAAGAGATGGAGAGGAAGACAGGCGCTGCACATAAAGAAAAACATTTAAAAATATGCTTAAAAAAAAAAAAAAAACCGGTGGTATTTCTTAAGCTCCTAGAGGAAAAGACAACAGATACACTAGGTGTTTAGTGTGTGTGTGTGTGTGTATATATATATATATACGCACACTCACACATTATTACAGAGAGTGGAGGTGCGTGCTAGCACAACTGTGGTTGCTGCTATTTTTCCCTACTAACTACACACGGACAAAATGTATAAAGAAAGCCAAGGAAGAGGGTATTTACAGGGAAAAGAAAGAGGCAGTCATTTCATATCGTTACAAGTGAAATAAAGGAAAATGAAAGAGAGATAGATAGATAGAGAATAGTAAAATGAAGCCGTGTGTTAGTGGAGTAAAGTAGGGAGAAAAAAAAACAGGCGGGGAGGGAAGAAAATGCGGCGGTGGCAGAGGCTGGAAATTGCTAGCAGCGAGGCTTGCTTTTTTACTAAACGATCAAGCTAGTTGACTAGCAACTTTCAATGTCGACAACAAGAAGAGGCAAATAGCTAGCTTAGCAAGAAAAGGACACAACAAACCAGACGAGGAAAAAAAATACAAGGAAAAGCGGTAACGCCCTTTCTTTTAAAAGCAGACAAAAAACGAGAGAATGTGTGTGTGGGGGGGGAATGTATATAAATAACCTTGGGCTATTCCCGATTTTACAAGTACACGAATACGTACTTGTAAGAAAAAAAAGTGGGACTTGAAAGGCTTGTTTAAGATGGAGATGAAACTGGTTCCTAAACCAACCATGACCAACAGAGACCCCCCCCCCCCAAAGCATGGATAATAAATACAACAGATCATAAGTGAAAGGAAGGGTAGAATCGTAACTGGAAGAAGATGAATTCATTAATAAATGTTATTGCCGTGTAAAAGAAAACTGTTGAGGCAAATTGTTCGGTGTAGAAGCTTGTTGTTGACATCTTTGCACATGACCAACACAGAATCTACCAATCAGAAAAGAGCTGACTTCTTTCTTTTAGGCCAGCTAACTACAACCGTAAACAAAAGTAAGATTTATGCCAAGACAAAAATAACATTTTACAAAAAGGTATCCACAAATTGGCTCACCAATAAAGAATGATGCACAGGATTTATTAATCACAAACATACATCAAAGAATAAAAAAAATTATATATATATATATATATATATATATTACACACATAGAGAGAGAAAAGCCTTTCTTCTAGCAACCAGCCTTACAAGTGCTCGAGTGTTAAATCTAATATACACAAAGAAACTAAATCATTATATATATATATATATATATATATATATATATAAAATCAGGCACATGCTGTCAGTACAGTAATTACTCAGGGTAGGTAGCTTGTGACCTTTATGTAGTAAATCTACAAAAAAAAAAAAAAAATACTTTTCATTTTATGCATAATAATCAGAGTAACCTTCATAATTTTATTGCATTAGGTGCATATTGTGCCACAGAAGGAAAATACAGCTGCTGATCTATTTTGTTCAGGGTAGGCACAACTTAGATGGCATGTCCCTGATTCTCAAATACTTTATAATAATCAAATTTCATGATCATGCCAACCAAATCCTATTTAAAAACAAAAGACATATCCCCCTCCCCCCCAATAACTTCAAGTTTCATATGTTTGATGAGACATATGAGACATGAAAAAAAAAAAGAAAACAAATCTGATCAGATTTAGAAAGTGACTGTGGGGACAAGAACCTTTCATTACCCTCGGCCCCTATTGTTATAAGCAAGGCGAAAATGGTTTACAAATTGAAAGTGAGGTCCATTTCAAGATTGTTCAACAAGTATAAATCATATTGGGCAGCGTCACCTCTCATGATTCTTAATTTAAATGTAAAGTCATTTCTTGTAGGAAAATAGAATTCTAAACAGTGGGGAAAAAAACTTATTGAACAAAGAAAGAACAGTCAACAATCACTTTGAACTGAAGTACTGATGTATAAATATCAAATGCAAAAACGAAAAGACATTTTAAAGATGGTTTAAGTTTCTTTACTTTGTGTAGTCAAATCTGATTGATGCATAAGCCATAATTCAACAAGAAAGCCTTCCATGTTCAAAGACTTCTGCAGTAATCTGGTAAAAGGCCAATGTCAAATAAATGCAAGAGAATATAAAGGTGTGCACAATCTTGACAGACTAAAGGATGTTGTCTGTTGCAGTAGTCAAACTCAATATGACTCGACATACCACTTGACTGATGCTGAGTAGATTATCAAGGTCTCTACTAAAGAGTCTGTTACTTTGTTATTGATTAACAATATTCCAAACTGCTTACGTTTAAAACATTTTTATCTGACAGAAATTTCCCCGTTTCTTTCCAAAAAGTCCCCAAATTTTGTCAGTTAATTAAAATGCCATCTTAAATCAACTTTCTTGAACAAAAACTGAATTTTCTTCTGATGTTTACAATTAATAGTCACTGAAAGGAAAACAGAGAGATTGCAAATATAGAGGGTCCTGAAGAGTGGAGCAGTTCCTGAAGGGCATTATTAATGTCAAAGAGTAAAAATTGCACTTACCATAATCCGATATTTGTGATCTTTTTTATGTGGTCCAACTTCAGCACCAAGAGAAAAACACTGTAGTTGTGTCAGTCCAAAGTATTGAGAATGGAGGTTGTTTCCAAAAAGAAAGAAAGAAAATACAAATTAGTATATATTGAGAACAAAATAAATGCACAAATTGCATAACTCAAACCTTAAATTATGTAATTTTGTCAACAATTCCTTAAAGAACAATAGTAGTTGTTTTAAGGGGGTTTGAAACCCGTAGAATGTTGTAGAATATACAAAATAGTTTGATAATATAGAATATCAATACCTAAGATTTTGTTTTAATACATATAGTTTCTGCAAGGGAGGCAATAAACCTTTCACACAAAATTTTACTCTTAATAAACCTATTTTTTAAAAATAGGTATTAACCTTAGTTTAACATGGATTCAAACAAATAAAGGAAGATAATGTTGAGCCAATCTTATAAATGGTGTGCGTGTATGGAGGGGAGTATCTATTTTGAAATATTTATCCTGACTTTTGCCAGAATTTGAACACTGTCTTTCTATGGGGAAAACAACATTCTTTAAACCAAAAGTAAAATCTCCATATATATATATATATATATATATATATATATATATATAGAGAGAGAGAGAGAGAGAGATTTTCACTTTTACAAATAAATAAATAAAGGTAGTTTTTTTTATATCCATTTTCAGAAGGTTGAATAAAAGTCCCAAGCTCAAAATTCAGATTTTATACAACAAAATAGATGACACCAATGACAAAACCACATGGTGGTCAAGAAAATTGTGCATTTTCTCCAGTGGTTCGTGTTTTTTGAATGTAGGACAAAACCACGGATTTTGAATGCAAACAAACCTTCCTTACTTGGGTGTTTGGCGTTAGACAGTCTTCCTGCTCTTATCTGGTTTAATTTTCTAACAGACTCAGCTTAGCAAATTTACAAGCAAGTCGTCTTAATAGTCACGCACTGTATTCAGCCTCTCAAAGCCTGGAAGGTTCCCTACCACTTTTAAATCAAAATTATTTGGGGTAGGAGAAACATTTTTTATTCACCCTTAAAACGTGCAAGAAGAGGGATAAAAACGAATCTAGATAAGTTAAATAAATACAATAGACACACAGCGAAAGGCTGCCTAGCCAGTAAGCTCTAGCATTGTCTAGAGACCAAGAGAGGCGGGGAAAGAGATATAGGTATTTTTAAAAAGCACTAAATATAAATGCTTCCATATTTCTGTCTTTAAATACTAGGAGGAATGAGTGAAGCCAGAAATGGAGGCAAGAGAAATAAAACTAGTTAAATGTGAGAGAAAGGCGCATAGGATCATAACCCAGCCATTTACATACTTTTAGTTTGATTATCACAGATGGACAGCAGAGAAAATAATTCAGTAGAGAGAATAAAATAGACTAGGGTAAAGCAAAGCTGAACAAGAAGACATTATTTATGCTCCTTACACTGTCTTCCCAATTGAAAAAAAAATGGAGTTGAAATGAGAAAGAGAGAAGACTTCATTCTTTTTCTCTTTCCCTCCATTTTTGTTTATTATTATTTATTAATATTATTTTATTATTAAAAGCCATTTGCTTCGGTAGACAGGCAGGCGCTTTCTTCTTTCTAGATTAGAAAAATATAAAATAAATAAATATATATATATATATATATATATATATATATATATATATATAGGAAGAAAGGAAAAATGCAATGGAGGAATGATTTTTTTTTTCTAATGGAGGGGATACATGTGTGTCTTTGTGGTCAGTTTGTTTTTGTTCAAATGTGAAAAATATTTGTATAATTTTAAAATAAAAAAGGAAAAAAAAAAATCGACATTTTTTCTTTATTTTAAATAAAAGAAGAAAAAATAGAAGCGTCTTTTGTGTAACGTCGAAATAAAAAGTTAAAAATTTAAAAATAGTTTTAAAAATATAAAACTAAAAATATTTTTAAAATTTAAATTACAAGTGACTTTAATTCTAAAACAAAAGTTTAAACTGCAAAGTAACAGTTTATTAAAAAAACACTTTTTTAAATATTTTATATGCAAACCAAATGAATATTATTCTCTCTACAGACAAGTTTCTAGTTTTATATTTTTTTTTAATTATTTTGCTAAACATTGCTTAAATGCATATTAATAAATAAACAAACATTTCATTTAATTTAAAAAAAAAAAAAAAAAAGAAAACTAAAGACTCCTAAATTTTATATAGTAAAGTACCAAGGTAGTATTTTTATATAATACCTAAGGATAAATAAAATTAACAGAAGTTTATTCTAAAAATAAAATAAAAACAAATACAGGTGGGTATTTTTTAATGCGGGGGCGAATAAAAATATTTACATCTTTAGGTAGATTTCAAATAAACTAGAAATATACAGAATAAAAATGGTTAAAAAAAATCAACAAATCCATTTTTTTAAGAGCAAGGTTTTAAAAAGATGAGAGAGAGAAAGAAGCATAAAAAAATCAAGAGAAACAACGAAGTTTTAGTCACTGGCCAGTTGTAAATAGAAGCACTAGTAGTTGGTAAAATAAACGAAGTTTTTGGATATTTAAAGTAGGCAATATGACTAGATTTTATTGCGAATCCTACTGAGAAGAAGATCGGTCGAGTGGAGCCATATTTGACAAAAGCTAAACGTAAAAGAATGAGTCGATCATAATTCAGAGGAAAGTAAAGAAAGTGGGGAAAGAAAAAAAATGGATTTAGACTTATTTTATAAAAAAAAAAGCATAAGTAATAAAGATCTCGGTTAAGCAATTTTTATAAAGCAATTTTACTTTATGCATAAATTTTCTATTAAAAAAAGACGAGGGTAAGCTTTTTATAAAAAAAAAATATACAAGAGAAAAAAAAAATCTAAAAATAAATCCTCCAAAAAGCACAAAATAAAACAGGAATTAAGAAAATGTTAAGATTTTCTTTTAATTATTTTACTTTTAAATAAGTAAATAATTACTTTTTTAGTTCTAAATTTATAGTTAATTAAATCAGATTTATTGTTGATGATTCATTATTTAAGTCTTACCACTTCAAATTTAAGATTAACTTTATTAAAAAAAGGGGAGGGGGCAATTAATATCTAAAAAGTAATTAATTAGGTTATTTTTCTAATTGTATATTAACACTTAAAATAATTTAATTAGAGATAAAAAGGTGGGAAAATTTCCAGGTCTAGGTACTTAGCCTTCATATCTTTGTTGAAGTGATAACAATAACATGTGTTCACTAGAAAAACATGTCCAAGAATTAAAAATCCTGCAATAAAATAAAAGATGCAGGTTAAAACAACTTAAAAGAAACGTTCCTCGTTTTTATGAAGTTTTCCTAACAATATCATTAATGGTTAGCAACTTAATTGTACAGATCATTGTGAGACTGATCTCTACAAGTTACCCCTATACTTGTGGCCTTGTGCCAAACGAAGTAAATAAATACACTGCATTGAACCGTAGTATTTTAATGTTGATATTATAAATCTAATACGCTAATTAGCATGTATTTTCGAGTTCAAGCCTCACTAGCTGCTCCATAGCCTTGTACCAAACAAAGCTCAGATTTAGTAAATAAATAAGAACGGATCACCATGGAGTAATGGTTAACACTCTAGTATAGCAGAGCATTGCTGTAGCGATTTCGATCATAACTTGAGTCTCTTAAACTTGCGGCCTTATGTCAGACACCAGTAAGGATCGCCTCAGTGGGTAGCAAGGTAGTAGAGAGTTCGATCCTTACTGGATTCTCTCGCAGTTGTAGCCGTGTGTCAGACTAAGCTGAATTTAAATACAAGATAGAGAGATGAATGCAAAGAACGAATAATGGAGGACGGTTGATGTCAACAGTGAGGGGGGTAAGAATGGCGGTAGGGAGTATGATGATGATGATGATAGTAATAATAAAGAAAACTTGCCTCCAAACACAGGTCAATGTCGACACACTGGTCGCATTTTATGGCGAAGCCGACGATGTCACACTGACAACAACAGCAGGGCCGGCTCCTCGCCATGACACCAGCACGCTTACATAGAGCGGCGGAACGGCCCTGCTCCTTGTGACCAGGATGGCAGCCTGGAGACGACGACGATGATGATGACGATGAAGAAGAAGAAGAGGGATCAGCAGCACGGCCGAAGCAGAGACGACGACAACGACGACCAGGGGATGGAGATGCCGGAGAAGAAGCAGAAGGAGGAAGAAACGAGGATGAAACTGGAGGGACGGTACTGCTAGTCGGGGTACGACGACGGTTCGGACTAGCCAAAGTGGGAGTTGTCGTCGTCGCAATCGGTATATTGTTACTTTTTTGGTGGAAAGAGGCGAGCAGACAGCAGTAACGATAATGGCAGCAGTTGGCAGTGGCCGTCGTGTGGGTTTCGGCTCGGTCGTCGTCGTCGTCGTTTCGAGGAGGAGGGCAGCAATGGGACGACGATGAAGAACGGGTACTGGCAGCATAGCAACTCATTCGCATGCTTTCTTCGCCATCTTTTGTTTGGTTCGAACTGACGTCACTGACACCCATTCTGCACAGACAGGTTCAGTCCCGGGCTGACGATGATAAATCCGAGGCCCGGGCTATGATGTTAGAAACAACACTTTAAAATCCAGTGCGCTAAAATTTATGTATGTATTTTTTAAGGTATTAAAAAAATCCGCCTTATTCGATTTAGCACTTTATTCGCCCTCCCATATAATTCGGAATACAATATACATCTACATTTCCTTCCAAGTACTCAGAGCCACATGTAAATAATACATTGTTTTGTTTTGATTCTGAGACTTGTGGTGTTGCTGTACATAAAACGTTATTGTTAATTTACCAACCAAGGCAAATAGTACGTCTGTCTAAAAAAGACAAGTATATTCATAAGCATACAAGCATCTAAATATAGTTTCAGCTGCTAATTGTGTAGGGTTGTGGCTGCATGTCGTGCTCTCCGCCACCATTGACTTGATCAATATCTCGATTTGGCAATCACATGGAGGATTCCTGTCCCTGTAGCGCTTTATAGCGGCTAAAAAGGCAGATTCACTTTTCAAAACGTCGGCAATACTCGATAGCCATTTCAAATAGTGTATTTCCCAATAAGGTCGTTAACGATTTTCTTAGGGTATTGTCTTATCCCCCAAGCGCCAATTCAGGGGACTTATTCCGAGGCTTTAGTTCCTGCTAAATAAAATAAGAGGCGGTAAGCACAGTTTCCGGTTGTGGCTCCAACGAATAACTTCCGGTTTCAATTCTGTTAATAATGGCCTCACAAGAAGTTTTTCAATTTCTCCCTTTCTCTGTTTAAGGACAAAACCAGAATATGTCCATTTTTTTTAATTCTCCTGACCTTTGCAAAGCAAGCGCTTGGATCTACACAACCTGAATGCATCTGTATAAAGTATAACACTACTTCATAAAATCTGGAGTAGATATTTTCCAGTAAAGAAAAGTAAACATTTTTGTGTGAAAATCAAAAAAAAAAAAAAAAATGTTGCCTTTACAAATGGAATTATATATATATATATTTTTTTTTTTTAGTCAGTCTGCAGAATTCACAACTCTGCAAGTTATTATGCTGAATTCTTAAAAACCTGCAACGGTGTCTTTCCTTTCTTTTTCTCTTGTATATTTAGTGTTTTTTTTGTCTTTAACAGCGTTTTTTTTTTGTGTTTAAATTGGAGGAAAGAGTCGCTATTAAAAACGATAATTTTTTTTTTTTTACTACTTTCCTCTTTCTTGGTAATCCACGTTATAATTTTAAAAATAAAACATTCTTTTTTTTTTTTTGTACTTAGCGTGTTTTGGCTTCAAATCATGCTTTAAATATTCCACAATACTGTAGTGTACTATTTTTGGTGAGGGTAAAATCCAGTATTTTTTTTTCTCTCTTGACACGCTAACTGCTTTGCTCTTTCGTCTCACCGCTGTCAGCTACGTACAAAGAATGGAAATTTTTTTTTCTCTTCTCATACGCTGAACTAAGCCAATGTCTCCTGATACTTTTAACGAATGATTCATATAGTAGTAAATTGACAAAGAGAGCGGTTTTAGCGTCGATAAAGGCAGGGTTCCCCTATTGCGCTGTGCCATCAAATGCCTTTTTTTTATGTTTTAACGAAGGCGGGGTACCCTATTGTGTAATTGTGTTACATTTTTAGCATTCAGTGAGGCAGTGTACCCTTTCTCTGATCATCCTAGCACAGTGCAGGGCAGAGAACCCACTTAACTGCCTTTATGAATTTACAAATAAGTTAAAAAAAAAAAAGTTAACTAGCTGAAAAAGGGCATCCCCATAACACGCGCACTTGCCATGTCGATTTTAAATCCAAGGGCCGACTACTATCAAAACACTTTCCTGTGTATTCTATTTTTGTCCTCAGACACTTTTTTTGTGCACCTCCAAAATAAAATACATAGTAAAAAAAAAGTTTTAAAATACATAACGTATGTTGAGTATCCTGTGTGTTATAGTGACGTTCATTTCGAATAATGTCATTGTTAAAACAACGAACAAATGATTCGTTTGTTTGTTAGCAAGTGTTTAACTGAAAAACTGACTCTGAATATTTTTCAAGTTTTATTAGTGGGTCAGTAGCAGTTTGAAGAAAGATGTTTGAAGTTCCCATCAAGTTTACACCTCAAGGTTGTGGCATATTCCAACGTTTTTCAATGGGTAAATTCCACGGATTTATAATAGCGTAGTCAAGGCAGGGCATCGTCAACGAATCCCCATTGCTTGTCTCTTTTTAGGTTAGCTGAAAACCGCCGAGTGTTGCCTTGTTCAGGGCGAGGGGGGAACTGACGCGTTAACGAATAACTCTCTTTTTCCTTTTTGTTTTTTCTTTCTCTTTATCCCACTCCTCTTACCTCCACAGTCTAAACTTTCTCTTTTTCGTCTTTCCCCCACTCCCTAATTTCTCTTACCGCGCGCTTTCTTTCTTTCTCGCTCCCTCTCCGTCTATTTCTATCACGCGCGTACGCGTATGAACAGACGCCTCTTGTACGTAAAAATAATTGGCGCGTACTGCTGAGTAAACGACAGCATGTAGTAATATATCTCCGTGCGTAAAGAAAGAATTTTGCTTTGTCTATCAGGGTTTTTTTTTTTTTTTAAAAGTGCTGTTCGTTTAAGAATTATCTAAGTATTGGCTTGAGGTGAATGAAAACGTAAATTTTCCAGTAAAATGCAGTTTAAGTCTACTTTGCATCGATGTAAACACACAACGCATAAAAAAAAAACTGACTTTCTGTCCTCTGTCTTGTGTACAATGTACTTTACTTAGTTTTCTATTAATAACAACTACGTTTATTAACCCATTAAAAAAAGAGCATAAGAAGAAATACCTTGTAGTTGTGGAAGTAATTAACTTCGACTAAAAAAAGAAATAGACATAGTTTAATAAACTTTTTTAACGCTCTTTTCTTTCTGAATTTTTAAACTTCAAATTAAGCGTCATTTGTACAACGAATGTCTTTCTTTCAAAGATATATTTTCTTTATGAAAAAACAAACAAACTGTTTAATTAACACTTCTAGCTATTATTAACCAGAGCTGCGATTTAACAAACAAAGCAAAATAAAAACCGTATGTTTTCATTTTTTTTTTTTTCTTGGGTGGGGAGACACCCATGAAAAAGCGTTAGAAGCCTGAACCCGAAGGAAATGTTTTGCTTGTTTAAGCACAATATAACTTCAAAAAGAAAGAATTAGCGCTTAATAAGTTGCTTTTTTTAGTTTGTTTCTGTTTTTGGGAGAATGTGCGTGTATTTTAGACAGAGACGGAAAGGAGAAGGTAGCGTGATAAGTTATCTCTCTTTCTTTCTCTTTCTCTCACTCTTTCTCAATACAGTACAAACTTTAATCTCCTCATCTTTCTTTTTCTTTTCCCCTCTCTCTGTAGATAGCTTGTCCAAAAACTAATAAGTTTAACTTAGTTTGGCACAAGGCCGCCATAGAGGCGCACTTAGTGATAATATGCAATGTCAATCGTTATCTTCTGTCTTTTTAATTCTTGTTCTTTTATTGTTCTCCTTAGTATTGTTTTCTTTTTCCACACTCAGTAAACGGTAATCCCCTCCTTGCGTCTTTGTGGCTTTATTGCCTTGCTTGAGGTGGAATGAATAACACATTAGGGGCGCTTAGCACATTGTTAAAATGAATTCTATATCTAAGCATAGTGTAGTCTGGTATAGGGCCATTAAAACAAGGACAGAGCATATTGTTAAAGAAGTGATAATCTAACTCATCTGAGCGCCTTAAGTTCATTTCGTGAATCATTACTGAAGTTATAAATTCCGGAAAGATTAATTTATAAAAATAAATAAATAAACTAAAAAAGTCAGAAACCTTTTAAAAACTTTTCTCTCTTCTTTTTGTTTCCTCCGGTAAATCTCTCTGTCTCCTTCCCCCTCCCTTCCCCCTCTCTCTCAAACAAGGCTGTTTTAGTAGGACCCCTTCTTCCTCACACTCCTCTTATTTTCCCATTTTATTAAAACATCACGCAATTATTGATATGCTTTCTTTTGAGACAAACACAAAACTTATTTTTCTTCTATACCTCGTCCCCCTTTTTCGTTTATACGCCATTTTTTAATAACTAATAATTAGGTCAAATGTTAGTCAGGTTTCAATTTTTATGGGAACACGGTCGAGGTCTGGGCGAGCAGGAAGGGTTTGTGCGAGAAAAAGGAGAGTGGGGGAAAAGAAGGGATAAGAACGAAACATCGACTTTTAAGAGACGAAAGGCGGGAATATTTCAAAGTGGGCCTGCAAATCCCATTTGCCACCACTAAAAGGTTTAAGGGGAAAAGCTGCAGGAAAGAAAGACACAGAAAAGTCACAAAGCTCTATTATTTTATTCACATATAAATTAAATGTGACTTTTTATCGCCAATATTTGTAATTTTTTTCATAGCCAAATTTTTTACGACCACAATATAAAATGCACAAACTATTACTACTTTAATATTATTAAGTAGGTACCTCCAAAGAAACGCGATACCTAAGGTTTAAAATGAATTTTTAGAAATTAAAGATCTTTCTTAAAGCTTTTCTTTTAGTTTTAATTTCAAGCTAATAGTACATGAAATACTTCCAATAGGCAAAATACTTTGCTATATTTCAAAACTGGTTGATTTTGGCGCCATTTTTAGCCATCTGCCAACTCAATTTAATTCTCTTTATTAAAAACTCTTTCAAAAATAAAATGTACTTTTCTGAACCTTTATTTGATGAATATTAGTTGATTTAAAGTAAGTAATCTGATTTTAAGCAAATATTACTTTTAGTTTAGAATATCGCAGAAATACATTTTTTTTAAGACGGAGGTAGCTGTTTACTTAAGTGGTGATAGCCAAAAGTTTTTTTTTCTACGGGGAACATTGCTCTATAAGTTAGTTGAGGAATATAAAGTTAGACCTTTTTATATAATACTTTTAAACTAACTAGTAATCTTGAAAATTTAGGAAAATATTCTCTGTAATCTAATATTTCATTGAATTTTATAGTATTTTGGCTTTACATTTACTATAGTTTACGCTTTTATATTTTAATAAGGTCGTATGGTCATCTGTCTTTACAAAAATCGGTACGTTCATAAAAAAATTCAAAATTCTTTTTAAAATGTTGGAGTTTGCTAAATTATAAGCTTTTCCATTTATAAACGTGTTTTACACAACAAAAAGACGCTAGTCGGGAAGAAGTACCTATTATATTTATTAAGGCTTAGCTTCTCTAATAGTTTCGTTCATATTAACATAAGGTAAAAAGCTAGGTTGGAGCGATATGAGATGTAGGAAGTTTATTGTGCCTGATCGCTTTGCTGGTCTTGAAAATCAGCTTTATTCTCTGGTTCAAATGCAAATCCAGAGCCTACCCAATCCTGTTGGTGGAACCTGTACCTGATTGACCATGTCTTCAGGAGTTCAGCCGTACTCACCACATTTGGACAATTGCGGGTTGGCCAGACCCATAGTTCGCGCGGATGGCCGTTGTCTCTGAATTCATCCACCCTTTTTGTACTGCTGGGGTTTCATTTATCCTCCTCAGAGGACTAGGGTCTAGTGGAGGAGCCGGTTTAGTCGCCGACTACTCAAGTTTTGAATTCAAAATTATCCTTCTCCTAGACCGGTCGTCACTCAAGGCTACTACCCAGTCTGTCCCGCTACTTGCCCACAGCTGGTATTAGTAAGAAATAGGCAATATTCTCAATTGCAAAGCGGTCTATATCCTTTACAGAAGCTAATTTATTTATTACACATCCGACAAGAAGAAAGTGAATTTATCTTTATCAGTAAACAATGAATGTTTCTATCCAGAGATAGAAGTCAGTTGTTACACACCCATAACAAAATGTCGAGGATTTTCGTTACGTTACACGCGGCGTAATTACCATTTTGATAGATATTCTGGTCTTCGCAGTTCTGTGTACGAAAATGGGCTTTTTCTTTCTTTTTTTACAAAAAGATTTCTTTTAAATAAATTACAAATGGTGAAATTGGGAATCACCAACTTTGATGGCGGAAAATTGGACACCTGAATAAAATAGCTATCGAGTATATATAAAGATTTACTTTTCTCATCGTTTTGTTTTCGCTATTCGAAATCTGAAAGAATGGAAAAAAATCTGATATACCGTAATTCTCCATGTATAATACGCATTTTTTCTAAAAAAATAAAAACAAGCAAAATCAGGGGTGCATGTTATGCACAGCTACAAAAATCTTTAAAAATTTGCCGTAAAATAAAAATAAGAATTATCATAAAACTAATTTAGAATAATATTATTTTATGTTTAAAACCATTTTTTAAAAAATAAGAGTAGGAAACGCTGGTCGTAGTAAAATTGGACGTTAAAATCTACATTAATTTATGGTCACCCACTGAATCAAGAAAAACAAAAATTTTGAAGGTTCTAAAAAGGATTAAAAATATAATTTAATAATTTATAAAACCTGGGTTTCCCTCTTAATAACAGTATAAAGATTTTGAGGATAAAGCCTAGTTTTTATTAAATTTGGGGCATTTTTTCATCACGGTATTCTCATTTTTAGCGAATCTACAAGACCGCATCCATAAGAACCAAATTTGCATAAATTAATTAATGTATATATTATTTTATTCTTCATTTAAGATAAATAATTATTATCTCCCAATGTTTGTGTATGTGCTTCGGAAAAAAAATCTCCCACCGCAAAAATGTTTTCAAAAATATTAAAAAAGAGTCTAAAAAATCAGAAAAAACATGCAGATATCAATGATGTAATCACACTGCGCGTGTGTATACATGAGTCTATGAGTAAATATTGTCCGTGTTTATACTTAAGCCTATAGGAAAACATTGGTGGTATCTGTATTTGTGTCTATAGGTAAATATTGATCGTATCCACACTTGAGTCTATACTGCTACTGGATTAAAAGGCATATAATGGAAGATCTTTCCAGAGAACGAAACGACTGATTCGAACAAGTGCTGTTTACGACTAGACTTGTTGAAGGCAGCAATTAACGTCTGTAATTAGTTAACAGTAAAAAAAATATATATATACATATATTCTATCAGTTTCATGAGAGATTACAATTTATTCAATTCATGAGTGTAGAGTGTTCTAATTTCTATCATTTGGGGATATTTCAAATCAGATAATACTCAGCAACCTTATTTTGTGTCGTTTGTCCGTTTCTTCCACTGGGATAGAGTACAGGGCATTTCAGCGCTACTAATCCTAGCAATTGAACTCACAGTTGCCATGGAAGCAGGCATCTTTTAACCAACACTAATCCATGGGTCAAAGTCTCTTGAACCATCTTTGAAAATAAAGATTTCGAATGCTGAATATATATATATATTAAGTTTCTAAATAATGAAAAGTTATTAAACCATAGACAGGAGTTAACGGTTTTTTGCCGACATCAACACATTTTAGAATTAAATAATTAATAAATATATATATATATATATATATATATATATATATATATATATATATATATATATATATATATATAAAAACAAATAAATTCTGTAGTTTAATAAAAGCCTTAAAAGCTCAGCCCAATGATTAAATAGAAAAACCCTTTATGGAGTCGCCAAAAAAAACAAAAAACATTCTAATCCATTTCAACACGTTTGTAAAAGAAAATAGCCATTTGAATAAATAAATAAATAAGGAGATAAATAGACAGATAATGAAATAGAATCCTCTCGACACTTAACGACCTGCCGCAAGGCCATAAAATACCTTTTTGACCAACTAGACAGCGACCGCTACTATCAGACTTGAAATAGGGACCCCAACATAACCTGACATAAACTTTTCGAAGGGGACTGGTCTGTAGATAAAAATTAATTCTTAACTCTTAGACCACCTAACCAATATAGCCGACCCTAGTGAGCGAAATAAAGGGTTCAGTTCGACATTCCAACCACCTGAAGAAGGCCGGAGCGTACAACGGCCGAAACGTTGTAATAAATATGGCGACAAAGATTAGGACAATAGTCCGAATAATGTAAATAATGTACTGAGAAACTTGTTCGTAATTACGAGAGGTTCCTATTAAAAATAAGTTGACAAAACTTGTCTAAATTATTTAATGAGACATGTCTTAAAGAAAACATGCTACCAAAATAAACGCAATATATATATATATATATATATATATATATATATATATATATATATATATATATATATATATATATATATAAGGCAGGATGTGTGTGTGTGTAACGAATGCACGGCCGTAATTTTCGACGGATTTGCAGCAAAATTTACATGCACACCGACTTTGCATTTCTCAACTCCCATCGATAGTGGAAATAATCGATTTTTTCATGCTTCTACGGTAGTTTTCATTTAGTTTGCGGCCATTTTCTACTGGCCAGAGTGAGAGCCTATAGCTGTCACGAATAGGCAGGAAGATTCTATTGGCCAGCGTGGGAGCCTACAGCTGACTGACACGAATGTTAACTAGCATGCTAGCTTGCAAAAAAAAATCGATAGCTGCATTCTTCACAAGTGGGAAAAATTTTAATCTGCATGGCACTTTACTCCAATTGGCTCATTTGCTTGCTTAAACTCAACGCAGAACTGGGTTGGGTGTGAATATGTATTTGTTGTTAACATTCTTTTTTCATTCAGTTTTCCCAGTTACGAGTCCTTTTTAAAGCTGATCGTTTTGTGTTCATTTTGTTTAGTTCTTTTTTCGTAACAGATTTAATATTTAGTATAGAGCTTAGAAAAAATTTGCAGTGAGAGATAGGCAAGAAGTAAGGCATGTAGCAACATCAGCACGGCAAAGGGCACTCCTTTAAAGGCAAGGAAGGGCAAAAATATTTTAAGTCAAGTGATAGCGATTGCTGTATGAGTCGTACGATTTTTGAATCAAGCACGGGCAACGCCGGGCCATGCTGCTAGTGTGTATATATATATATATATATATATATATATATATATATATATATATATATATATATATATATATATATATATATAAAGAGCTGATTCTCTCTCCGTCACACACCGGCTATGAGTTACTTTGCGTGTATGTAATGTGTATGTCTGTGTTAGGCGTCAGTGGCTTACTTGTGCTTGTGCCATTTTATGTACACGTAAGCACACGCATACATACAGATGCACACACAATTTGACTGAGTTTGAAAGAAGAAGAAATTAGAATCGAACATTTCCCCCTCACTTCGTTTTGACAATCTCTACTCTGGGTTGACCAATAGAATTATTAATTTAGAGATAAAAAAAAACAGAACGAAAAAAAAAACATGTTAATTTTGTTCAACTTGAAAACAACTGACAGTTATAATGTCATATTGAACTTTTCAGAAATTATTCGGTAATAAATGAAATTATTTTTTATTCTAATTTTTAAAAATTTGTTGAAATATTCTTAGGTCTGTCATTGAATTAAGATACCCATGAACACACACATACGAGAAACCTTGTGTCTGCCCGCAAAGAGGTATGCCTCAACTGTTGATGGCGATGCAGGGAGTGCATGTGAAGACGCTCTCCCACAACGTCACCGTGTTGTTTTCTTTCGGTCGAGCACTTCTCCTTGGCAGCCCCCCCCCGCTTTTCTCCTTGTTCCAACGTTCGGTGTAAATCGCGTCTCCAGCGTGAGCGATCGTTGGCAAAGTCCTCCCACCCCTTGGAGTCCATATCCATATCTATCGCCGTCATATCCCTCTTGTAGACGTCCTTGAAGCAAAGATGAGATCACCCTCGTGTCCTCTAGCCAGTGGCCAGTTCCCCGTAGACCTTCAGAATCCTCCCATCCGATATACGGTGTACATGTTCAAGCCAGGAGAGGTGGCGCTGTTGGAAAAGGGCGTATAGGCTAGGTTACTGGGTGAGGGTGAGAACTACAGCATAGGTGACCCGGTCGCATCAATTGATGCCCAGAATGGGTCTCACTGAAGATGAAAGTCGCTGAGGCGTCTCTCCTGGCTGGAGTAGAGACTCCAAGTCTTACTGCCGTAGAGCAGCAATGCTGGCGACGCAGGCCCTATAGACTGCAATTTTGGTGTTCGTAGTAAGCTTTCTGTTCTCCTAGACTCTTGAGGCCAGCCTGGCGAACGTGCGGCATCTCGTCCGGTCCGTCTATTGATCCCGGTCTCTAGGAAGAGGGTGTCTGAAACAGCGGAGTCGAGGTATGTGAGTTCATGAACCCCCTCCAGGTCGTAGGTGTTGATTTTGATGGCGGGAGGCTGTTCAACGCCTTGGTCCATCACGTACGTTTTCTTCAGACTGATGGTCTGGCTGAACACTTGGAAGGCTTTTGTAAAATTGTCCATGAGTCGCTGCAGTTTTTCTTCATAGAGTGTTGCCAATGCAACACGCAAACGCACATACACAATTTAAAAATGGACATCTGTATTGCAAGTGTTATTTTCCCTTTTTGACTGGTAACAAGCCCTGGGTAAAGACGAAATGTACGACCTTTTGAAGTAATTTCTGTGACTCCCTTTCTATTTACAGATCGCTTCATCTATCAGAGAGATGAAATTTAAATTGCTATTATTGCATTATTCCAAAATTTTAACACATCAGCAGATAGCTATAAATGTCAACAACTGAGCACAAATAGTTATTAATTAAAAATTAGTAATTAATGTATAATATTATGCATAACTACATGTACAAGAATGTCATTTTTGATAAAAGTTTAAAAAAATAACCATAAATATGTAAAAAATGCGTATATTGTCGAAAATTCCTTTTTCCACAATATAGATATTTATGCTATGTTATAATGCTTATTACCTAAACAATAATAATACTGAATTTTGTTTTAAACATTAAAGTATATTTAATTACATATCCCTATTAGCTGTCGCAATCTATTAAAACGAATATATATTTTCTAATAAAACATCATCATCGTCATCATCATCATTATCATCATCATCCCCTTGACTTTTGTAATCGTAGGGCGGATCCGAATGCAGAAGCCACACTAACTCTTTTCCATCAACGGTCTATTAACGGCAGCCATCAGCAATTTTGGTACAGTCATACCTGTCCATTGTTTGATATTGTCCAACCAGTTTTTGCGTTGGTGTCCTCTACTACGTCCACCTTCAACGGTGCTTTGCAAGATGGTCTTGCACAGGCTGTTGTGACTTGTAATGTGTCCAAACCACGCCATTTTCCCCCGTTTAACAGTGGTGAGAAGAGGTTCCTGGTGTCTTAGAAAAGTTTCAAATATTGTTGTTGAGTTGGGAGGTCTTTTTTACCACTTGCTTCAAAACACTCTACACGTAGTCTAGTGAATTCTAGTCGAGACCGGTGGTTAATCATCATCATCATCATCATCATCATCATCATCATCATCATCAACTTGACTTTTGTAATCGTAGGGAAGCAGAAGCCACACTAACTCTTTTCTACAACTGTCTAGGAACGGTAGCCATCAGCAATTCTGGTACAGTCATACCTGTCCATTGTTTGATATTGCCCAACCAGTTTTTGCGTTGACGTCCTCTCCTACGTCCACCTTCAACGGTGCCTTGCATGTTGGTCTTTCACAGGCTGTCGATGGTCAAATTGGCAAGGATATGGAGGAGCAAAATCAGCTTTCAAACAAAATCCAGACTACAAATCGCTGGTAATCTCCATTCTCCTATATGGATGTGAAACATGGATATTATTGGCAGATACAGAGAGAAGGATCCAAGCGTTTGGGAACAAATGCATGTAAAAAACTCCTTGGCATTTCCTTTTGGGGAAAAAAAACAATGAGTTTCTGCAAAAAAGGGCTGAAAGTTTTGTGGAACACCAGGAACCTCTTCTCGTTTATAAATCTAACACGTTTCTATTTTATTTATTATTTTTATTCTGTGATGAAGCTTTAATAAAAGTGAAACATGTTAGATCGATAAACGTTTCCTATTTGTTCTTTATCTTATCTTGCTTCTACTGAGAGTTTCGCAGACATTACCTCCGCTCGTCAGGGGATTTATTTTACAGTAAAGTCTTCTAATGAATGGATGTAATCGCCGCGAAACCCTGAGTAAGGATAAGGTAAATGAACATTTAATTTTTTTCATTACTAAATCCACCGATATAAATCAATGTGCATATAAAGACAAGGAAAAGTGTGAATTAAGAAAGATTCTTGGGATCTTATATTGAGAGTTATTGGTACTTACGGTGGAGTAATGGATAGCGGCTCAGATTGAGGACTCAGAGAGCCGAGTTCGAATTCTAGCGAATCCATTACATTCACTTAGGTGCTAATACCCTTGGGAAAGGTATGAATCCTCTTCTTCTCCCCCCAGCTATGGGTAGATAGCAGGATAGACCGGGTTCTATAGATGACAACTGGTCTACCAGAAAGAAATGGCAACCTACTAATGAAAAGAAGGTAGGGATTGAGTGATTGATTGAATGAGTGAATGTTTTTTACGGTTTATTAGCCTTTTGTGGGTTATTTAAAACCGAAATATATTTTGCGTTGTACGAATAATCTGTTTGTTTTTTGTTTTGTTTTTTGGTAGGATTAAATATTGAATCAGTGATTCGTTTAAAATAACAATGATTTTCCCGGATACAAGCCCTACTATTTAACCCATATCTGGGGGAGAGATAATACTGAATTTTGTTTTAAACATTAAAGTATATTTAATTACATATCCCTAATAGCTGTCGCAATCTGTTAAAACGAATATATATTTTCTAATAAATCATCATCATCATCATCATCATCATCATCATCAAAATCATCCCTTATGACCTTCCGAAGGGTATTTGCACGTAAATGAATGTAGCGGACTCCACTAAAAATTCGAACTCGGCTCTCCGATTTCTCATTCTGAGCCGCTATCCATTACACCACCCGCACATCACAGAAATAGTCCAAAGACTCGAACAAAAACATGAACTTTGAACTGTTTATCTGCAAAACTTGATTTATACCTGTCTTTTCTACAAATATTTTCATGGCAACTGCTCTGACAAGCTATTTTCACTGGTACCCCAACTGCATGAATTTAAGCGTGCTACTAGGTTAGCATCTCGGTCCCACCCTTTTACTGTCGAAACACTTAAATGTAACCACCTCTTCTACTCCAACGGCTTCTTATCTCGCACTTCCCGACAGTGGAACTCCCTTCCTCTTACCTGATAACTATTATCTTCAAAAATTTAAATGTAATGTCAATCGACATCTGCTGTTGAATTGATCCGCATTCTTCTTCTTATCCTCCGTTCCTTTTTTATCCTTTCCTCAACCACTCTCCTATACCCAGTCTTTTCTCTTACTTACACACTCTGTAGCCCCTTGCGTACTAGTGGCACTCCCGCCTTGCTCGGGGTGAAATACGTAAAAAAAAAATAAGAATAAAAAAATTAAATGGACAGACATTTTCGGTTGAATTTAATAAAAAATTATTTGACTTTTTTATTTATTTATATTTTTTGTGAGGGAATATTACATTAACAATTTTATGAAAATAATGATTTTCCAGAAACATTCCTACTATTTAACCCATAGCTGGGAGGGGAAGAAGAAGTGGATTCATACCTTTCCCATCGGCATTTGCGCATAAGTGAATGTAACGAATTCAACTGGAATTCGAACTCGGCTCTCCGATTTTTAATTCCGAGCCGAGATTAAAAGATAAAAGGAATAAGACTCGCGAGGAAAAGAACGAGAAATCTGA
The DNA here is from genome assembly GCA_964036315.1 of Acanthosepion esculentum. NCBI lineage: Eukaryota > Metazoa > Mollusca > Cephalopoda > Sepiida > Sepiidae > Acanthosepion > Acanthosepion esculentum. The sequence goes on along the minus strand of OZ038490.1, from coordinate 13,096,589 downwards.
AATTAATGAAAAGTTATATATATATATATATATATATATATATATATATATATATATATATATATATATATATATATATATATATATATATTATGTGGTGTGGGTTCAATTTATATTACGCAAATCATTCATACGAAAAGCAGATAATGAAGTTAATGATATGATATTAACTTCATTATCTGCTTTTCGTATGAATGATTTGCGTAATATATATATATCTTATATATATATATATATATATATATATATATATATATATATATATATATATATATATATATATATATATATATATATTACAATTAACGAAACCCAAAGGCTGGGAGTTGAGTGAGCATCTTTCTATTTTTAAAAAAATCTTTCAACACACCATTTCCATTGTTAAATAAGGTGAGGTTGCTAGTGAGAGAAAGATGTATATATATATAATATACAGAGCCACTCTTATAGCAAAATGTTTCCGGTAATGTGATTTATGATGGCCTCTCCCGTTGTTTCCAACGCATGAGAGACAAAAAATTCTTTTATTTTAGTGTTTGCATCTTCCCCTGAGTAAATAAATTCTAGTCATGGAACCTTAAGGTTGTCGCTTTCTTAATTATTTAATTAACACACACACACACACACACACACACACACACACACACACACACACACACACATATATATATATATATATATATATATATATATATATGGGGAGAGAGAGAGAATGAGAGAGAGAGTGAGAGATACGTGGGTCGTTCAAAAGATTCTAAGCTTCACCCAGAAGGAGTTGTAAAAATAAAACAGTTTTTCACTATTTTTATATATAGTCCACCTTAACATCAATGCACTTGGTCCAACGATCCTTAAGCATTGCAATAACATCACAGAAGAAGGTGGCATCCTGGTCCTCCAAAAACTCATCCACAGCACATTTGATCTCATCATTGTTTCCAAAATGGCGACCACACAGGTGGGAGTTGAGTTAAGTAAACGGGAAGAAGTCAGATGGAGCTAAGTCTGGTGAGTAAGGGGGATGAGGTAGTAATTCAAAGCCACAATTAGATGCTCCAGTTACTGCAACCTGAGCAGGGTGAACTGGCGCGTTATCCTGGAGCAAGAGCACATTTACCCTCAACTTTCCTCTGCATTGCTTCCTTCAGGTGCCTTAATTCTAATGCACAGTGCTGTCCATTAATAGCTTCCCCCCTTTCCAGGCAGTCTATCATGGTTACGCCTTCAGAATAAAAATAAAAAAATTAAAAATTAAAAAAAAAAAGCCATCAGCTTGCCAACAAGACGCTACCTGCTTGAATTTCTTCGGGGTTGGACCACCACTGTTTGTTTTGAATCTTTGAAGTGTGAACCAAGGCTTCATTTTGAGTGACTAATCTGCGGTGGAAATTGTCAGGGTCAGTATGGAAGCGGGTCAGAAGTGTCCTGGAAATGTTAACCTTTTTCAGCTTCTGTTCTGGTGACAGCATTCTTGGGATCCATCTTGCAACGAACTTGCTCATGCAGATCTCAGTTAAAAAAAGTATGGATCGAACTAATAATACCTATGGACTTAGCTACCTAGGTTAGTAAGACATCTGTCATCCCAAACCGTAAAGTGAATGGAATCAACTTGTCCATCAGTGGTTGAGCTTTTTGGACGACCCGACCGAAGATCACCTTCTATGCTGTCCCTGTCCCGCTTGGATTCCGCGGCCCACCTCTTCACAGTTGCATAGGAAGGGCAGTCCTCAGCAAGTGTCTGTACTATGTCCTCGTGGATTTCCTTGGGTGTCATATGTTTCTTTTGCAGATACTTTATGACTGCTCGGGCCTGTGTCCATTTTATGGGCCCCAACTGTACAGAAATTAAAACAGAAATCTGAATTTGCTTTTCTAGTTTTATAAGACGTGGTAGCGTGTTACCACAACAAAAACGTTCAGCTATGGCTCTACTTTCTGGGTGAGGCTAAGAACTTTTTGAACAACCCTTATAAAGATATTTGAAAGACAAAGTGAAAAAAATCCGTGGAACTAGTTTCGTCTTGCAGAGACGCTTCATTGGATTAAAGTAATGTTTGTATAAGTACAAAAACACAAATATCTGGGGAGTGTTTTAACAGAGGATGGAAAGTGCGATACTAAAATTCGAAGGCGAACTGGTATAGACAAAGATGCCTTTCAAAAGCTAAGCAGAGTATTAAGAAACAGAAAAAAAATTCGTTAGAAACAAATAAAAGAGTACTGAACAGTTAAGCAATAGCAATTGTTGGACAATCTCCTCAAAGATGAAGAGGAGACTTGAAGCAACAGAAATATGGCTCTACAGAAGGATGCTGAGGATACCATGGACCGAACATGTGAGCAACGATGATGTTTTAACATCAGGAAGAGACAGTTGACATTTCTACTGTACGTAATGAGGAAAGAGGGTTTGGAAAATTTGATACTCCCTGGACAGATTGAAAACAACGCATAACCGATATAGTAGGATTCTTTAAATGGATGACGAAACATGGTTAAATGACAAAAAGACAACATATATTAAGAACTACAAAAGACAGGAAATTGTGGAGAGCCATGATCACCTACGCCCTGAAGGGACACAGCACACGAAAGAAGATATGTCTAGTCTCGGGAGGTGGGAGGATATGTAAACCGTGCGACGGTTATCTACGGAGAGGAAACGCTGAAGGCGAGGAAATGCTAAATTTAAATTTTTTCAATTTTTGATTTTTAAAGCTTGTTTCCAAATGAATTTATAGATCCAGAAATATGCCATTCTTTCTCCAGATTTGTTTATAAAAGAACAAGAAATATTTATTCGTTTTATTTTTCTAAACTGTCGTCGGTAGTTGAAATTCATCGGACATACAGAAATAGGTCATTCTTTTTGTTTCGTTTTAGCGTTGTTTACAATTTTTTTTTATATAAGAAATGTCTTTCTTTTGAATTTCTCGTTAACCGTCGTCTGCAGTTGAAAATATAAGAGACACAAAAATATGTCATCATTTTTTTGTCTTCTGATTGTCGTCTCCAGAGTTATTTATAGACGATCCGGAAATATGTCATTCTTTTTATTTCTCTTTCTTTACTGTTGTCGGCAGTTTAAATTTTCAGAGATACAGAAAAATGTATATTTTAAATCATTTCAGCCCAAGCAAAGCAATGCTACTATGACACAGGGGGTGAAAGAAAATAAGAAGAATTTAGTGGGTTGAAGTAAGGAAAGAACAATAAAGGAACAGGGTTCAGGAAGACAGAAGCTGGCAATTGACGTTACATTTAAATTTTTGAATACTGTAGTTGTCAGGGAAGCAAGAAATCGGAAGGGAATTCTACATTTAGGAAGTGCGAGAAAAGAAACTTTTAGAATAGAAGTGGCGGGTGAATCTAGCTAGTTCAACAATAAAACGGTGAGACCTAGCTGCCAATCTAGTAGTACGCTTAAATTCATGTAGTCGAGGCACTAGGAGGAAAACAGTAGCTCATCAGAAGGGTTGCCATTAAAATATTTGTATAAAAAACAGAAGGAAGCCTCGTCACGTTGGTGAGAAAGTGACTGATGTTGTGATGCCAGGTCAAGATCGATTACATCATAAGCTCTTCTTTGAATTTTGTTAAGAATTTCGAGATATATATCGGGGGCACCAGATCAGATATCTTAACAGTATTCAATGCACAGACGAATGGTAGATTTATAAATGTGCAAGATGGATTCTGCTGAGAAAGATTTCTGGTATGACACATAATTTTCTGACTTTCTAGCAGTAGACGTAGCAATTGATTCAATATAGTCGCTCCACATCAAAGCATGGAAAATTTGGGCCCAAGAAGGCGTAGGATGTTACTTTCCTGGAGTTTAGCATCAGCCAGGTAGAAAAGGTTCTCTGTGGTGATTCATTGAAAGTACTTTTGTTATGGAGGCGATAAAAATTTACAAGCCATTTCTTGCCCCAGTTAACCACCGTTTGGAGGTGTCATGCTTTTTATTTCCTTTAACTGACGTATCCAGTTTTATTCATAAAAGAACCTGAAATATGTCATTCATTTTATTTCTTTTTATCGTCTGCATTTTAAATTATAAGAGATGGAAATATGTCAGTCATCTTATATCTTTTCACTGCCGTCTACAGATTAAATTATAAAAGAACTAGAAATATATCATTCTTTGAAATGATTCACTTTAAATTATCAGAGATTGATTTTTTCCCTGGTGCCACGACTACATGAATTTAAGCGTGCTACCAAATTGGCCTCTAGGTCCCACCCTTTTACTGCTGAAATAGTTAAATGTAACCGCCACTTCTACTCCAAGAGTTTCTTTTCTTTCACTTCTCAACAGTGGAACTACCTTCCGCTTATTTGCTTCAGGGATAACTACAATCTTCAAAAATTTAAATGCAACATCAACCGCCATCTTCTGTTGATTTGAAACTGGTTTATCTTTTATCTTTTCCTCGATTCCTCCCATACTCAGTTTCGTCCTGGGTAAGACGTTAACTATATCCGCGTCCTGGGTAAGACGATAAACCACATTCAGCAGCAAGGCCTCTGATCAGGAGGATTTGAGGAGCGTTGAACGAACTCTTAATTGCTGGTGTTCCAAGGCCCACCCTGACTCAGGGTGGTAGCAGCTGTTAGGGCCCAAGCTATGGGCAAATAGTTAACTATTACGAGCAATATTTTTTGTAAAAAACTATTACCAGCAATACAATTTTGAAGGAAAAATATTGCCAGAAACAGATTTTTGACAAGACAAAATGTTACCAGCAATAAAAAATGTTGTCGGCATTAAATGACCCATTGAGGTTGATATGCCGTAAAAGAAAATAACCCAAACCAATCTAAACCAAAGAATACATATTCTATTCAGATGAATCTATCCCAAAAATGTTGTCGGCATTAAATAATCCATTGAGGTTGATATGCCGTGAAACAAAATAAACCAAATCAATCTTAACCAAAGAATACATATTCTATTGCTACGAATCTATTCCAAAAATGTTGTTGGCATTAAATAACCCATTGAGGTTGATCTGCCATAAAACAAAATAAACCCAACCAATCTAAACCAAAGAACACATATTCTATTAGTACGAACCTATCCTAAAAATGTCATCGGCATTAAATAACCCATTCAGGTTGATATGCCGTAAAACCAAATGAACCAAACCAAAGAATACATAATCTACTCGTACGAACCTATCCTAAAAATGTTGTCGGCATTAAATAACCCATTGAGGTTGTTCTGCTGTAAAACAAAATAAAGCAAATCAATCTAAACCAAAGAATACATATGCTATTCATACGAATCTATCCTAAAAATGTTGTCGTCATTAAATAACCCATTGAGGTTGATCTGCCGTGAAACAAAATAAACCAAACCAATCTAAACCAAAGAATACATGTTCTATTCGTACGCATCTATCCTGAAAAGGTCTGCAATAAATAACCCATTGAGGTTGATATGCCGTGAAATAAAATAGACGAAAGCAATCTAAACAAAGAATAAATATTCTATTCGTACGAATCTATCCTGAAAATGTCTGCATTACATAACCCATTGAGGTTGATATGCCGTTAACCAAATTAGACCAAACCAGTCTAAACCAAAGAATACATATTCTATTCCTACGAATCTATTCTGAAAATGTCTGCATTACATAACCCATTGAGGTTGATATGCCGTAAAACAAAATACAGCAAACCAAAGAATACATAATCTATTCGTACAAATCTATCCTAAAAATGTTGTCGGCATTAAATAACCCATTGATGTTGATATGCCGTAAAACAAAATAAACCAAAGCAATTTAAATCAAAGAATACATATTCTATTCATACGAATCTAACCTAAAAATGCTGTCGGCATTAAATAACCCATTGAGGTTGATATACCGTAAAAGAAAATAAACCAAACCAATCTAAACCAAGGAATACATATTCTTTTTGTCCGAATCAATCCTAAAATTTAGTCGTCATTAAATGACTCATTGAGGTTGATCTGCCGTAAAACAAAACAATCCAAACCAATCTAAACCAAAGACTACATATTCCATTCGTACGCATCTATCCTAAAAATGTTGTCGTCATTAAATAACCCATTGAGTTTGATATGCCGTGAAACAAAATAAACCAAATCAATCTAAGCCAAAGAATACATATTCTATTCATACGAATCTATCCTAAAAATGTTGTCGTCATTAAATAACCCATTCAGGTTTATATACCGTAAAACAAAATAAACCAAACTAAACCAAATCCTATACACTTTCTTTTCTCTCACTTTCACTCTCTGTAACTCTGTGAGTAGTAGTAGCATTCCTGCATTGCTTGTGATTACATAATTAAAAAAATATATCGAAATATGTTATTTTTTTCTTTCTTTTTAATGTCGTTTCCACAATTATTTGTAAAAGAACAAAATATGTCATTCGTTTTTTTTTGCAATTGAAATTATCAGAGATGCCGAAGTATGTCATTTTTTTCTTTCTTTTACTGTCGTCTCCAGATTTATTTCTAACAGAACCAGAAATATGTCATTCTTTTTATTTCTATTTAATGTCGTTTCCAGATTAATTTGTAAAAGAAACAGACGACATTCTTTTTACATCTCTTTAGCCTCGTCTGCTGTTAAAATTATAAAAGACACAAATATATCTTCCTTTTTATTTCTTTTAAATGTCGTTTCCAGATTTATTTATCAAACTACCGGAAATATGTCATTCTCTTTATTTCTCTTTTCTGTCGTCGGCAGTTGCAAAAATAAAGAAAACAGAAGTGTCTATCTCTTTACTCTTCATCCGTCAAATTCGCGTTGTTTCGCGAACTGTACGCCTGCCCATCTCTTTCTTATATAAACATTTAGCTTGTTTGCAAGCGTTGCATTCCATGAGTCTAACTATTATTCTAGATGATGCAAGAAGCGGGCAGCTAACAACAGACTATTCCTCACACTTAGCCGCCTAGGATTTTTTTTTTGTTATTTCCAAAATGGAAACAATGCCCAGGATATATTTACCAACCTCCCCACAAGGTAAGATGTGGCACAAAGCCGAGTTTTAAAGTGGGGGAATCCGATCCTGTAGGCTTGGCCAAAAATTCCAAAAAAGTCGGTTAGCTGTTTCCCGAGACAAGACTCTCCTCTTCGACATAGCCGCGTCTGGGGATCCTCTCTATCCGAAGGTAGAGAGTTTGACTAGCACAGCTGGAAAAGATTCCAGCTGGACTCCGGAATCCAACCCCGATAACCAGAGTTGGAAACAATACCCTGGAAGCACAAAGATTTGTTCCTGTTCATCCAGCAACTCGTGACTACATTAAGGAAATGTATTCCGTAAAACGAGTCCCAAGAATATTTCCACCAATGTCTCCATCGTCTAAGGAGGGCATAGCTTTGTGTACTTTTTAAGATTGGCCAGGTAAGCATACTTTGCTTTCACAGGCTCATTCTGGGAATTAAATTGTCACAACTCCATGCGTATGATTGTCTAGGTTGTCCAAATCTGGACAGCTCTAAATAATTATCACTTGTTTTGTAGATCGCAGTGTTTACCGCAGTGCAGGGAACGCTTCTCAAGCATCCAATTTCAGAAATATATTGATCTGCACACATATATTTAATTGCATATTGTTACATGCAAACTATTAGTTTGAATCATAATTTCTGTTTTTGTTTGTCAACAATACGCTTTGATCTTTTCGTTAACAGTGAGTGGAAACCAAACACCCAGTTTGTTAATTTGCCGTATCTTTTTTTTCAAATGACGTCATACGGTAGATTGTGACGTGGATTGCTTTCCACAAATGATGAAGATTAGAACTGATAGAAAACGCTTGCATTCGACAGTCTTTAGCGAAAGGTGGGTGACTGAGGTGAGCTTGGTTCGTATGAACGGGGCTAGCCTTGATTTTCTCTTTTAGGTCTATCTATGTCACATCGGGGTAGCTTCCTGTGGAGCCCTTCCCTGGTTAGACTAGACAAGCTTTGTGTACCTAGTTAATGTGAGTAAGTGTTCTTCCCGGCATGTTCCTTTGGTTATGATCCAAGTTAAGATTCCCAAACTCCCCAGTTTGTTTTTGGGCCCCTTTCATCTCGACTGGGTCAGCTTTATTGATTCCTTATGTCCGACTACATTTTCTCTTTTCCCTCTCCCTTAGCGAGAGAGCTTCTGGATTCTGTCGTAGGACAGAATACAACGGCCTCTCCTTTTGAGGGTTGGACGGGGCCTACTAATATCAGTTAAATTTATGTTTGCCTTGTTTGATATATTTTTTGTTTATGGGTTCACCCCCCTCCCCTCTCATTAGCATTCATCCGTAAATTTTTATGTATAAATTTTGTTATCATCAAATTTTAAGTCACGGGCGTGTTTTTTGTAGGTCCCCCTGAGAGGATGCGATATTATGGTGCGTGGAGGATTGATTGGTGACAGACGAGTTTTTGTGGTGAATGAGCGAATTGTAACGAGTGAATGGGTCGTGAATCGGATTAGCTAGGTAAAGGATAGTCAGTGAAGACCAGCCTAAACCCTTTCCCCTCTTTTCGGCCTTGTGCCATAATTGTATTTTTTATGCAATAAATATACATGCTTTCCACAAATGATTTTCGACCTTCATCAACCAAGTTCGATGAACGTTCCAGTCTGGGTTCACCTTCCAACGACGTTTCTCCAGAACAAAACTTTGCAAACTAGTTTCCTACTTACTGATCAATTATGACTCCTTGACCATAAACACTACATATTTTTTGACGTCTAGATTTATTGTATATAAATACAGTTGTGGGTCAAGGCCGAAAATGGTGGGGGGGGGAATGGACTGAGGCCGGTCATCACTTACATCCTTATACCTAGCTAATCAGATTCACGACCCATTCACTCATTACAATTTGTACATCCACCAAAAGAACTTATCCATCATCATTCAATCCTCCATGTACCACAATACCGCAATACTCTCAGAGGACTTACAAAAACACCCCATGACATAAAAACTAACAATTATAAAATTCTATATACAAAAAAAATCTGTCGATGATACGTAATGAGGGGGAGATGAGGGGGGTGAACCCCCAAAATAAACTAACATATCAAAACAAATACACAAAATAAAAGGATAACTGATGTTAGTTGGAGCCGCCAAACTCTCAAAAGATTCAGAAAACCCGCTGTATTCTGTCTTTAGACAAGATCAAGAGGCTCTCTCATTAAGGGAGAGGTAAAGGGTAAAATAAATACGGCTATGGGGAAAGAAGAAAGCTGGCCCAGTCGAGATGAAAAAAGGAACCAAAAACAAACTGGGGAGGTTGGGAATCTCGATTTGGATCCTAAACAGAAGCCGGGAACGACATTTACTCACATTAACTAGGTACCGAAAAAAGGGTCTATCCTAACCAGGGGAGAGCTCCACAGGAAACCACCCCGATGTGACTTAGGTGGATCTAAAAAACAAACTCAAGGCTAGTCCCGTTAACGCGAACCAGGCTCGCTGCACACCCACATTTTACTGAAATCTATCGAAACTAATCGCTATCAGTTCTGATTTTCATTTTGAGCTGATGCTCAAAAATTCGGATTAGATCCTGATGAGAATAACGGTCACCTCGCAAGTCTTCCTCCAATCGCATCGTCTAAATCACCATTCGGGCCGTGGTCAGCAGCGATAGAAGCACCATCCGTATTTTCTTGATATCTTCATAGCGCCACTCCCTTGCTTAAATTCCCATAACATTATGTGACTTAAATGTGCTTTAAATTCCTCCATTAGTGGGGGTTAAGAAATTTATTTTTTAATCCACTGTGTACGCTGCGACTGCTGTACAAAAACTAAGGTATGTTAGTGTAATCCAAATTTATACTTGACTCATATGATTAGTAATTGATGATACATTCATCATTGCAATTTGTTCCCTAAAAAGGAAAATTATAACTCAACTCCATAAAAATATTGTCCATACCTATTATCTCAATTTTCATTCTCTTTCACTTTCACTCTTTGTAACTCCCTGTTCCAGTGGAATTACCACCTTGCTTAGGGTGAAATAATTAAAATAATAATAATATTATAAATACCTTATTTCATTTACTAACCATAGCCATGCAAAAGCGTTTGGTATAGCCCGACATAAAGAACTAGTTGAACTGCTAGGTAAGCTTGATTTATTTGGGACATATATTAGAATAATCCCGAACTTGTACTGGGAACAAACTGCTTGCACACAGATAGAAAATGAATTCAGTAAATACATGAAAACAGAAAGGGACGTAAGACAAGGATGTGTCTCCTTACCGAATTTATTCAACGTTTACAGTGCGACCGTCCTGAGAGAATTGGAAATCCTACCGGCATTCATTATTGGTGGCCATAGTCTTAACAAGATAACATATGCCCCAGATGACACAGTGCTGACAGCAGACACAGAAGAGAAATTACTGGAATTCCAACAGAATGTAGTAAAAAAAAAATGTGAAGAAATGACTAGACACCAATTGCAAAAGACAAAATGTATGGCTGCCAGTAAAAGAAAAAATATAACATCTTTTACCTCCGCCTTTTCGTGGTCCGGTCCTCAGAGTCTTAGGACGATGTTTTAACCACAGCTGACGCTGGTACAAGCTGGTTGTTGGTCACTGCCTCTTCGATCCACACCAACTCAGTTGTGTTCTTGATCTCAGAGCAGTGGAAGATCAAATGTCGCAGAAAACGCAGCGCTGGTCCAAGCTGTAGCGGATTTAATATTAACGAATAAATATCCTCATAATGAAAAAATGAGACAAAAGATTCAAGGGTTAATCTTCAGATGGTTTATATAGCTCTTGGTACAACAAAAATTAAGCCTTCCCGCATCAATCTCTATAGTGACACTGGGCTTCGCCTAATAATTCAAAGTTCTTTAGAATCGGGAAATCTGGTGGCAGCTGACGTGGATTCCAGCGGTACTTGATGCGGGTTCTCAACCCAAATCTTCAAGCTCTCAAAGCCATCTCCTTATATGCACTTCGATCCAAAACTAGTGTGGGACGAAGGGTTCTTGGGATTCGTTGATTCTTCAATTTCCACGTTAATTCTAATAAGGGTTATTTGTTTCCTATTTCTGCTTTCTTAACTTTCCAAATTTGGAGAATTATCCACCTTCTCGGGAATAGTTACGGGGATTGCTTCTTCCCTAACTCCAACCTTCTTCACTTCACCTCTCGCACCACTACTCTACGCAGGCTGCGCTAAATCCTGCCTCTTCGTTCCAAGCATTCCACTTCAACCCACCTCTCAGGCAAGCACAACTGTCTTTTTGACAAATCTAATTTTTAAATCGTGTGGGCAGAAAGGGCATAGCTCACTCCAATCATTATATTATTTCACCTGCCTCCTCACGGTAGAGATAAAATAATCTCTCTATTCTTGGACTTATTTGTCCAGCGAAAACACAAAGCAGATAACTCTCTCGGCAATGACAGGCTCTATTTTCATAACTTTGACCCAAAGAAAAAGGGTTCATTCCTTTCATTTCTTAATTCATTTTCATCAACGAAAATATAGTTGTTTGCCTAAATTCTCAAGGAAGAGATAAAATTGTTCTCCATCCCTAGGCTGATCTCGGTCGAGCGAAAACACAAACCAGATCACATGGTTGTCACGACAGGATCGATCTTCATAATTTCATCCCTCACAACGGGTTTATTCTTTGTTTTCATTTCCCAATTCGTTTTCGTCAACGAAAATATATTTATTCGCTTAAATTCTCAAGGAAGAGATAAAATTGTTTACCAAATCTGTTTTCGTCCACATGCCAGACTCTCGATAGATGAGAAAAATAAACTTTAGGAGAGAAGAAATCGAGAGTGTCTCTTTTTCACCAAGGAAAATGTGACTAGTCACTCTCTCTCTCTCTCTCTCTCTGTATATATATATATATATATATATATATATATATATATATATATATATATATATATATATAGTCAGACATCGATTACTTCAAGCCAGGAAACCCGATCGATTGACATGAGTCGGAGCCTCTCATCCTTAGGTCATCAGCATACGCGGCGGAGAACAGGAATTTTTAATGCATTATATACGAATATATATATATATATATATATATATATATATATATATATATATTCAGTCATATATATATATATATATATATATATTCAGTCATATATATATATATATATATATATATATATATCTGATTGAATAAATTACAAAATATTACATCTGTTTATTTTTATTATAATCCTTTTACATTCACGAATATTTTTCCGTATAGTACAGTTGAATAAGGCAAGAAATGTAGTGTGTGTGTGTGTGTGTGCGTGGTATAACACCAGAGCCAAGCTGTACCAATTTCTACTGGGTCTGCAAAGAGACGTGAGGTCTGGCATTGCCCCGATGGCATACGAAACCCTTTCGATTGGCCAGTTGCTGACGCTTTTCATCAATTGCCGCCTTTTATTATTCCAACTGGAACTAGTACTTGTCTGATTTTGCAGAAGGAACTCGTAATCAATGATGTTTTTCTAATGCCTCCAGGTACACAGTCCCACTTTCTCCGGATACAGACTAGCTTTAGCAGTGGTAAACGAAGGCTCAGGATCTTTTACGCTTTACATTATTGTAAACAATTCATTTTTCATCGCCTGTGATCGTTCTTTTAAAAAATTGGTCGTTTTTTGTTGCGTTAGAGCAGAGAATCACAGATGGAAACGCGCCCTATTAAATGTTTTTGTGAGATCGTGAGACACACAAATGTACACAAGTGATTCATGTACACAGGTGTTTTCAAATGCCATAAAACGCTCATATGAGATATATAGAGTATCTTTGCGATCTCACGTGTTATGTCATCTGGATTATTTTTAGTCAGAGTTTCGATTTCGTCATCAACGTTCTCGGTCTTTCAGATCAAAATTCCCAATTCTGAACCTAGCGAACTACTTACGAACATTCCTCTCAGCTATGGCACCATCTGTATAAACGGCACAGAACTTTTTCGCTCTTTATACAAAACTTTTTTCTGCTAATCAAAGAGCATCAAATGACGAAAATGCATGTAATTTTCTTCTGTATTCACTTTTAACGTAAAAACATTTAAAATTCACAATCTCCACACAAATCACAAACACTGTTGCGAACACTACTCAGGCACATTTGTATATGTTCAACACCCACAGAGTCGTGCAACTCTGATAAGCGGATCCCAGTTATAGTTTCTTGGGGAGAGGGCATCACCTGGCCTACTCTACTATTTCAACAACGTTTCGTACGCTGAAACCCTCAGTCATGATGACTTGCGATTTTGTGTTAGTACAACCATCGTCGGCATACGAGCAGTTATGTTTACCCAATTTCACCCACAAGGCTTGGGTGAACCCGTCGTATGGTTTTCAGACACTTTCGATTACGCTCGAAAGCATAGATCTGTTCAGATTCTGAGGAGAGCGCATAACCTAGCCTTTTCTACTATTTAAACAACGCTGAGTACGCCGAAACCTTCCGTCATGATGACTTGCAACTTCGTGTTAGCAAAACCATCGTCAGGATCCGAGGAGTTTTGTCCACCCAATTTCACCCACAAGGTTTGGGTGAACCCGTCGTATGGTTTTCAGACACTTTCGATTATGCTCGAAAGCGTAGTTCTGTTCAGCTTCTGGGGAGAGCGCATCACCTAGCCTTTCTACTATTTAAACAACGCTCAGTACGCCGAAACCCTCAGTCACGATGACTTGCAACTTCGTGTTAGCACAACCATCGTCAGGCATCCGGGCAGTTTTGTCTACCCAATTTCACCAACAAGGCTTGGGTGCATCGGTCGTCTCGTTTTCAGACACTTTCGATTACGCTCGAAAGACTAGATCTGTTCAGCTTCTGGGGAGAGCGCATCACCTAGCCTTTTCTACTATTTAAACAACGCTGAGTACGCCGAAACCCTCAGTCATGATGACTTGCAACTTTGTGTTAGCACAACCATCGTCAGGCATCCGGGCAGTTTTGTCTACCCAATTTGACCCACAAGGTTTGGGTGAACCCGTCGTATGGTTGACAGGCACTTTCGATTATGCTCGAAAGCATAGATCTGTTCTGATTCTGGGGAGAGCGCATCACCTTGCCTTTTCTACTATTTAAACAACGCGCAGTACGCCGAAACCCTCAGTCAGGATGGCTTGCAACTTCGTGTTAGCAGAACTATCGTCAGGCATCCGAGGAGTTTTGTCTACCCAATTTCACCCACAAGTCTTGGGTGTACCTGTCGTATAGTTTTCACAATTTTATTACTTGAAACGTTATTTTTAGTGGATACCCGGAGCGTCTATTTTAAATACGGATATCCATTAAAACTACCATTTGAAATAATGAAAATGCCGGATTAAAAATAAAATATATATATATATATATATATATATATATATATATATATCCGGTCCGATGAAGCAGTTGTCTGCCTGAAATAAATTTTAGCCGAACTCTTTAATAATGTATTGAATATTTTTCCTTTGATACATACATACATACATACATATACATACATATACATACATACATATATATATATATATATATATATATATATATATATATATATATATATATATATATATATATAGGGTGTCCATAAAGCTTTCCCTGACGATCCGCTTAGGTGAAACCTTGGTAGGTTTGTCTGGCTCTCTAGGTTTGACTTGGTCTGCTCTACTCCTGTATTGAGCACTT
>OZ038490.1:12971892-13076892 GCA_964036315.1 Acanthosepion esculentum | reverse complement strand
CATCAAAGTTGAGAAAATTTCTAACAAAAATATTTTGTAAAAAAGAATTAAAACTAAAAATTAAAATACAATAGAAAATAACTAAAAACACTTGTTAACAGCAAAACTTGTAAATAAATTCTTCTTTGAAGTCCTCATTTGCCCCTTTAAATTTGCTTTTTACAACAATAAAAGTAAAACCCATTTTCTAGGGATTCTGGGTTCAACTGGAAAAGCTTGGGGGCCAAAGTTTTCACACCTACATCCTTGTGCAAATTAATTCAAACAACCGCTTTAGTTTCCTTTCTTTCAACATATGGTCAGTTTTAGACCTACTGGAGTGACACAGTTTCGGCCGTTGTACGCTCCGGCCTTCTTCAGGTGATTGGATCCCGGAGATGAGGTAATATGATTACTTGCATTATTTACATTATTCTGACTGTTATCCTCATCTTCATTGCCATATTCACAACGTTTCGGTCGTTGTACGCTCCGGCCTTCTTCAGGTGACAGGGTGTTTTTTTCCTCAGATTAGGTCATTTGCAGTGGTATGCAGTAATAGGAATCTATTTTCGGGGTGTGTGATGAAATATGTTTGGCTCTGAAAAATATTGCGTCATCCGTGATTGCATTAGATTTTCATCACTCCCAGACACTATGGCCATTATCTGCAGTGGACGTTACTCCAAGGAAGCGTACGAAAATTGTAACGCTGCGCGAACACACTGGCAAGCCTTATCAGTGAGCAAATCAAAGTTAATATCGACTGGTTCGAAAACTCTCCTGATTTAAATCCAATCGAGAATTTGTAGCCAATCTGCAAGGAACGACTTTCTGGTATGGACATACGAAGTACTAACATGTGCATTGGGTCATATTTCATTGGAAAAATACGAAAAAAGTAAATAATAACTGAATTATTCGTTTTGTTTCAATTAATTTGCATAAAGGTGTATGTAGGAAGTTCACATATTGGTACCAGTACTTTGTTTTTTTTAGTTTTCATGTCTGTGTGTGTTTTTTTGTTTGTTTTTACATAGAAGTGAGAAAGAATATCCTGATAGCGAAAGAAAGAATAAAGATATAATAAAGGGTAGGTAGAGAGAAGAAAAAATATTCTTGGATATTGGAATTGTCACATTTTTATTTCACAGTCTTCTCTCAGATTTCACTGACAAACTGAAGGAAGACTCTTTCATACAGCCTTTGCTTTAAAAACTTTGACATCACTTCAATATATAAAAGTGTTTTTTTTTCTTTTTAGGATGCTAGTCAGCATTTATTTTTCTACTTAGATTTTAAAATTGAATAAAATAATCTTTATATAAAAAAGTATGTACCTCCACTGATTCGCTAAAAAATAAGCATACCATGGCGAAAAATGCCCAAAACTTAATAAAAACTTTATCGTCAAAATCTTTATGTTATATTTTATTAAGAGGAAAGACGAAATGATTTTTTGGTTATTAAATTATATTTTGATCCTTTGTAGAATGTTCGAAATTTTGGTTAAAAGTTGTTTTTTCTTGCATCAGCAGAGACCAAATGAAATTTTAGTGTTGTTTTCGCGTTGCAAAACATATTAATTTGGAAATTCTTGCAAAAATCAAATAATTGTCGAATTTAATGAAACTTTCAGGACTTATTCACAAATGAATGAAATTATTTTAGAAATGTTTCTTTTTTTAGAAGAATTTGGTAAAAATTTCTTTTACACCTGTTACACCCCACTTATTTAGTTTTATAAGATTTCGAGAAATTAAATTTTGTCTCGCTTAATAGTTTATATTAGTTAAAAGCAGAGATCCTTGGAGAATTTTTAAATCCTTAATTTTTTTTTTTTACGGAAAATCTGCTCTGAATCATAAAACAAAAAATGCAATCTAGGTAACCTCATAGATTCGCCATACCTAATGTTTAAAAATAATTTTAAAAGGAAAAATCTTTCTTGAAGGTTTTATTTTAGCTTTAATTTCAAGCTAATCGATTAAAGATGAATAATGAATTTTTACAAGAATTCTTTTCTTTTTTTATTTTACTTATAATTTATAAAGTTTTAACTCTTTTAAAATTCTAACTTAGCTTGTAGAAGTTAGGTGATATTGCCATTAAGTAAAAATTATATCTTCTAATCATAAATGAAATACCTTATTACAATTTAGCGACCCCCAAGTACATTTAAAAGAATTTTGATTTTTTTGTGCTTGTATAAACGTTCCGGTTTATGTAAATATGGACGTCCATACAAACATTAACAGAAAATAAAAGCGATAACTAGAGTAAATGTATAGCCAAAGTACCAAAAATTCAATATAACATTTTTAACGTAAAATATTTAGCTAAATTTTTAAAATTACTGAGTAGTTAAAAAGTATATAAAAAGCCGCTAACGTCAATTAAATTTTTACAGATATATTTACCTTAGAAAAATAGATAAACTTCCGGTTGTCAGCCAAGTTATCAACCTGTTAACACCTTAAATAAGTAGTTACCTTCCTGTTAAAAAATGCATTTCTGCGATATATTAAACTAAAAGTAAGTACTATTTGTTTCAAATCCGATTAATTAAACTTTAATTACCTTTGTATTTGCCTTTTAGATCAACGCTTCTCTTCAGTTATTACTCGGTTTTCTCAGCTATCCCAGTAGAATTAGTTTTATGAATTCATTCAGAATTCAGATTCATTGATGAATGTAATGAAGAGCAAAAAGGTGAATGGGCCGTGCAAACGAGTTTACGAATAAAACAAAAAACAAAAAAAAAGCGACGTTAAACGAGAATTGCTCCACGAGATCAAGAGATTTGCCTCAATTCAGCAACGTGAATTGGGGATTAGGAACAGAAAAAGTGAGCGAGAAAATGTCCCTGATTTTCTTAGATTATATTTTTCGGAATCATTTAATTTATAGTTAACCGAACTTGTACATTGCATTGCGTGCATTGCTTACTACACCAGTCACTGTTGCAAGTGCCGAAAGATGTTTCAGCAAACTAAAATTTATAAAAAAATTATCTGCGATCTACAATGAGAGATGAGATATTATCCGGGTTAGCAATAATTTCCATTGAAAATGAGTGTGCGCGATACCTCGACTGTGATGAAATCGTGAATATATTTAGACATACTAAGTCTCGAAATAGCACTGTATAAAATTCTCTCTTATTGATTTTGTTAGAAATTAAAAAGACTCGAATTTACAAACTTTGATTAACACACACGCAAAAGCGAATCCAAAACAAAACTCGTGAAATTTCACACCTTGATGCGAAATATTTTTCGGTCAATAAAAAAACTAGGAAACATTTAAAAACAAATTTCAAATAATCTTCAATTCTCAGAAACAAATTCTTTTACGGGCCTTTTCGCGAGCCGACGCGAAGTTTGTTCGTTGTCCAATGGAAGGCCCGAATCATATCCAGGAGTGAACTCCCAAATGACCTTTTTAAACCACACAAACAAAATAAAAGACGGGCAAGTTCGCCTGTCACTAGAGAGAAGGAGACGAGCGTATTAACACGTTCCTTGACAAACGTCAAGAGATCGTTATTATCATAACTATCTTTCTCCCTCACCTCGTTTATACTTGATAAACGAACGGAACATTTTAAGACTGAGCGATTACTTCAAAGACATTCCAACCCTGCGATAACGCTCATACATACATACATACATCCACACACACATTCCTGCCTACGTACACATAAACTCATTCTTGCAAGGACCACTACGGACATTTTGCCGACATTGTATCAACCAAAATACATTAATTTTATTTGTATAGACCTTAATTGATTTATATGTATATAAATTTGTTGTTTCACTTTACAATTTGATTTTCTTGATTTATACCCCTCTTCTGGTGGGCTATCTAACTAACGAGGCCAAATCAATCTGCTTCAACACTCATACACTTCACTAGAACTGATAACCCACTATAGATCCACTATGTTGAATGCGCTAAAATTATTCAACTTTTTAACGAAAAAAATCTCATGTTGATGTTAAAAATTGCAGCAAATCATTATTGGTTTATTTAAGATGGAATGATTTATTATGACAGGTCTCTAATTTGTATTTAGATACAATGTATTTATTTTCAAATTTTCTAGTTTAATTCACTTATATTGCATATGATCCATTATTGTACATAATTAGGTTACGAGGAAATTTTTATTTCATATAAATACTACCTTGTGAAAATTGAGATGTAGTAGAGTGGAGGTGAGGTGTCCCCTATAATATATTCGTGTGGGCCACGTGGCCATTTTGCAGGCCCTGCTTATAACTACTTGTAACCTTCTGAGTTTTCTCACATAACCGAACATCTTATATAATCCGAAATAGGCTCTCAAATGAGACCAAAATTTTAAATTTGCTTGTGTGGAAGTCAGCCACCTCATTGGTCAAAAACTAAAAAGTTTGTCTCTTTTTGAAATTTGAGAATTAAATTTTAAATTTTAAGGCGGACCCTTTGACCGACATATTTTTGGCGGTTTCTTTTCGAGCCAATTTATGTTTAAAACAATTTAAAGTACAAATCTCTCACATCAAATTTATTAGTTAGTTTGTTAATTTCTGTAATTATTCAAAAGATTCTCTTAAAAGCAAGTGCAATAAAGAAACCGAGACTAATGTTTATTTATTTCTTTTATTTTCACCGTTTTATTAATCCTTCATTTAATTTGCATTTTTTATATAATTTTTTATATTCTCACCTCAAGAGAAAGAGAAATAAACAAACTTTTTGTGTCTATATCTCTCAGGTGAGATATTATGATTACTTGCATTATTGACATTATTCGGACTTTCATCCTCGTCTTCATTGCCATATTCACAACGTTTAGGCCGTTGTACGCTCCGCCTTTCTTCAGGTGACTGGATCTATGAGATGGGATATTATGATTACTTGCATTATTTACATTATTCGGATTGTTATCCTCATCTTCATTGCCGTATTCACAACGTTTCGGCCGTTGTACACTCTGGCCTTCTTCAGGTGATTGGAATTTCGAACCGAACCCAGAAGCACACATGACCCAGTGGATAAAGTCGTTGGTTAGATCCAGTGATTAGACTCAAAGAGTTGTGAGTTCAATACCAGGCCACAGCAGTTGTGAACCGAAACTTGGAGAGCTGAGTCAAAGGGAAATAACTGAGACACCCGGAGGAGGCATGGCACGTGGAACTAGAACAATCTTCACTGGTGGTCACTTTCTCACAGATGTGCTGTGGCCTCCTTATGTCTTTTCTACAAGTATTTTCATGGCAACTGTTCTGACGAACTACTTTCACTGGTACCCCAACTGCAGGAATTTAAGCGTGCTACTAGGTTGGCATCACCGTCCCACCGTTTCACTGTCGAAACAGTTAAATGTAACCACCTCTTCTAGCATCTTCTCTCGCACTTTCCGACAGTGGAAATTCCTTCCTCCTACTTGCTTCCCTGGTAGCAATAATCTTCAAATATTCAAATGTAATATCAATCGATATCTTCTGTTGCCTTGATCCTGATCCCCGCCCTTCTCTATATCCTTTCCTCAAACACCTTCTTTTCTCTTGCTCACTCTCTCTGTAACCCCTTGCGTGCTAGTGGCACTCCCGCATTGCTTGGGTCATTTGTTCAAAAATTACTTCAAGCAAAACGTAAATCGACATCATCTGATGTCTTGTTCCTGATCCCCGCCCTTCTCTATATCCTTTCCTCTAACACACTCTTTACTCTCACTCTCACTCTCTGTAACCCCTTGCGTGCTAGTGGCACTCCCGCATTGCTTGGGGTTAAAATGCTTAAAAGTATAGGGAAAAGAAGGTTGACTTCAGGAGGATATTGTTTTTAAGAAGAATAATTACAAAAAATTTATTATAGGAATGTATTACGAACTATTTTAATTTAAAAATGTATTTCCAGTTATTTCCCTATAAGAATGCGTTACAAGTGATTTCATTTTATATTGTCCTTGTCTCAGTTTTTTTTTCAGATATTGGAATCATTTTGCTGAAAGTTCGTATTTTCTTGGTTTCACGTGAAAAATTTCCAACATATTTCAGTGGAATTTTCGCTTTCCAAAATTATAATTTGTAATTATAGTTTATTTGATGAAAACAAAATATATCAGTTCAACCTGTCGCCAGTGGCATATGGGTAAGCTAAACCTAAAGAATTAGCCGTACAGTAAGGAAGGAGTCATGATCACCTACATACTGAAAACTGAAAAGCGAGATGGTCCATAAAGAGAAATTTTAATCTCTCGACTCTGAAAAGAGTATTGGGAACTTTGTGTGTGTGTGTGTGTGTGTGTGTCTTTATTTTTTTACATACAGTTACTTCTTTTGCGTTATCGTCGACCAGTGGAATATAATATATTATAATTACATATAACTCTTTCGCTATAAACAAGTCCAAACCTTTTTTTTATATGAATTGTAGAGTAGATCATATTCATGCGGGCATACGTTCTTCCCCTTCTCTCTCTCTCGATTTTGCACATACAAATCACACACCGACAACTTCTCACGCGATTAAAAAAAGAGAAGATCTTTGACCTCTCCGAGCAAACTCCACTACAAGCGTTTATAAAAAGAAAAGAAAAAAAAGCGAACGTGTGTTTGTCCCATTTTTGCATGTCGTCACACGTTTGTAACCTGAATGATTTGCCTTGTTCGGTATACTTTGCCAAATATATACAACGTATTGCCATGGTGACCCGATCCCTTCGTTCTTTCGTCCTTTCTTTTTAGCATGCCATTTTGTTTTGTTTTTTCTTTTTTTTTTAGTTTGTTTGATTGTTTTTCGTTTTTTTCAAAACCGTTCATTTTTGCCCTATTTTTTCTTCTACGTATTTGTCACACATTTCTTTTCGTTTTTCCTTTTTTTTTTCTCTTATTTTAATAACTTTTTAAAAACTTTCTTCTGTCATTATCTAATTCGTTTTTCTCTGTCTTTGTCTCTTTAATATTTTTAACTTGTATATACTACATTTTTCTCCCTGACTTTTCCCTAATTGGAGTGGTTTTCTTTCTTTCTTTCTTTCTTTCTTTCTTTCTTTCTTACACACACATATGTACACACTTTACTTTCGGATGCTTCAAAACCTAACTAACCTCTTATTATCCTCTGTGTTTTAATGATCAGAATTCTATTATTTTATTTCTAGGTCGTTTTTTCGATTTTATTTATCTTGTAGGATAATTCGATGTTGTTCGGATTATAATAGCCAGCGTGTGCACGCTTAAGAGAAGGGGTCAAATTGAATAATAAAAGAAAGAAAGGAAAGAAAGTAGGAAAGGAAGAAGGAAGTAAAAGAATAAGAATGAATAAAAATGGGAACAAAGCGAAGGAGTGGAAAGAAAGAAAGAGTGACTGGTAAAAAGGAAGAAGCAAAAATAAGAGGGAGTGGAAATAATTGTAGAAAGAAAGAAAAGACAAAACAGATAAAATAATGTAGCCCGATGGAAAAGAAAGAAAGAAAGAATGGATTTGAATGAAAAAAAAAAAAAAACAATGGAGGAAGAAATAAAAAGAACCAAAAATGAATAAAGAAATCTCTCGAAAATGAAAGGAAGAAAGAAAAATAAAACTGCTCACGTAATCTCATAAAAACAAACATTTCGAACTATGGCTGATATGTTTTTTACGGCTTATCAAACTTATTGAGGTTATATAAAACCAAAACATATTTGAATTGTAAGAATATTTCTGGAGTTCATAATGATTTTCTGATAGAAGCCTTACTATTTAACCCATAGCTGGGAGGAGAAGGAGTGGATTCATATATTTTCCAAGCGTATTTTGCACATTAGTGAATACAACGAACCCGATTGGAATTCGAACTATGGCTCTCCGATTTCTCATATTGACCCTTTATCCATTACACCACCCTCGCATCCAATCTTACAGCACCTGGTGTTACCCAGTGGTCACCAATCTAGGTAATGGCCAGGTTCAATGTTACTTAATTTCGGTGATCGGACGAGGAACGATATTTCAACGTGATATGGCCATGAAGCCTTTAGATAGATAGATAGTGTAAGTGCGCAGGCGCGTGTGTGTCTGTGTCTCTGTGTCCGAGTGTGATATATATATATATATATATAGAGAGAGAGAGACAGACAGAAGGCCGGAGCGTATAACGGCCGAATCGTCGTGAACATGACAATAAAGATGAGGACAACAGACTGAACAATGTAAATAATGTAAATCGTGTAAATAAATACAATACTTCATCGCAGAATTTTATATTTACTTACCTGGCATATGCCGGGTAGGATTTTATCATCTCTTCGGGCAGAGTGCGACTCACTTGCGCCTCCGTCACATGACAGAGGCACAATTGGGGAAAATAACACTGCGAGGTGTGCAGCCCTGGGGGACTGCCCGAGGCTGCACCCTCTCATTGCACTAGGGAGAGGGATCGGTGCTCGCAACGAGGCCAGCGCAACCGTCGGTTGCGGGAGCTCGGGGAATTTTTGTCCTTAGCACGAGTGTACGCGCTCGTCTTCTGGAGAGGGGGTTAAGTAAATCGCCTTCATCGCAGAAAGACAGAGAGAGAGAGAGAGAGAGAGAGAGAGAGAGAGAGAGAGAGAGAGAGAGAGTTAATATTGAAGGAGCTCGAAATTAAGAAGACCTATTTCGCATTATGTCAATCGCACTTCGAAAAATCAGTTTTAAACAATGAGGTAAGACTATATCAAGTGTATGCAAAAAATTTCCAGCGCTCTTTAAAAAATGAACAAAACCAGAGGTTAAATATATAGTTGAAGGTTTTTCGCTAGAAACTTGTGAATACACCACACACTTCATAACACACACACACACACACACACACACACACACACACACACACACACACACACACACACACACACACACACACACTCTCTCTCTCTCTCTCTCTCTGTCTCTCTCTCTCTTTCTATATATATCTATATCCTTACACACGAGCATTTTCCATCCACGCATCGTCTCTAAAAAAACATTTTCTGATGACGATAGATAACTGTTGAAACATGTAAAGGATATTCTTCTTTCAAAATGCTCTTATATATTTCGCACCTGATAGGGTCCCAGCTATGGGTAAATAGTGACCCCCCCACCAAAAAAAAAACAAAAGTCTATGAAAGTATAAAAATACGTTTTTATCGTAAAATTACCAAAAATACAATTGTAAAGCAAAATGACCAGCAATACATTTTATAGTGGAATTATCAACAATACAATGTTCACCCCATACGAGGCCCAAGAGCCAATCAAGGTAGAGGATTACTGTATGGTGCCGTATTAGCGTAAGAAAAAGCAAGAAGTGAAGTTGTTGGGGCTATGCAGGAAAGATAACAGCTAACTCTAGACTTGAAGAGGTCAAGACTTAATTAGTGAATAAAATTTCAGAGTTCAGTCGAAGACGTTAGAAGTATAGAGTTGAAGTAGACTTTAGAAAGAACCGGAAACTCAATACTAAACAGGAAACAAGGGATAAACCTCTATTCCTCTTCAAAAGACAGGGGAAGAGACGTTAGAAGTATAGAGTTGAAGTGGACTTTAGAAGGAACCGGAAACTCAATACTAAACAGGAAACAAGGGATAAACCTCTATTCCTCTTCAAAAGACAGGGGAAGAGACGTTAGAAGTATAGAGTTGAAGTGGACTTTAGAAGGAACCGGAAAATCAATACTAAACAGGAAACAAGGGATAAACCTCTATTCCTCTTCAAAAGACAGGGGAAGAGACGTTAGAAGTATAGAGTTGAAGTGGACATTAGAAGGAACCGGAAACTCAATACTAAACAGGAAACAAGGGATAAACCTCTATTCCTCTTCAAAAGACAGGTGAAGAGACGTTAGAAGTATAGAGTTGAAGTAGACTTTAGAAGGAACCGGAAACTCAATACTAAACAGGAAACAAGGGATAAACCTCTATTCCTCTTCAAAAGACAGGGGAAGAGACGTTAGAAGTATAGAGTTGAAGTGGACTTTAGAAGGAACCGGAAACTCAATACTAAACAGGAAACAAGGGATAAACCTCTATTCCTCTTCAAAAGACAGGGGAAGAGACGTTAGAAGTATAGAGTTGAAGTGGACTTTAGAAGGAACCGGAAAATCAATACTAAACAGGAAACAAGGGATAAACCTCTATTCCTCTTCAAAAGACAGGGGAAGAGACGTTAGAAGTATAGAGTTGAAGTGGACATTAGAAGGAACCGGAAACTCAATACTAAACAGGAAACAAGGGATAAACCTCTATTCCTCTTCAAAAGACAGGTGAAGAGACGTTAGAAGTATAGAGTTGAAGTAGACTTTAGAAAGAACCGGAAACTCAATACTAAACAGGAAACAAGGGATACACCTCTATTCCTCTTCAAAAGACAGGGGAAGAGACGTTAAAGTATAGATTTGAAGTAGACTTTAGAAGGAACCGGAAACTCAATACTAAACAGGAAACAAGGGATAAACCTCTATTCCTCTTCAAAAGACAGGTGAAGAGACGTTAGAAGTATAGAGTTGAAGTAGACTTTAGAAAGAACCGGAAACTCAATACTAAACAGGAAACAAGGGATACACCTCTATTCCTCTTCAAAAGACAGGGGAAGAGACGTTAAAGTATAGATTTGAAGTAGACTTTAGAAGGAACCGGAAACTCAATACTAAACAGGAAACAAGGGATAAACCTCTATTCCTCTTCAAAAGACAGGTGAAGAGACGTTAGAAGTATAGAGTTGAAGTAGACTTTAGAAAGAACCGGAAACTCAATACTAAACAGGAAACAAGGGATACACCTCTATTCCTCTTCAAAAGACAGGGGAAGAGACGTTAAAGTATAGATTTGAAGTAGACTTTAGAAGGAACCGGAAACTCAATACTAAACAGGAAACAAGGGATAAACCTCTATTCCTCTTCAAAAGACAGGTGAAGAGACGTTAGAAGTATAGAGTTGAAGTGGACTTTAGAAGGAACCGGAAACTCTATATTAAACAGGAAACAAGGGATAAACCTCTATTCCTCTTCAAAAGACAGGGGAAGAGACGTTAGAAGTATAGAGTTGAAGTGGACTTTAGAAGGAACCGGAAACTCAATATTAAACAGGAAACAAGGGATAAACCTCTATTCCTCTTCAAAAGACAGGGGAAGAGACGTTAGAAGTATAGAGTTGAAGTGGACTTTAGAAGGAACCGGAAACTCAATATTAAACAGGAAACAAGGGATAAACCTCTATTCCTCTTCAAAAGACAGGGGAAGAGACGTTAGAAGTATAGAGTTGAAGTAGACTTTAGAAGGAACCGGAAACTCAATACCAAACAGGAAACAAGGGATAAACATCTATTACTCTTCAAAAGACAGGGGAAGAGACGTTAGAAGTATAGAGTTGAAGTGGACTTTAGAAGGAACCGGAAACTCAATACTAAACAGGAAACAAGGGATAAACCTCTATTCCTCTTCAAAAGACAGGGGAAGAGACGTTAGAAGTATAAAGTTGAAGTAGACTTTAGAAGGAACCGGAAACTCAATACTAAACAGGAAACAAGGGATAAACCTCTATTCCTCTTCAAAAGACAGGGGAAGAGACGTTAGAAGTATAGAGTTGAAGTGGACTTTAGAAGGAACCGGAAACTCAATACTAAACAGGAAACAAGAGATAAACCACTATTCCTCTTCAAAAGACAGGGGAAGAGACGTTAGAAGTATAAAGTTGAAGTAGACTTTAGAAGGAACCGGAAACTCAATACTAAACAGGAAACAAGGGATAAACCTCGATTCCTCTTCAAAAGACAGGGGAAGAGACGTTAGAAGTATAGAGTTGAAGTGGACTTTAGAAGGAACCGGAAACTCAATACTAAACAGGAAACAAGGGATAAACCTCTATTCCTCTTCAAAAGACAGGGGAAGAGACGTTAGAAGTATAGAGTTGAAGTGGACTTTAGAAGGAACCGGAAACTCAATACTAAACAGGAAACAAGAGATAAACCTCTATTCCTCTTCAAAAGACAGGGGAAGAGACGTTAGAAGTATAAAGTTGAAGTAGACTTTAGAAGGAACCGGAAACTCAATACTAAACAGGAAACAAGGGATAAACCTCTATTCCTCTTCAAAAGACAGGGGAAGAGACGTTAGAAGTATAGAGTTGAAGTGGACTTTAGAAGGAACCGGAAACTCAATACTAAACAGGAAACAAGGGATAAACCTCTATTCCTCTTCAAAAGACAGGGGAAGAGACGTTAGAAGTATAGAGTTGAAGTGGACTTTAGAAGGAACCGGAAACTCAATACTAAACAGGAAACAAGGGATAAACCTCTATTCCTCTTCAAAAGACAGGGGAAGAGACGTTAGAAGTATAGAGTTGAAGTGGACTTTAGAAGGAACCGGAAACTCAATACTAAATTGGAAACAAGGGATAAACCTCTATTCCTCTTCAAAAGAGAGGGGAAAAGACGTTAGAAGTATAGAGTTGAAGTAGACTTTAGAAGGAACCGGAAACTCAATACTAAACAGGAAACAAGGGATAAACTTCTATTCCTCTTCAAAAGACAGGGGAAGAGACGTTAGAAGTATAGAGTTGAAGTAGACTTTAGAAGGAACCGGAAACTCAATACCAAACAGGAAACAAGGGATAAACCTCTATTCCTCTTCAAAAGACAGGGGAAGAGACGTTAGAAGTATAAAGTTGAAGTAGACTTTAGAAGGAACCGGAAACTCAATACTAAACAGGAAACAAGGGATAAACCTCTATTCCTCTTCAAAAGACAGGGGAAGAGACGTTAGAAGTATAGAGTTGAAGTGGACTTTAGAAGGAACCGGAAACTCAATACTAAACAGGAAACAAGAGATAAACCTCTATTCCTCTTCAAAAGACAGGGGAAGAGACGTTAGAAGTATAAAGTTGAAGTAGACTTTAGAAGGAACCGGAAACTCAATACTAAACAGGAAACAAGGGATAAACCTCGATTCCTCTTCAAAAGACAGGGGAAGAGACGTTAGAAGTATAGAGTTGAAGTGGACTTTAGAAGGAACCGGAAACTCAATACTAAACAGGAAACAAGGGATAAACCTCTATTCCTCTTCAAAAGACAGGGGAAGAGACGTTAGAAGTATAGAGTTGAAGTGGACTTTAGAAGGAACCGGAAACTCAATACTAAACAGGAAACAAGAGATAAACCTCTATTCCTCTTCAAAAGACAGGGGAAGAGACGTTAGAAGTATAAAGTTGAAGTAGACTTTAGAAGGAACCGGAAACTCAATACTAAACAGGAAACAAGGGATAAACCTCTATTCCTCTTCAAAAGACAGGGGAAGAGACGTTAGAAGTATAGAGTTGAAGTGGACTTTAGAAGGAACCGGAAACTCAATACTAAACAGGAAACA
This sequence comes from Acanthosepion esculentum, assembly GCA_964036315.1. Classification (NCBI taxonomy): domain Eukaryota; kingdom Metazoa; phylum Mollusca; class Cephalopoda; order Sepiida; family Sepiidae; genus Acanthosepion; species Acanthosepion esculentum. The sequence continues at coordinate 13,063,561 of OZ038490.1, read as the reverse complement.
AGGGATAAACCTCTATTCCTCTTCAAAAGACAGGGGAAGAGACGTTAGAAGTATAGAGTTGAAGTGGACTTTAGAAGGAACCGGAAACTCAATACTAAACAGGAAACAAGGGATAAACCTCTATTCCTCTTCAAAAGACAGGGGAAGAGACGTTAGAAGTATAGAGTTGAAGTGGACTTTAGAAGGAACCGGAAACTCAATACTAAATTGGAAACAAGGGATAAACCTCTATTCCTCTTCAAAAGAGAGGGGAAAAGACGTTAGAAGTATAGAGTTGAAGTAGACTTTAGAAGGAACCGGAAACTCAATACTAAACAGGAAACAAGGGATAAACTTCTATTCCTCTTCAAAAGACAGGGGAAGAGACGTTAGAAGTATAGAGTTGAAGTAGACTTTAGAAGGAACCGGAAACTCAATACCAAACAGGAAACAAGGGATAAACCTCTATTCCTCTTCAAAAGACAGGGGAAGAGACGTTAGAAGTATAGAGTTGAAGTAGACTTTAGAAGGAACCGGAAACTCAATACTAAACAGGAAACAAGGGATAAACATCTATTACTCTTCAAAAGACAGGGGAAGAGACGTTAGAAGTATAGAGTTGAAGTGGACTTTAGAAGGAACCGGAAACTCAATACTAAACAGGAAACAAGGGATAAACATCTATTCCTCTTCAAAAGACAGGGGAAGAGACGTTAGAAGTATAGAGTTGAAGTGGACTTTAGAAGGAACCGGAAACTCAATACTAAACAGGAAACAAGGGATAAACCTCTATTCCTCTTCCAAAGACAGGGGAAGAGACGTTAGAAGTATAGAGTTGAAGTAGACTTTAGAAGGAACCGGAAACTCAATACCAAACAGGAAACAAGGGATAAACATCTATTACTCTTCAAAAGACAGGGGAAGAGACGTTAGAAGTATAGAGTTGAAGTAGACTTTAGAAGGAACCGGAAACTCAATACTAAACAGGAAACAAGGGATAAACTTCTATTCCTCTTCAAAAGACAGGGGAAGAGACGTTAGAAGTATAGAGTTGAAGTGGACTTTAGAAGGAACCGGAAACTCAATATTAAACAGGAAACAAGGGATAAACCTCTATTCCTCTTCAAAAGACAGGGGAAGAGACGTTAGAAGTATAGAGTTGAAGTGGTCTTTAGAAGGAACCGGAAACTCAATATTAAACAGGAAACAAGGGATAAACCTCTATTCCTCTTCAAAAGACAGGGGAAGAGACGTTAGAAGTATAGAGTTGAAGTGGACTTTAGAAGGAACCGGAAACTCAATATTAAACAGGAAACAAGGGATAAACATCTATTACTCTTCAAAAGACAGGGGAAGAGACGTTAGAAGTATAGAGTTGAAGTAGACTTTAGAAGGAACCGGAAACTCAATACTAAACAGGAAACAAGGGATAAACTTCTATTCCTCTTCAAAAGACAGGGGAAGAGACGTTAGAAGTATAGCGTTGAAGTGGACTTTAGAAGGAACCGGAAACTCAATATTAAACAGGAAACAAGGGATAAACCTCTATTCCTCTTCAAAAGACAGGGGAAGAGACGTTAGAAGTATAGAGTTGAAGTGGACTTTAGAAGGAACCGGAAACTCAATATTAAACAGGAAACAAGGGATAAACCTCTATTCCTCTTCAAAAGACAGGGGAAGAGACGTTAGAAGTATAGAGTTGAAGTGGACTTTAGAAGGAACCGGAAACTCAATATTAAACAGGAAACAAGGGATAAACCTCTATTCCTCTTCAAAAGACAGGGGAAGAGACGTTAGAAGTATAGAGTTGAAGTAGACTTTAGAAGGAACCGGAAACTCAATACTAAACAGGAAACAAGGGATAAACATCTATTACTCTTCAAAAGACAGGGGAAGAGACGTTAGAAGTATAGAGTTGAAGTGGACTTTAGAAGGAACCGGAAACTCAATACTAAACAGGAAACAAGGGATAAACATCTATTCCTCTTCAAAAGACAGGGGAAGAGACGTTAGAAGTATAGAGTTGAAGTAGACTTTAGAAGGAACCGGAAACTCAATACCAAACAGGAAACAAGGGATAAACATCTATTACTCTTCAAAAGACAGGGGAAGAGACGTTAGAAGTATAGAGTTGAAGTGGACTTTAGAAGGAACCGGAAACTCAATATTAAACAGGAAACAAGGGATAAACCTCTATTCCTCTTCAAAAGACAGGGGAAGAGACGTTAGAAGTATAGAGTTGAAGTGGACTTTAGAAGGAACCGGAAACTCAATACTAAACAGGAAACAAGGGATAAACCTCTATTCCTCTTCAAAAGACAGGGGAAGAGACGTTAGAAGTATAAAGTTGAAGTAGACTTTAGAAGGAACCGGAAACTCAATACTAAACAGGAAACAAGGGATAAACCTCTATTCCTCTTCAAAAGACAGGGGAAGAGACGTTAGAAGTATAGAGTTGAAGTGGACTTTAGAAGGAACCGGAAACTCAATACTAAACAGGAAACAAGGGATAAACCTCTATTCCTCTTCAAAAGACAGGGGAAGAGACGTTAGAAGTATAGAGTTGAAGTGGACTTTAGAAGGAACCGGAAACTCAATACTAAACAGGAAACAAGGGATAAACCTCTATTCCTCTTCAAAAGACAGGGGAAGAGACGTTAGAAGTATAGAGTTGAAGTGGACTTTAGAAGGAACCGGAAACTCAATACTAAACAGGAAACAAGGGATAAACCTCTATTCCTCTTCAAAAGACAGGGGAAGAGACGTTAGAAGTATAGAGTTGAAGTGGACTTTAGAAGGAACCGGAAACTCAATACTAAATTGGAAACAAGGGATAAACCTCTATTCCTCTTCAAAAGACAGGGGAAGAGACGTTAGAAGTATAGAGTTGAAGTAGACTTTAGAAGGAACCGGAAACTCAATACTAAACAGGAAACAAGGGATAAACTTCTATTCCTCTTCAAAAGACAGGGGAAGAGACGTTAGAAGTATAGAGTTGAAGTAGACTTTAGAAGGAACCGGAAACTCAATACCAAACAGGAAACAAGGGATAAACCTCTATTCCTCTTCAAAAGACAGGGGAAGAGACGTTAGAAGTATAGAGTTGAAGTACACTTTAGAAGAAATCGGAAACTCAATACTAAACAGGAAACAAGGGATAAACCTCTATTCCTCTTCAAACGACAGGGGAAGAAACGTTAGAAGTATAGAGTTGAAGTGGACTTTAGAAGGAACCGGAAACTCAATACTAAACAGGAAACTAGGGATAAACCTCTATTCCTCTTCAAAAGACAGGGGAAGAGACGTTAGAAGTATAGAGTTGAAGTGGACTTTAGAAGGAACCGGAAACTCAATACTAAACAGGTAACAAGGGATAAACCTCTATTCCTCTTCAAAAGACAGGGGAAGAGACGTTAGAAGTATAGAGTTGAAGTAGACTTTAGAAAGAACCGGAAACTCAATACTAAACAGGAAACAAGGGATAAACCTCTATTCCTCTTCAAAAGACAGGGGAAGAGACGTTAGAAGTATAGAGTTGAAGTGGACATTAGAAGGAACCGGAAACTCAATACTAAATTGGAAACAAGGGATAAACCTCTATTCCTCTTCAAAAGACAGGGGAAGAGACGTTAGAAGTATAGAGTTGAAGTGGACTTTAGAAGGAACCGGAAACTCAATACTAAATTGGAAACAAGGGATAAACCTCTATTCCTCTTCAAAAGACAGGGGAAAAGACGTTAGAAGTATAGAGTTGAAGTAGACTTTAGAAGGAACCGGAAACTCAATACTAAACAGGAAACAAGGGATAAACTTCTATTCCTCTTCAAAAGACAGGGGAAGAGACGTTAGAAGTATAGAGTTGAAGTAGACTTTAGAAGGAACCGGAAACTCAATATTAAACAGGAAACAAGGGATAAACCTCTATTCCTCTTCAAAAGACAGGGGAAGAGACGTTAGAAGTATAGAGTTGAAGTGGACTTTAGAAGGAACCGGAAACTCAATACTAAACAGGAAACAAGGGATAAACCTCTATTCCTCTTCAAAAGACAGGGGAAGAGACGTTAGAAGTATAAAGTTGAAGTAGACTTTAGAAGGAACCGGAAACTCAATACTAAACAGGAAACAAGGGATAAACCTCTATTCCTCTTCAAAAGACAGGGGAAGAGACGTTAGAAGTATAGAGTTGAAGTGGACTTTAGAAGGAACCGGAAACTCAATACTAAACAGGAAACAAGGGATAAACCTCTATTCCTCTTCAAAAGACAGGGGAAGAGACGTTAGAAGTATAGAGTTGAAGTGGACTTTAGAAGGAACCGGAAACTCAATACTAAACAGGAAACAAGGGATAAACCTCTATTCCTCTTCAAAAGACAGGGGAAGAGACGTTAGAAGTATAGAGTTGAAGTGGACTTTAGAAGGAACCGGAAACTCAATACTAAACAGGAAACAAGGGATAAACCTCTATTCCTCTTCAAAAGACAGGGGAAGAGACGTTAGAAGTATAGAGTTGAAGTGGACTTTAGAAGGAACCGGAAACTCAATACTAAATTGGAAACAAGGGATAAACCTCTATTCCTCTTCAAAAGACAGGGGAAGAGACGTTAGAAGTATAGAGTTGAAGTAGACTTTAGAAGGAACCGGAAACTCAATACTAAACAGGAAACAAGGGATAAACTTCTATTCCTCTTCAAAAGACAGGGGAAGAGACGTTAGAAGTATAGAGTTGAAGTAGACTTTAGAAGGAACCGGAAACTCAATACCAAACAGGAAACAAGGGATAAACCTCTATTCCTCTTCAAAAGACAGGGGAAGAGACGTTAGAAGTATAGAGTTGAAGTACACTTTAGAAGAAATCGGAAACTCAATACTAAACAGGAAACAAGGGATAAACCTCTATTCCTCTTCAAAAGACAGGGGAAGAGACGTTAGAAGTATAGAGTTGAAGTAGACTTTAGAAAGAACCGGAAACTCAATACTAAACAGGAAACAAGGGATAAACCTCTATTCCTCTTCAAAAGACAGGGGATGAGACGTTAGAAGTATAGAGTTGAAGTGGACTTTAGAAGGAACCGGAAACTCAATACTAAACAGGAAACAAGGGATAAACGTCTATTCCTCTTCAAAAGACAGGGGAAGAGACGTTAGAAGTATAGAGTTGAAGTAGACTTTAGAAGGAACCGGAAACTCAATACTAAACAGGAAACAAGGGATAAACCTCTATTCCTCTTCAAAAGACAGGGGAAGAAACGTTAGAAGTATAGAGTTGAAGTGGACTTTAGAAGGAACCGGAAACTCAATACTAAACAGGAAACTAGGGATAAACCTCTATTCCTCTTCAAAAGACAGGGGAAGAGACGTTAGAAGTATAGAGTTGAAGTGGACTTTAGAAGGAACCGGAAACTCAATACTAAACAGGTAACAAGGGATAAACCTCTATTCCTCTTCAAAAGACAGGGGAAGAGACGTTAGAAGTATAGAGTTGAAGTAGACTTAAGAAAGAACCGGAAACTCAATACTAAACAGGAAACAAGGGATAAACCTCTATTCCTCTTCAAAAGACAGGGGAAGAGACGTTAGAAGTATAGAGTTGAAGTGGACATTAGAAGGAACCGGAAACTCAATACTAAATTGGAAACAAGGGATAAACCTCTATTCCTCTTCAAAAGACAGGGGAAGAGACGTTAGAAGTATAGAGTTGAAGTGGACTTTAGAAGGAACCGGAAACTCAATACTAAATTGGAAACAAGGGATAAACCTCTATTCCTCTTCAAAAGACAGGGGAAAAGACGTTAGAAGTATAGAGTTGAAGTAGACTTTAGAAGGAACCGGAAACTCAATACTAAACAGGAAACAAGGGATAAACTTCTATTCCTCTTCAAAAGATAGGGGAAGAGACGTTAGAAGTATAGCGTTGTAGTAGACTTTAGAAGGAACCGGAAACTCAATACTAAACAGGAAACAAGGGATAAACCTCTATTCCTCTTCAAAAGACAGGGGAAGAGACGTTAGAAGTATAGAGTTGAAGTAGACTTTAGAAGGAATCGGAAACTCAATACTAAACAGGAAACAAGGGATAAACCTCTATTCCTCTTCAAAAGACAGGGGAAGAGACGTTAGAAGTATAGAGTTGAAGTAGACTTTAGAAAGAACCGGAAACTCAATATTAAACAGGAAACAAGGGATAAACCTCTATTCCTCTTCAAAAGACAGGGGAAGAGACGTTAGAAGTATAGAGTTGAAGTGGACTTTAGAAGGAACCGGAAACTCAATACTAAACAGGAAACAAGGGATAAACCTCTAATCCTCTTCAAAAGACAGGGGAAGAGACGTTAGAAGTATAGAGTTGAAGTAGACTTTAGAAGGAACCGGAAACTCAATACTAAACAGGAAACAAGGGATAAACCTCTATTCCTCTTCAAAAGACAGGGGAAGAGACGTTAGAAGTATAGAGTTGAAGTGGACTTTAGAAGGAACCGGAAACTCAATACTAAACAGGAAACAAGGGATAAACCTCTATTCCTCTTCAAAAGACAGGGGAAGAGACGTTAGAAGTATAGAGTTGAAGTGGACTTTAGAAGGAACCGGAAACTCAATACTAAACAGGTAACAAGGGATAAACCTCTATTCCTCTTCAAAAGACAGGGGAAGAGACGTTAGAAGTATAGAGTTGAAGTAGACTTTAGAAAGAACCGGAAACTCAATACTAAACAGGAAACAAGGGATAAACCTCTATTCCTCTTCAAAAGACAGGGGAAGAGACGTTAAAGTATAGATTTGAAGTAGACTTTAGAAGGAACCGGAAACTCAATACTAAACAGGAAAAAAGGGATAAACCTCTATTGCTCTTCAAAAGACAGGGGAAGAGACGTTAGAAGTATAGAGTTGAAGTGGACTTTAGAAGGAACCGGAAACTCAATACTAAACAGGTAACAAGGGATAAACCTCTATTCCTCTTCAAAAGACAGGGGAAGAGACGTTAGAAGTATAGAGTTGAAGTAGACTTTAGAAAGAACCGGAAACTCAATACTAAACAGGAAACAAGGGATAAACCTCTATTCCTCTTCAAAAGACAGGGGAAGAGACGTTAAAGTATAGATTTGAAGTAGACTTTAGAAGGAACCGGAAACTCAATACTAAACAGGAAAAAAGGGATAAACCTCTATTCCTCTTCAAAAGACAGGGGAAGAGACGTTAGAAGTATAGAGTTGAAGTGGACTTTAGAAGGAACCGGAAACTCAATACTAAACAGGAAACAAGGGATAAACCTCTATTCCTCTTCAAAAGACAGGGGAAGAGACGTTAGAAGTATAGATTTGAAGTAGACTTTAGAAAGAACCGGAAACTCAATACTAAACAGGAAAAAAGGGATAAACCTCTATTCCTCTTCAAAAGACAGGGGAAGAGACGTTAGAAGTATAGAGTTGAAGTGGACTTTAGAAGGAACCGGAAACTCAATACTAAACAGGAAACAAGGGATAAACCTCTATTCCTCTTCAAAAGACAGGGGAAGAGACGTTAGAAGTATAGAGTTGAAGTAGACTTTAGAAAGAACCGGAAACTCAATACTAAACAGGAAACAAGGGATAAACCTCTATTCCTCTTCAAAAGACAGGGGAAGAGACGTTAAAGTATAGATTTGAAGTAGACTTTAGAAGGAACCGGAAACTCAATACTAAACAGGAAAAAAGGGATAAACCTCTATTCCTCTTCAAAAGACAGGGGAAGAGACGTTAGAAGTATAGAGTTGAAGTGGACTTTAGAAGGAACCGGAAACTCAATACTAAACAGGAAACTAGGGATAAACCTCTATTCCTCTTCAAAAGACAGGGGAAGAGACGTTAGAAGTATAGAGTTGAAGTAGACTTTAGAAGGAACCGGAAACTCAATACTAAACAGGAAACAAGGGATAAACCTCTATTCCTCTTCAAAAGACAGGGGAAGAAACGTTAGAAGTATAGAGTTGAAGTGGACTTTAGAAGGAACCGGAAACTCAATACTAAACAGGAAACTAGGGATAAACCTCTATTCCTCTTCAAAAGACAGGGGAAGAGACGTTAGAAGTATAGAGTTGAAGTGGACTTTAGAAGGAACCGGAAACTCAATACTAAACAGGTAACAAGGGATAAACCTCTATTCCTCTTCAAAAGACAGGGGAAGAGACGTTAGAAGTATAGAGTTGAAGTAGACTTTAGAAAGAACCGGAAACTCAATACTAAACAGGAAACAAGGGATAAACCTCTATTCCTCTTCAAAAGACAGGGGAAGAGACGTTAGAAGTATAGAGTTGAAGTGGACATTAGAAGGAACCGGAAACTCAATACTAAATTGGAAACAAGGGATAAACCTCTATTCCTCTTCAAAAGACAGGGGAAGAGACGTTAGAAGTATAGAGTTGAAGTGGACTTTAGAAGGAACCGGAAACTCAATACTAAATTGGAAACAAGGGATAAACCTCTATTCCTCTTCAAAAGACAGGGGAAAAGACGTTAGAAGTATAGAGTTGAAGTAGACTTTAGAAGGAACCGGAAACTCAATACTAAACAGGAAACAAGGGATAAACTTCTATTCCTCTTCAAAAGATAGGGGAAGAGACGTTAGAAGTATAGCGTTGTAGTAGACTTTAGAAGGAACCGGAAACTCAATACTAAACAGGAAACAAGGGATAAACCTCTATTCCTCTTCAAAAGACAGGGGAAGAGACGTTAGAAGTATAGAGTTGAAGTAGACTTTAGAAGGAATCGGAAACTCAATACTAAACAGGAAACAAGGGATAAACCTCTATTCCTCTTCAAAAGACAGGGGAAGAGACGTTAGAAGTATAGAGTTGAAGTAGACTTTAGAAAGAACCGGAAACTCAATATTAAACAGGAAACAAGGGATAAACCTCTATTCCTCTTCAAAAGACAGGGGAAGAGACGTTAGAAGTATAGAGTTGAAGTGGACTTTAGAAGGAACCGGAAACTCAATACTAAACAGGAAACAAGGGATAAACCTCTAATCCTCTTCAAAAGACAGGGGAAGAGACGTTAGAAGTATAGAGTTGAAGTAGACTTTAGAAGGAACCGGAAACTCAATACTAAACAGGAAACAAGGGATAAACCTCTATTCCTCTTCAAAAGACAGGGGAAGAGACGTTAGAAGTATAGAGTTGAAGTGGACTTTAGAAGGAACCGGAAACTCAATACTAAACAGGAAACAAGGGATAAACCTCTATTCCTCTTCAAAAGACAGGGGAAGAGACGTTAGAAGTATAGAGTTGAAGTGGACTTTAGAAGGAACCGGAAACTCAATACTAAACAGGTAACAAGGGATAAACCTCTATTCCTCTTCAAAAGACAGGGGAAGAGACGTTAGAAGTATAGAGTTGAAGTAGACTTTAGAAAGAACCGGAAACTCAATACTAAACAGGAAACAAGGGATAAACCTCTATTCCTCTTCAAAAGACAGGGGAAGAGACGTTAAAGTATAGATTTGAAGTAGACTTTAGAAGGAACCGGAAACTCAATACTAAACAGGAAAAAAGGGATAAACCTCTATTGCTCTTCAAAAGACAGGGGAAGAGACGTTAGAAGTATAGAGTTGAAGTGGACTTTAGAAGGAACCGGAAACTCAATACTAAACAGGTAACAAGGGATAAACCTCTATTCCTCTTCAAAAGACAGGGGAAGAGACGTTAGAAGTATAGAGTTGAAGTAGACTTTAGAAAGAACCGGAAACTCAATACTAAACAGGAAACAAGGGATAAACCTCTATTCCTCTTCAAAAGACAGGGGAAGAGACGTTAAAGTATAGATTTGAAGTAGACTTTAGAAGGAACCGGAAACTCAATACTAAACAGGAAAAAAGGGATAAACCTCTATTCCTCTTCAAAAGACAGGGGAAGAGACGTTAGAAGTATAGAGTTGAAGTGGACTTTAGAAGGAACCGGAAACTCAATACTAAACAGGAAACAAGGGATAAACCTCTATTCCTCTTCAAAAGACAGGGGAAGAGACGTTAGAAGTATAGATTTGAAGTAGACTTTAGAAAGAACCGGAAACTCAATACTAAACAGGAAAAAAGGGATAAACCTCTATTCCTCTTCAAAAGACAGGGGAAGAGACGTTAGAAGTATAGAGTTGAAGTGGACTTTAGAAGGAACCGGAAACTCAATACTAAACAGGAAACAAGGGATAAACCTCTATTCCTCTTCAAAAGACAGGGGAAGAGACGTTAGAAGTATAGAGTTGAAGTAGACTTTAGAAAGAACCGGAAACTCAATACTAAACAGGAAACAAGGGATAAACCTCTATTCCTCTTCAAAAGACAGGGGAAGAGACGTTAAAGTATAGATTTGAAGTAGACTTTAGAAGGAACCGGAAACTCAATACTAAACAGGAAAAAAGGGATAAACCTCTATTCCTCTTCAAAAGACAGGGGAAGAGACGTTAGAAGTATAGAGTTGAAGTGGACTTTAGAAGGAACCGGAAACTCAATACTAAACAGGAAACTAGGGATAAACCTCTATTCCTCTTCAAAAGACAGGGGAAGAGACGTTAGAAGTATAGATTTGAAGTAGACTTTAGAAAGAACCGGAAACTCAATACTAAACAGGAAAAAAGGGATAAACCTCTATTCCTCTTCAAAAGACAGGGGAAGAGACGTTAGAAGTATAGAGTTGAAGTGGACTTTAGAAGGAACCGGAAACTCAATACTAAACAGGAAACAAGGGATAAACCTCTATTCCTCTTCAAAAGACAGGGGAAGAGACGTTAGAAGTATAGATTTGAAGTAGACTTTAGAAAGAACCGGAAACTCAATACTAAACAGGAAACAAGGGATAAACCTCTATTCCTCTTCAAAAGACAGGGGAAGAGACGTTAAAGTATAGATTTGAAGTAGACTTTAGAAGGAACCGGAAACTCAATACTAAACAGGAAAAAAGGGATAAACCTCTATTCCTCTTCAAAAGACAGGGGAAGAGACGTTAGAAGTATAGAGTTGAAGTGGACTTTAGAAGGAACCGGAAACTCAATACTAAACAGGAAACAAGGGATAAACCTCTATTCCTCTTCAAAAGACAGGGGAAGAGACGTTAAAGTATAGATTTGAAGTAGACTTTAGAAGGAACCGGAAACTCAATACTAAACAGGAAAAAAGGGATAAACCTCTATTCCTCTTCAAAAGACAGGGGAAGAGACGTTAGAAGTATAGAGTTGAAGTGGACTTTAGAAGGAACCGGAAACTCAATACTAAATTGGAAACAAGGGATAAACCTCTATTCCTCTTCAAAAGACAGGGGAAGAGACGTTAAAGTATAGATTTAAAGTAGACTTTAGAAGGAACCGGAAACTCAATACTAAACAGGAAACAAGGGAAAAACCTCTATTCATCTTCAAAAGACAGGGGAAGAGACGTTAGAAGTATAGAGTTGAAGTGGACTTTAGAAGGAACAGGAAACTCAATACTAAACAGGAAACAAGGGATAAACCTCTATTCCTCTTCAAAAGACAGGGGAAGAGACGTTAGAAGTATAGAGTTGAAGTAGACTTTAGAAAGAACCGGAAACTCAATACTAAACAGGAAACAAGGGATAAACCTCTATTCCTCTTCAAAAGACAGGGGAAGAGACGTTAAAGTATAGATTTGAAGTAGACTTTAGAAGGAACCGGAAACTCAATACTAAACAGGAAAAAAGTGATAAACCTCTATTCCTCTTCAAAAGACAGGGGAAGAGACGTTAGAAGTATAGAGTTGAAGTGGACTTTAGAAGGAACCGGAAACTCAATACTAAACAGGAAACAAGGGATAAACCTCTATTCCTATTCAAAAGACAGGGGAAGAGTCGTTAGAAGTATAGAGTTGAAGTAGACTTTACAATGAACCGGAAACTCAATACTAAACAGGAAACAAGGGATAAACCTCTATTTTTCTTCAAAAGACAGGGGAAGAGACGTTAGAAGTATAGAGTTGAAGTGGACTTTAGAAGGAACCTGAAACTCAATACTAAACAGGAAACAAGGGATAAACCTCTATTCCTCTTCAAAAGACAGGGGAAGAGACGTTAGAAGTATAGAGTTGAAGTGGATTTTAGAAGGAAACGGAAACTCAATACTAAACAGGAAACAAGGGATAAAATTCTATTCCTCTTCAAAAGACAGGGGAAGAGACGTTAGAAGTATAGAGTTGAAGTAGACTTTAGAAGCAACCGGAAAATCAATACTAAACAGGAAACAAGGGATAAACATCTATTCCTCTTCAAAAGACAGGGGAAGAGACGTTAGAAGTATAGAGTTGAAGTGGACTTTAGAAGGAACCGGAAACTCAATACTAAATAGGAAACAAGGGATAAACCTCTATTCCTCTTCAAAAGACAGGGGAAGAGACGTTAGAAGTATAGAGTTGAAGTGGACATTAAAAGGAACCGGAAACTCAATACTAAACAGGAAACAAGGGATAAACCTCTATTCCTCTTCAAAAGACAGGGGAAGAGACGTTAGAAGTATAGAGTTGAAGTAGACTTTAGAAGGAATCGGAAACTCAATACTAAACAGGAAACAAGGGATAAACATCTATTCCTCTTCAAAAGACAGGGGAAGAGACGTTAGAAGTACAGAGATGAAGTAGACTTTAGAAAGAACCGGAAACTCAATACTAAACAGGAAACAAGGGATAAACCTCTATTCCTCTTCAAAAGACAGGGGAAGAGACGTTAGAAGTATAGAGTTGAAGTGGACTTTAGAAGGAACCGGAAACTCAATACTAAACAGGAAACAAGGGATAAACCTCTATTCCTCTTCAAAAGACAGGGGAAGAGACGTTAGAAGTATAGAGTTGAAGTGGACTTTAGAAGGAACCGGAAACTGAATACTAAATTGGAAACAAGGGATTAACATCTATTCCTCTTCAAAAGACAGGGGAAGAGACGTTAGAAGTATAGAGTTGAAGTAGACATTAGAAGGAACCGGAAACTCAATACTAAACAGGAAACAAGGGATAAACTTCTATTCCTCTTCAAAAGAGAGGGGAAGGGACGTTAGAAGTATAGAGTTGAAGTAGACTTTAGAAGGAACCGGAAACTCAATACTAAACAGGAAACAAGGGATAAACCTCTATTCCTCTTCAAAAGACAGGGGAAGAGACGTTAGAAGTATAGAGTTGAAGTAGACTTTAGAAGGAATCGGAAACTCAATACTAAACAGGAAACAAGGGATAAACCTCTATTCCTCTTCAAAAGACAGGGGAAGAGACGTTAGAAGTATAGAGTTGAAGTAGACATTAGAAAGAACCGGAAACTCAATACTAAACAGGAAACAAGGGATAAACCTCTATTTCTCTTCAAAAGACAGGGGAAGAGACGTTAGAAGTATAGAGTTGAAGTGGACTTTAGAAGGAACCGGAAACTCAATACTAAACAGGAAACAAGGGATAAACCTCTATTCCTCTTCAAAAGACAGGGGAAGAGACGTTAGAAGTATAGAGTTGAAGTAGACTTTAGAAGGAACCGGAAACTCAATACTAAACAGGAAACAAGGGATAAACCTCTATTCCTCTTCAAAAGACAGGGGAAGAGACGTTAGAAGTATAGAGTTGAAGTAGACTTTAGAAGGAACCGGAAAATCAATACTAAACAGGAAACAAGGGGTAAACAACTATTCCTCTTCAAAAGACAGGGGAAGAGACGTTAGAAGTATAGAGTTGAAGTGGACTTTAGAAGGAACCGGAAACTCAATACTAAACAGGAAACAAGGGATAAACCTCTATTCCTCTTCAAAAGACAGGGGAAGAGACGTTAGAAGTATAGAGTTGAAGTGGACATTAGAAGGAACCGGAAACTCAATACTAAACAGGAAACAAAGGATAAACCTCTATTCCTCTTCAAAAGACAGGGGAAGAGACGTTAGAAGTATAGAGTTGAAGTGGACTTTAGAAGGAACCGGAAACTCAATACAAAACAGGAAACAAGGGATAAACCTCTATTCCTCTTCAAAAGACAGGGGAAGAGACGTTAGAAGTATAGAGTTGAAGTAGACTTTAGAAGGAATCGGAAACTCAATACTAAACAGGAAACAAGGGATAAACCTCTATTCCTCTTCAAAAGACAGGGGAAGAGACGTTAGAAGTATAGAGTTGAAGTAGACTTTAGAAAGAACCGGAAACTCAATACTAAACAGGAAACAAGGGATAAACCTCTATTCCTCTTCAAAAGACAGGGGAAGAGACGTTAGAAGTATAGAGTTGAAGTGGACTTTAGAAGGAACCGGAAACTCAATACTAAACAGGAAACAAGGGATAAACCTCTATTCCTCTTCAAAAGACAGGGGAAGAGACATTAGAAGTATAGAGTTGAAGTGGACTTTAGAAGGAACCGGAAACTCAATACTAAATTGGAAACAAGGGATAAACCTCTATTCCTCTTCAAAAGACAGGGGAAGAGACATTAGAAGTATAGAGTTGAAGTGGACTTTAGAAGGAACCGGAAACTCAATACTAAACAGGAAACAAGGGATAAACTTCTATTCCTCTTCAAAAGACAGGGGAAGAGACGTTAGAAGTATTGAGTTGAAGTGGACTTTAGAAGGAACCGGAAACTCAATACTAAACAGGAAACAAGGGATAAACCTCTATTCCTCTTCAAATGACAGGGGAAGAGACGTTAGAAGTATAGAGTTGAAGTAGACTTTAGAAGGAACCGGAAACTCAATACTAAACAGGAAACAAGGGATAAACCTCTATTCCTCTTCAAAAGACAGGGGAAGAGACGTTAGAAGTATAGAGTTGAAGTGGACTTTAGAAGGAACCGGAAACTCAATACTAAACAGGAAACAAGGGATAAACCTCAATTCCTCTTCAAAAGACAGGGGAAGAGACGTTAAAGTATAGATTTGAAGTAGACTTTAGAAGGAACCGGAAACTCAATACTAAACAGGAAAAAAGGGATAAACCTCTATTCCTCTTCAAAAGACAGGGGAAGAGACGTTAGAAGTATAGAGTTGAAGTGGACTTTAGAAGGAACCGGAAACTCAATACTAAATTTGAAACAAGGGATAAACCTCTATTCCTCTTCAAAAGACAGGGGAAGAGACGTTAAAGTATAGATTTAAAGTAGACTTTAGAAGGAACCGGAAACTCAATACTAAACAGGAAACAAGGGATAAACCTCTATTCATCTTCAAAAGACAGGGGAAGAGACGTTAGAAGTATAGAGTTGAAAAGGACTTTAGAAGGAACCGGAAACTCAATACTAAACAGGAAACAAGGGATAAACATCTATTCCTCTTCAAAAGACAGGGGAAGAGACGTTAGAAGTATAGAGTTGAAGTGGACTTTAGAAGGAACCGGAAACTCAATACTAAACAGGAAACAAGGGATAAACCTCTATTCCTCTTCAAAAGACAGGGGAAGAGACGTTAGAAGTATAGAGTTGAAGTAGACTTTAGAAAGAACCGGAAACTCAATACTAAACAGGAAACAAGGGATAAACCTCTATTCCTCTTCAAAAGACAGGGGAAGAGACGTTAAAGTATAGATTTGAAGTAGACTTTAGAAGGAACCGGAAACTCAATACTAAACAGGAAAAAAGGGATAAACCTCTATTCCTCTTCAAAAGACAGGGGAAGAGACGTTAGAAGTATAGAGTTGAAGTGGACTTTAGAAGGAACCGGAAACTCAATACTAAACAGGAAACAAGGGATAAACCTCTATTCCTATTCAAAAGACAGGGGAAGAGTCGTTAGAAGTATAGAGTTGAAGTAGACTTTACAATGAACCGGAAACTCAATACTAAACAGGAAACAAGGGATAAACCTCTATTTTTCTTCAAAAGACAGGGGAAGAGACGTTAGAAGTATAGAGTTGAAGTGGACTTTAGAAGGAACCTGAAACTCAATACTAAACAGGAAACAAGGGATAAACCTCTATTCCTCTTCAAAAGACAGGGGAAGAGACGTTAGAAGTATAGAGTTGAAGTGGACTTTAGAA
The DNA here is from genome assembly GCA_964036315.1 of Acanthosepion esculentum. Taxonomy (NCBI): domain Eukaryota; kingdom Metazoa; phylum Mollusca; class Cephalopoda; order Sepiida; family Sepiidae; genus Acanthosepion; species Acanthosepion esculentum. Next base: position 13,047,622 of record OZ038490.1, on the reverse strand, counting down.
GGAAACGGAAACTCAATACTAAACAGGAAACAAGGGATAAAATTCTATTCCTCTTCAAAAGACAGGGGAAGAGACGTTAGAAGTATAGAGTTGAAGTAGACTTTAGAAGCAACCGGAAAATCAATACTAAACAGGAAACAAGGGATAAACATCTATTCCTCTTCAAAAGACAGGGGAAGAGACGTTAGAAGTATAGAGTTGAAGTGGACTTTAGAAGGAACCGGAAACTCAATACTAAATAGGAAACAAGGGATAAACCTCTATTCCTCTTCAAAAGACAGGGGAAGAGACGTTAGAAGTATAGAGTTGAAGTGGACATTAAAAGGAACCGGAAACTCAATACTAAACAGGAAACAAGGGATAAACCTCTATTCCTCTTCAAAAGACAGGGGAAGAGACGTTAGAAGTATAGAGTTGAAGTGGACTTTAGAAGGAACCGGAAACTCAATACTAAACAGGAAACAAGGGATAAACCTCTATTCCTCTTCAAAAGACAGGGGAAGAGACGTTAGAAGTATAGAGTTGAAGTAGACTTTAGAAGGAATCGGAAACTCAATACTAAACAGGAAACAAGGGATAAACCTCTATTCCTCTTCAAAAGACAGGGGAAGAGACGTTAGAAGTACAGAGATGAAGTAGACTTTAGAAAGAACCGGAAACTCAATACTAAACAGGAAACAAGGGATAAACCTCTATTCCTCTTCAAAAGACAGGGGAAGAGACGTTAGAAGTATAGAGTTGAAGTGGACTTTAGAAGGAACCGGAAACTCAATACTAAACAGGAAACAAGGGATAAACCTCTATTCCTCTTCAAAAGACAGGGGAAGAGACTTTAGAAGTATAGAGTTGAAGTGGACTTTAGAAGGAACCGGAAACTGAATACTAAATTGGAAACAAGGGATTAACATCTATTCCTCTTCAAAAGACAGGGGAAGAGACGTTAGAAGTATAGAGTTGAAGTAGACATTAGAAGGAACCGGAAACTCAATACTAAACAGGAAACAAGGGATAAACCTCTATTCCTCTTCAAAAGACAGGGGAAGAGACGTTAGAAGTATAGAGTTGAAGTAGACTTTAGAAAGAACCGGAAACTCAATACTAAACAGGAAACAAGGGATAAACCTCTATTCCTCTTCAAAAGACAGGGGAAGAGACGTTAGAAGTATAGAGTTGAAGTGGACTTTAGAAGGAACCGGAAACTCAATACTAAACAGGAAACAAGGGATAAACCTCTATTCCTCTTCAAAAGACAGGGGAAGAGACATTAGAAGTATAGAGTTGAAGTGGACTTTAGAAGGAACCGGAAACTCAATACTAAATTGGAAACAAGGGATAAACCTCTATTCCTCTTCAAAAGACAGGGGAAGAGACATTAGAAGTATAGAGTTGAAGTGGACTTTAGAAGGAACCGGAAACTCAATACTAAACAGGAAACAAGGGATAAACTTCTATTCCTCTTCAAAAGACAGGGGAAGAGACGTTAGAAGTATTGAGTTGAAGTGGACTTTAGAAGGAACCGGAAACTCAATACTAAACAGGAAACAAGGGATAAACCTCTATTCCTCTTCAAATGACAGGGGAAGAGACGTTAGAAGTATAGAGTTGAAGTAGACTTTAGAAGGAACCGGAAACTCAATACTAAACAGGAAACAAGGGATAAACCTCTATTCCTCTTCAAAAGACAGGGGAAGAGACGTTAGAAGTATAGAGTTGAAGTGGACTTTAGAAGGAACCGGAAACTCAATACTAAACAGGAAACAAGGGATAAACCTCAATTCCTCTTCAAAAGACAGGGGAAGAGACGTTAGAAGTATAGAGTTGAAGTAGACTTTAGAAAGAACCGGAAACTCAATAATAAACAGGAAACAAGGGATAAACCTCTATTCCTCTTCAAAAGACAGGGGAAGAGACGTTAAAGTATAGATTTGAAGTAGACTTTAGAAGGAACCGGAAACTCAATACTAAACAGGAAAAAAGGGATAAACCTCTATTCCTCTTCAAAAGACAGGGGAAGAGACGTTAGAAGTATAGAGTTGAAGTGGACTTTAGAAGGAACCGGAAACTCAATACTAAATTGGAAACAAGGGATAAACCTCTATTCCTCTTCAAAAGACAGGGGAAGAGACGTTAGAAGTATAGAGCTGAAGTAGACTTTAGAAGGAACCGGAAACTCAATACTAAACAGGAAACAAGGGATAAACCTCTATTCCTATTCAAAAGACAGGGAAAGAGTCGTTAGAAGTATAGAGTTGAAGTAGACTTTAGAATGAACCGGAAACTCAATACTAAACAGGAAACAAGGGATAAACCTCTATTTTTCTCCAAAGACAGGGGAAGAGACGTTAGAAGTATAGAGTTGAAGTGGACTTTAGAAGGAACCTGAAACTCAATACGAAACAGGAAACAAGGGATAAACCTCTATTCCTCTTCAAAAGACAGGGGAAGAGACGTTAGAAGTATAGAGTTGAAGTGGACTTTAGAAGGAACCGGAAACTCAATACTAAACAGGAAACAAGGGATAAAACTCTATTCCTCTTCAAAAGACAGGGGAAGAGACGTTAGAAGTATAGAGTTGAAGTGGACTTTAGAAGGAACCGGAAACTCAATACTAAATTGGAAACAAGGGATTAACGTCTATTCCTCTTCAAAAGACAGGGGAAGACACGTTAGAAGTATAGAGTTGAAGTAGACTTTAGAAGGAACCGGAAACTCAATACTAAACAGGAAACAAGGGATAAACTTCTATTCCTCTTCAAAAGACAGGGGAAGAGACGTTAGAAGTATAGAGTGTAAGTAGACTTTAGAAGGAACCGGAAACTCAATACTAAACAGGAAACAAGGCATAAACCTCTATTCCTCTTCAAAAGACAGGGGAAGAGACGTTAGAAGTATAGAGTTGAAGTAGACTTTAGAAGGAATCGGAAACTTAATACTAAACAGGAAACAAAAGATAAACCTCTATTCCTCTTCAAAAGACAAGGGAAGAGACGTTAGAAGTATAGAGTTGAAGTGGACTTTAGAAGGAACCGGAAACTCAATACTAAACAGGAAACAAGGGATAAACCTCTATTCCTCTTCAAAAGACAGGGGAAGAGACGTTAGAAGTATAGAGTTGAAGTGGACTTTAGAAGGAACCGGAAACTCAATACTAAACAGGAAACAAGGGATAAACCTCTATTCCTCTTCAAAAGACAGGGGAAGAGACGTTAGAAGTATAGAGTTGAAGTGGACTTTAGAAAGAACCGGAAACTCAATACTAAACAGGAAACAAGGGATAAACCTCTATTCCTCTTCAAAAGACAGGTGAAGAGACGTTAGAAGTATAGAGTTGAAGTGGACTTTAGAAGGAACCGGAAACTCAATACTAAACAGGAAACAAGGGATAAACCTCTATTCCTCTTCAAAAGACAGGGGAAGAGACGTTAGAAGTATAGAGTTGAAGTGGACTTTAGAAGGAACCGGAAACTCAATACTAAACAGGAAACAAGGGATAAACCTCTATTCCTCTTCAAAAGACAGGGGAAGAGACGTTAGAAGTATAGAGTTGAAGTGGACTTTAGAAGGAACCGGAAACTCAATACTAAACAGGAAACAAGGGATAAACCTCTATTCCTCTTCAAAAGACAGGGGAAGAGACGTTAGAAGTATAGAGTTGAAGTGGACTTTAGAAAGAACCGGAAACTCAATACTAAACAGGAAACAAGGGATAAACCTCTATTCCTCTTCAAAAGACAGGGGAAGAGACGTTAGAAGTATAGAGTTGAAGTGGACTTTAGAAGGAACCGGAAACTCAATACTAAACAGGAAACAAGGGATAAACCTCTATTCCTCTTCAAAAGACAGGGGAAGAGACGTTAGAAGTATAGAGTTGAAGTGGACTTTAGAAAGAATCGGAAACTCAATACTAAACAGGAAACAAGGGATAAACCTCTATTCCTCTTCAAAAGACAGGGGAAGAGACGTTAGAAGTATAGAGTTGAAGTGGACTTTAGAAGGAACCGGAAACTCAATACTAAACAGGAAACAAGGGATAAACCTCTATTCCTCTTCAAAAGACAGGGGAAGAGACGTTAGAAGTATAGAGTTGAAGTGGACTTTAGAAGGAACCGGAAACTCAATACTAAACAGGAAACAAGGGATAAACCTCTATTCCTCTTCAAAAGACAGGGGAAGAGACGTTAGAAGTATAGAGTTGAAGTGGACTTTAGAAGGAACCGGAAACTCAATACTAAACAGGAAACAAGGGATAAACCTCTATTCCTCTTCAAAAGACAGGGGAAGAGACGTTAGAAGTATAGAGTTGAAGTAGACTTTAGAAAGAACCGGAAACTCAATACTAAACAGGAAACAAGGGATAAACCTCTATTCCTCTTCAAGAGACAGGGGAAGAGACGTTAAAGTATAGATTTGAAGTAGACTTTAGAAGGAACCGGAAACTCAATACTAAACAGGAAACAAGGGATAAACCTCTATTCCTATTCAAAAGACAGGGGAAGAGTCGTTAGAAGTATAGAGTTGAAGTAGACTTTAGAAGGAACCGGAAACTCAATACTAAATTGGAAACAAGGGATAAACCTCTATTCCTCTTCAAAAGACAGGGGAAGAGACGTTAGAAGTATAGAGTTGAAGTAGACTTTAGAAGGAACCGGAAACACAATACTAAACAGGAAACAAGGGATACACCTCTATTCCTCTTCAAAAGACAGGGGAAGAGACGTTAGAAGTATAGAGTTGAAGTGGACTTTAGAAGGAACCGGAAACTCAATACTAAATTGGAAACAAGGGATAAACCTCTATTCCTCTTCAAAAGACAGGGGAAGAGACGTTAGAAGTATAGATTTGAAGTGGACTTTAGAAGGAACCGGAAACTCAATACTAAATTGGAAACAAGGGATAAACCTCTATTCCTCTTCAAAAGACAGGGGAAGAGACGTTAGAAGTATAGAGTTGAAGTGGACTTTAGAAGGAACCGGAAACTCAATACTAAATTGGAAACAAGGGATAAACCTCTATTCCTCTTCAAAAGACAGGGGAAGAGACGTTAGAAGTATACAGTTGAAGTGGACTTTAGAAGGAACCGGAAACTCAATACTAAATTGGAAACAAGGGATAAACCTCTATTCCTCTTCAAAAGACAGGGGAAGAGACGTTAGAAGTATAGAGTTGAAGTGGACTTTAGAAGGAACCGGAAACTCAATACTAAACAGGAAACAAGGGATTAACGTCTATTCCTCTTCAAAAGACAGGGGAAGACACGTTAGAAGTATAGAGTTGAAGTAGACTTTAGAAGGAACCGGAAACTCAATACTAAACAGGAAACAAGGGATAAACTTCTATTCCTCTTCAAAAGACAGGGGAAGAGACGTTAGAAGTATAGAGTGTAAGTAGACTTTAGAAGGAACCGGAAACTCAATACTAAACAGGAAACAAGGCATAAACCTCTATTCCTCTTCAAAAGACAGGGGAAGAGACGTTAGAAGTATAGAGTTGAAGTAGACTTTAGAAGGAATCGGAAACTTAATACTAAACAGGAAACAAAAGATAAACCTCTATTCCTCTTCAAAAGACAAGGGAAGAGACGTTAGAAGTATAGAGTTGAAGTGGACTTTAGAAGGAACCGGAAACTCAATACTAAACAGGAAACAAGGGATAAACCTCTATTCCTCTTCAAAAGACAGGGGAAGAGACGTTAGAAGTATAGAGTTGAAGTGGACTTTAGAAGGAACCGGAAACTCAATACTAAACAGGAAACAAGGGATAAACCTCTATTCCTCTTCAAAAGACAGGGGAAGAGACGTTAGAAGTATAGAGTTGAAGTGGACTTTAGAAAGAACCGGAAACTCAATACTAAACAGGAAACAAGGGATAAACCTCTATTCCTCTTCAAAAGACAGGTGAAGAGACGTTAGAAGTATAGAGTTGAAGTGGACTTTAGAAGGAACCGGAAACTCAATACTAAACAGGAAACAAGGGATAAACCTCTATTCCTCTTCAAAAGACAGGGGAAGAGACGTTAGAAGTATAGAGTTGAAGTGGACTTTAGAAGGAACCGGAAACTCAATACTAAACAGGAAACAAGGGATAAACCTCTATTCCTCTTCAAAAGACAGGGGAAGAGACGTTAGAAGTATAGAGTTGAAGTGGACTTTAGAAGGAACCGGAAACTCAATACTAAACAGGAAACAAGGGATAAACCTCTATTCCTCTTCAAAAGACAGGGGAAGAGACGTTAGAAGTATAGAGTTGAAGTGGACTTTAGAAAGAACCGGAAACTCAATACTAAACAGGAAACAAGGGATAAACCTCTATTCCTCTTCAAAAGACAGGGGAAGAGACGTTAGAAGTATAGAGTTGAAGTGGACTTTAGAAGGAACCGGAAACTCAATACTAAACAGGAAACAAGGGATAAACCTCTATTCCTCTTCAAAAGACAGGGGAAGAGACGTTAGAAGTATAGAGTTGAAGTGGACTTTAGAAAGAACCGGAAACTCAATACTAAACAGGAAACAAGGGATAAACCTCTATTCCTCTTCAAAAGACAGGGGAAGAGACGTTAGAAGTATAGAGTTGAAGTGGACTTTAGAAGGAACCGGAAACTCAATACTAAACAGGAAACAAGGGATAAACCTCTATTCCTCTTCAAAAGACAGGGGAAGAGACGTTAGAAGTATAGAGTTGAAGTGGACTTTAGAAGGAACCGGAAACTCAATACTAAACAGGAAACAAGGGATAAACCTCTATTCCTCTTCAAAAGACAGGGGAAGAGACGTTAGAAGTATAGAGTTGAAGTGGACTTTAGAAGGAACCGGAAACTCAATACTAAACAGGAAACAAGGGATAAACCTCTATTCCTCTTCAAAAGACAGGGGAAGAGACGTTAGAAGTATAGAGTTGAAGTAGACTTTAGAAAGAACCGGAAACTCAATACTAAACAGGAAACAAGGGATAAACCTCTATTCCTCTTCAAGAGACAGGGGAAGAGACGTTAAAGTATAGATTTGAAGTAGACTTTAGAAGGAACCGGAAACTCAATACTAAACAGGAAACAAGGGATAAACCTCTATTCCTATTCAAAAGACAGGGGAAGAGTCGTTAGAAGTATAGAGTTGAAGTAGACTTTAGAAGGAACCGGAAACTCAATACTAAATTGGAAACAAGGGATAAACCTCTATTCCTCTTCAAAAGACAGGGGAAGAGACGTTAGAAGTATAGAGTTGAAGTAGACTTTAGAAGGAACCGGAAACTCAATACTAAACAGGAAACAAGGGATACACCTCTATTCCTCTTCAAAAGACAGGGGAAGAGACGTTAGAAGTATAGAGTTGAAGTGGACTTTAGAAGGAACCGGAAACTCAATACTAAATTGGAAACAAGGGATAAACCTCTATTCCTCTTCAAAAGACAGGGGAAGAGACGTTAGAAGTATAGATTTGAAGTGGACTTTAGAAGGAACCGGAAACTCAATACTAAATTGGAAACAAGGGATAAACCTCTATTCCTATTCAAAAGACAGGGGAAGAGTCGTTAGAAGTATAGAGTTGAAGTGGACTTTAGAAGGAACCGGAAACTCAATACTAAATTGGAAACAAGGGATAAACCTCTATTCCTCTTCAAAAGACAGGGGAAGAGACGTTAGAAGTATAGAGTTGAAGTGGACTTTAGAAGGAACCGGAAACTCAATACTAAATTGGAAACAAGGGATAAACCTCTATTCCTCTTCAAAAGACAGGGGAAGAGACGTTAGAAGTATAGAGTTGAAGTGGACTTTAGAAGGAACCGGAAACTCAATACTAAATTGGAAACAAGGGATAAACCTCTATTCCTCTTCAAAAGACAGGGGAAGAGACGTTAGAAGTATACAGTTGAAGTGGACTTTAGAAGGAACCGGAAACTCAATACTAAATTGGAAACAAGGGATAAACCTCTATTCCTCTTCAAAAGACAGGGGAAGAGACGTTAGAAGTATAGAGTTGAAGTGGACTTTAGAAGGAACCGGAAACTCAATACTAAACAGGAAACAAGGGATAAACCTCTATTCCTCTTCAAAAGACAGGGGAAGAGACGTTAGAAGTATAGAGTTGAAGTAGACTTTAGAAGGAACCGGAAACTCAATACTAAACAGGAAACAAGGGATAAACCTCTATTCCTCTTCAAAAGACAGGGGAAGAGACGTTAGAAGTATAGAGTTGAAGTGGACTTTAGAAGGAACCGGAAACTCAATACTAAACAGGAAACAAGGGATAAACCTCTATTCCTCTTCAAAAGACAGGGGAAGAGACGTTAGAAGTATAGAGTTGAAGTGGACTTTAGAAGGAACCGGAAACTCAATACTAAACAGGAAACAAGGGATAAACCTCTATTCCTCTTCAAAAGACAGGGGAAGAGACGTTAGAAGTATAGAGTTGAAGTAGACTTTAGAAAGAACCGGAAACTCAATACTAAACAGGAAACAAGGGATAAACCTCTATTCCTCTTCAAGAGACAGGGGAAGAGACGTTAAAGTATAGAGTTGAAGTAGACTTTAGAAGGAACCGGAAACTCAATACTAAACAGGAAACAAGGGATAAACCTCTATTCCTATTCAAAAGACAGGGGAAGAGTCGTTAGAAGTATAGAGTTGAAGTAGACTTTAGAAGGACCCGGAAACTCAATACTAAATTGGAAACAAGGGATAAACCTCTATTCCTCTTCAAAAGACAGGGGAAGAGACGTTAGAAGTATAGAGTTGAAGTAGACTTTAGAAGGAACCGGAAACTCAATACTAAACAGGAAACAAGGGATACACCTCTATTCCTCTTCAAAAGACAGGGGAAGAGACGTTAGAAGTATAGAGTTGAAGTGGACTTTAGAAGGAACCGGAAACTCAATACTAAATTGGAAACAAGGGATAAACCTCTATTCCTCTTCAAAAGACAGGGGAAGAGACGTTAGAAGTATAGAGTTGAAGTGGACTTTAGAAGGAACCGGAAACTCAATACTAAATTGGAAACAAGGGATAAACCTCTATTCCTCTTCAAAAGACAGGGGAAGAGACGTTAGAAGTATAGAGTTGAAGTGGACTTTAGAAGGAACCGGAAACTCAATACTAAACAGGAAACAAGGGATAAACCTCTATTCCTCTTCAAAAGACAGGGGAAGAGACGTTAGAAGTATAGAGTTGAAGTAGACTTTAGAAAGAACCGGAAACTCAATACTAAACAGGAAACAAGGGATAAACCTCTATTCCTCTTCAAGAGACAGGGGAAGAGACGTTAAAGTATAGATTTGAAGTAGACTTTAGAAGGAACCGGAAACTCAATACTAAACAGGAAACAAGGGATAAACCTCTATTCCTATTCAAAAGACAGGGGAAGAGTCGTTAGAAGTATAGAGTTGAAGTAGACTTTAGAAGGAACCGGAAACTCAATACTAAATTGGAAACAAGGGATAAACCTCTATTCCTCTTCAAAAGACAGGGGAAGAGACGTTAGAAGTATAGAGTTGAAGTAGACTTTAGAAGGAACCGGAAACTCAATACTAAACAGGAAACAAGGGATACACCTCTATTCCTCTTCAAAAGACAGGGGAAGAGACGTTAGAAGTATAGAGTTGAAGTGGACTTTAGAAGGAACCGGAAACTCAATACTAAATTGGAAACAAGGGATAAACCTCTATTCCTCTTCAAAAGACAGGGGAAGAGACGTTAGAAGTATAGATTTGAAGTGGACTTTAGAAGGAACCGGAAACTCAATACTAAATTGGAAACAAGGGATAAACCTCTATTCCTATTCAAAAGACAGGGGAAGAGTCGTTAGAAGTATAGAGTTGAAGTGGACTTTAGAAGGAACCGGAAACTCAATACTAAATTGGAAACAAGGGATAAACCTCTATTCCTCTTCAAAAGACAGGGGAAGAGACGTTAGAAGTATAGAGTTGAAGTGGACTTTAGAAGGAACCGGAAACTCAATACTAAATTGGAAACAAGGGATAAACCTCTATTCCTCTTCAAAAGACAGGGGAAGAGACGTTAGAAGTATAGAGTTGAAGTGGACTTTAGAAGGAACCGGAAACTCAATACTAAATTGGAAACAAGGGATAAACCTCTATTCCTCTTCAAAAGACAGGGGAAGAGACGTTAGAAGTATACAGTTGAAGTGGACTTTAGAAGGAACCGGAAACTCAATACTAAATTGGAAACAAGGGATAAACCTCTATTCCTCTTCAAAAGACAGGGGAAGAGACGTTAGAAGTATAGAGTTGAAGTGGACTTTAGAAGGAACCGGAAACTCAATACTAAACAGGAAACAAGGGATAAACCTCTATTCCTCTTCAAAAGACAGGGGAAGAGACGTTAGAAGTATAGAGTTGAAGTAGACTTTAGAAGGAACCGGAAACTCAATACTAAACAGGAAACAAGGGATAAACCTCTATTCCTCTTCAAAAGACAGGGGAAGAGACGTTAGAAGTATAGAGTTGAAGTGGACTTTAGAAGGAACCGGAAACTCAATACTAAACAGGAAACAAGGGATAAACCTCTATTCCTCTTCAAAAGACAGGGGAAGAGACGTTAGAAGTATAGAGTTGAAGTGGACTTTAGAAGGAACCGGAAACTCAATACTAAACAGGAAACAAGGGATAAACCTCTATTCCTCTTCAAAAGACAGGGGAAGAGACGTTAGAAGTATAGAGTTGAAGTAGACTTTAGAAAGAACCGGAAACTCAATACTAAACAGGAAACAAGGGATAAACCTCTATTCCTCTTCAAGAGACAGGGGAAGAGACGTTAAAGTATAGAGTTGAAGTAGACTTTAGAAGGAACCGGAAACTCAATACTAAACAGGAAACAAGGGATAAACCTCTATTCCTATTCAAAAGACAGGGGAAGAGTCGTTAGAAGTATAGAGTTGAAGTAGACTTTAGAAGGACCCGGAAACTCAACACTAAATTGGAAACAAGGGATAAACCTCTATTCCTCTTCAAAAGACAGGGGAAGAGACGTTAGAAGTATAGAGTTGAAGTAGACTTTAGAAGGAACCGGAAACTCAATACTAAACAGGAAACAAGGGATACACCTCTATTCCTCTTCAAAAGACAGGGGAAGAGACGTTAGAAGTATAGAGTTGAAGTGGACTTTAGAAGGAACCGGAAACTCAATACTAAATTGGAAACAAGGGATAAACCTCTATTCCTCTTCAAAAGACAGGGGAAGAGACGTTAGAAGTATAGAGTTGAAGTGGACTTTAGAAGGAACCGGAAACTCAATACTAAATTGGAAACAAGGGATAAACCTCTATTCCTCTTCAAAAGACAGGGGAAGAGACGTTAGAAGTATAGAGTTGAAGTGGACTTTAGAAGGAACCGGAAACTCAATACTAAATTGGAAACAAGGGATAAACCTCTATTCCTCTTCAAAAGACAGGGGAAGAGACGTTAGAAGTATAGAGTTGAAGTAGACTTTAGAAGGAACCGGAAACTCAATACTAAACAGGAAACAAGGGATAAACCTCTATTCCTCTTCAAAAGACAGGGGAAGAGACGTTAGAAGTATAGAGTTGAAGTGGACTTTAGAAGGAACCGGAAACTCAATACTAAATTGGAAACAAGGGATAAACCTCTATTCCTCTTCAAAAGACAGGGGAAGAGACGTTAGAAGTATAGAGTTGAAGTGGACTTTAGAAGGAACCGGAAACTCAATACTAAACAGGAAACAAGGGATAAACCTCTATTCCTCTTCAAAAGACAGGGGAAGAGACGTTAGAAGTATAGAGTTGAAGTAGACTTTAGAAGGAACCGGAAACTCAATACTAAACAGGAAACAAGGGATAAACCTCTATTCCTCTTCAAAAGACAGGGGAAGAGACGTTAGAAGTATAGAGTTGAAGTGGACTTTAGAAGGAACCGGAAACTCAATACTAAACAGGAAACAAGGGATAAACCTCTATTCCTCTTCAAAAGACAGGGGAAGAGACGTTAGAAGTATAGAGTTGAAGTGGTCTTTAGAAGGAACCGGAAACTCAATACTAAACAGGAAACAAGGGATAAACCTCTATTCCTCTTCAAAAGACAGGGGAAGAGACGTTAGAAGTATAGAGTTGACGTGGACTTTAGAAGGAACCGGAAACTCAATACTAAACAGGAAACAAGGGATAAACCTCTATTCCTCTTCAAAAGACAGGGGAAGAGACGTTAGAAGTATAGAGTTGAAGTAGACTTTAGAAGGAACCGGAAACTCAATACTAAACAGGAAACAAGGGATAAACCTCTATTCCTCTTCAAAAGACAGGGGAAGAGACGTTAGAAGTATAGAGTTGAAGTGGACTTTAGAAGGAACCGGAAACTCAATACTAAACAGGAAACAAGGGATAAACCTCTATTCCTCTTCAAAAGACAGGGGAAGAGACGTTAGAAGTATAGAGTTGAAGTAGACTTTAGAAGGAACCGGAAACTCAATACTAAACAGGAAACAAGGGATAAACCTCTATTCCTCTTCAAAAGACAGGGGAAGAGACGTTAGAAGTATAGAGTTGAAGTGGACTTTAGAAGGAACCGGAAACTCAATACTAAACAGGAAACAAGGGATAAACCTCTATTCCTCTTCAAAAGACAGGGGAAGAGACGTTAGAAGTATAGAGTTGAAGTGGACTTTAGAAGGAACCGGAAACTCAATACTAAACAGGAAACAAGGGATAAACCTCTATTCCTCTTCAAAAGACAGGGGAAGAGACGTTAGAAGTATAGAGTTGAAGTGGACTTTAGAAGGAACCGGAAACTCAATACTAAATTGGAAACAAGGGATAAACCTCTATTCCTCTTCAAAAGACAGGGGAAGAGACGTTAGAAGTATAGAGTTGAAGTGGACTTTAGAAGGAACCGGAAACTCAATACTAAATTGGAAACAAGGGATAAACCTCTATTCCTCTTCAAAAGACAGGGGAAGAGACGTTAGAAGTATAGAGTTGAAGTGGACTTTAGAAGGAACCGGAAACTCAATACTAAATTGGAAACAAGGGATAAACCTCTATTCCTCTTCAAAAGACAGGGGAAGAGACGTTAGAAGTATAGAGTTGAAGTGGACTTTAGAAGGAACCGGAAACTCAATACTAAATTGGAAACAAGGGATAAACCTCTATTCCTCTTCAAAAGACAGGGGAAGAGACGTTAGAAGTATAGAGTTGAAGTGGACTTTAGAAGGAACCGGAAACTCAATACTAAATTGGAAACAAGGGATAAACCTCTATTCCTCTTCAAAAGACAGGGGAAGAGACGTTAGAAGTATAGAGTTGAAGTGGACTTTAGAATGAACCGGAAACTCAATACTAAATTGGAAACAAGGGATAAACCTCTATTCCTCTTCAAAAGACAGGGGAAGAGACGTTAGAAGTATAGAGTTGAAGTGGACTTTAGAAGGAACCGGAAACTCAATACTAAATTGGAAACAAGGGATAAACCTCTATTCCTCTTCAAAAGACAGGGGAAGAGACGTTAGTAGTATAGAGTTGAAGTGGACTTTAGAAGGAACCGGAAACTCAATACTAAATTGGAAACAAGGGATAAACCTCTATTCCTCTTCAAAAGACAGGGGAAGAGACGTTAGAAGTATAGAGTTGAAGTGGACTTTAGAAGGAACCGGAAACTCAATACTAAATTGGAAACAAGGGATAAACCTCTATTCCTCTTCAAAAGACAGGGGAAGAGACGTTAGAAGTATAGAGTTGAAGTGGACTTTAGAAGGAAGCGGAAACTCAATACTAAATTGGAAACAAGGGATAAACCTCTATTCCTCTTCAAAAGACAGGGGAAGAGACGTTAGAAGTATAGAGTTGAAGTGGACTTTAGAAGGAACCGGAAACTCAATACTAAATTGGAAACAAGGGATAAACCTCTATTCCTCTTCAAAAGACAGGGGAAGAGACGTTAGAAGTATAGAGTTGAAGTGGACTTTAGAAGGAACCGGAAACTCAATACTAAATTGGAAACAAGGGATAAACCTCTATTCCTCTTCAAAAGACAGGGGAAGAGACGTTAGAAGTATAGAGTTGAAGTGGACTTTAGAAGGAACCGGAAACTCAATACTAAATTGGAAACAAGGGATAAACCTCTATTCCTCTTCAAAAGACAGGGGAAGAGACGTTAGAAGTATAGAGTTGAAGTGGACTTTAGAAGGAACCGGAAACTCAATACTAAACAGGAAACAAGGGATAAACCTCTATTCCTCTTCAAAAGACAGGGGAAGAGACGTTAGAAGTATAGAGTTGAAGTGGACTTTAGAAGGAACCGGAAACTCAATACTAAACAGGAAACAAGGGATAAACCTCTATTCCTCTTCAAAAGACAGGGGAAGAGACGTTAGAAGTATAGAGTTGAAGTAGACTTTAGAAGGAACCGGAAACTCAATACTAAACAGGAAACAAGGGATAAACCTCTATTCCTCTTCAAAAGACAGGGGAAGAGACGTTAGAAGTATAGAGTTGAAGTGGACTTTAGAAGGAACCGGAAACTCAATACTAAACAGGAAACAAGGGATAAACCTCTATTCCTCTTCAAAAGACAGGGGAAGAGACGTTAGAAGTATAGAGTTGAAGTGGACTTTAGAAGGAACCGGAAACTCAATACTAAACAGGAAACAAGGGATAAACCTCTATTCCTCTTCAAAAGACAGGGGAAGAGACGTTAGAAGTATAGAGTTGAAGTGGACTTTAGAAGGAACCGGAAACTCAATACTAAACAGGAAACAAGGGATAAACCTCTATTCCTCTTCAAAAGACAGGGGAAGAGACGTTAGAAGTATAGAGTTGAAGTAGACTTTAGAAGGAACCGGAAACTCAATACTAAACAGGAAACAAGGGATAAACCTCTATTCCTCTTCAAAAGACAGGGGAAGAGACGTTAGAAGTATAGAGTTGAAGTGGACTTTAGAAGGAACCGGAAACTCAATACTAAATTGGAAACAAGGGATAAACCTCTATTCCTCTTCAAAAGACAGGGGAAGAGACGTTAGAAGTATAGAGTTGAAGTGGACTTTAGAAGGAACCGGAAACTCAATACTAAATTGGAAACAAGGGATAAACCTCTATTCCTCTTCAAAAGACAGGGGAAGAGACGTTAGAAGTATAGAGTTGAAGTGGACTTTAGAAGGAACCGGAAACTCAATACTAAACAGGAAACAAGGGATAAACCTCTATTCCTCTTCAAAAGACAGGGGAAGAGACGTTAGAAGTATAGAGTTGAAGTGGACTTTAGAAGGAACCGGAAACTCAATACTAAATTGGAAACAAGGGATAAACCTCTATTCCTCTTCAAAAGACAGGGGAAGAGACGTTAGAAGTATAGAGTTGAAGTGGACTTTAGAAGGAACCGGAAACTCAATACTAAATTGGAAACAAGGGATAAACCTCTATTCCTCTTCAAAAGACAGGGGAAGAGACGTTAGAAGTATAGAGTTGAAGTAGACTTTAGAAGGAACCGGAAACTCAATACTAAACAGGAAACAAGGGATAAACTTCTATTCCTCTTCAAAAGACAGGGGAAGAGACGTTAGAAGTATAGAGTTGAAGTGGACTTTAGAAGGAACCGGAAACTCAATACTAAATTGGAAACAAGGGATAAACCTCTATTCCTCTTCAAAAGACAGGGGAAGAGACGTTAGAAGTATAGAGTTGAAGTGGACTTTAGAAGGAACCGGAAACTCAATACTAAATTGGAAACAAGGGATAAACCTCTATTCCTCTTCAAAAGACAGGGGAAGAGACGTTAGAAGTATAGAGTTGAAGTGGACTTTAGAAGGAACCGGAAACTCAATACTAAACAGGAAACAAGGGATAAACCTCTATTCCTCTTCAAAAGACAGGGGAAGAGACGTTAGAAGTATAGAGTTGAAGTGGACTTTAGAAGGAACCGGAAACTCAATACTAAACAGGAAACAAGGGATAAACCTCTATTCCTCTTCAAAAGACAGGGGAAGAGACGTTAGAAGTATAGAGTTGAAGTAGACTTTAGAAGGAACCGGAAACTCAATACTAAACAGGAAACAAGGGATAAACCTCTATTCCTCTTCAAAAGACAGGGGAAGAGACGTTAGAAGTATAGAGTTGAAGTGGACTTTAGAAGGAACCGGAAACTCAATACTAAACAGGAAACAAGGGATAAACCTCTATTCCTCTTCAAAAGACAGGGGAAGAGACGTTAGAAGTATAGAGTTGAAGTGGACTTTAGAAGGAACCGGAAACTCAATACTAAACAGGAAACAAGGGATAAACCTCTATTCCTCTTCAAAAGACAGGGGAAGAGACGTTAGAAGTATAGAGTTGAAGTGGACTTTAGAAGGAACCGGAAACTCAATACTAAACAGGAAACAAGGGATAAACCTCTATTCCTCTTCAAAAGACAGGGGAAGAGACGTTAGAAGTATAGAGTTGAAGTGGACTTTAGAAGGAACCGGAAACTCAATACTAAACAGGAAACAAGGGATAAACCTCTATTCCTCTTCAAAAGACAGGGGAAGAGACGTTAGAAGTATAGAGTTGAAGTAGACTTTAGAAGGAACCGGAAACTCAATACTAAACAGGAAACAAGGGATAAACCTCTATTCCTCTTCAAAAGACAGGGGAAGAGACGTTAGAAGTATAGAGTTGAAGTGGACTTTAGAAGGAACCGGAAACTCAATACTAAATTGGAAACAAGGGATAAACCTCTATTCCTCTTCAAAAGACAGGGGAAGAGACGTTAGAAGTATAGAGTTGAAGTGGACTTTAGAAGGAACCGGAAACTCAATACTAAATTGGAAACAAGGGATAAACCTCTATTCCTCTTCAAAAGACAGGGGAAGAGACATTAGAAGTATAGAGTTGAAGTGGACTTTAGAAGGAACCGGAAACTCAATACTAAACAGGAA
Organism: Acanthosepion esculentum; assembly: GCA_964036315.1. Lineage (NCBI taxonomy): Eukaryota > Metazoa > Mollusca > Cephalopoda > Sepiida > Sepiidae > Acanthosepion > Acanthosepion esculentum. Next base: position 13,030,752 of record OZ038490.1, on the reverse strand, counting down.
ACAAGGGATAAACCTCTATTCCTCTTCAAAAGACAGGGGAAGAGACGTTAGAAGTATAGAGTTGAAGTAGACATTAGAAGGAACCGGAAACTCAATACTAAACAGGAAACAAGGGATAAACCTCTATTCCTCTTCAAAAGACAGGGGAAGAGACGTTAGAAGTATAGAGTTGAAGTGGACTTTAGAAGGAACCGGAAACTCAATACTAAATTGGAAACAAGGGATAAACCTCTATTCCTCTTCAAAAGACAGGGGAAGAGACGTTAGAAGTATAGAGTTGAAGTGGACTTTAGAAGGAACCGGAAACTCAATACTAAATTGGAAACAAGGGATAAACCTCTATTCCTCTTCAAAAGACAGGGGAAGAGACGTTAGAAGTATAGAGTTGAAGTAGACTTTAGAAGGAACCGGAAACTCAATACTAAACAGGAAACAAGGGATAAACCTCTATTCCTCTTCAAAAGACAGGGGAAGAGACGTTAGAAGTATAGAGTTGAAGTGGACTTTAGAAGGAACCGGAAACTCAATACTAAACAGGAAACAAGGGATAAACCTCTATTCCTCTTCAAAAGACAGGGGAAGAGACGTTAGAAGTATAGAGTTGAAGTGGACTTTAGAAGGAACCGGAAACTCAATACTAAACAGGAAACAAGGGATAAACCTCTATTCCTCTTCAAAAGACAGGGGAAGAGACGTTAGAAGTATAGAGTTGAAGTGGACTTTAGAAGGAACCGGAAACTCAATACTAAACAGGAAACAAGGGATAAACCTCTATTCCTCTTCAAAAGACAGGGGAAGAGACGTTAGAAGTATAGAGTTGAAGTAGACTTTAGAAAGAACTGGAAACTCAATACTAAACAGGAAACAAGGGATAAACCTCTATTCCTCTTCAAGAGACAGGGGAAGAGTCGTTAGAAGTATAGAGTTGAAGTAGACTTTAGAAGGAACCGGAAACTCAATACTAAATTGGAAACAAGGGATAAACCTCTATTCCTCTTCAAAAGACAGGGGAAGAGACGTTAGAAGTATAGAGTTGAAGTAGACTTTAGAAGGAACCGGAAACTCAATACTAAACAGGAAACAAGGGATACACCTCTATTCCTCTTCAAAAGACAGGGGAAGAGAATTTAGAAGTATAGAGTTGAAGTGGACTTTAGAAGGAACCGGAAACTCAATACTAAATTGGAAACAAGGGATAAACCTCTATTCCTCTTCAAAAGACAGGGGAAGAGACGTTAGAAGTATAGAGTTGAAGTGGACTTTAGAAGGAACCGGAAACTCAATACTAAATTGGAAACAAGGGATAAACCTCTATTCCTATTCAAAAGACAGGGGAAGAGTCGTTAGAAGTATAGAGTTGAAGTGGACTTTAGAAGGAACCGGAAACTCAATACTAAATTGGAAACAAGGGATAAACCTCTATTCCTCTTCAAAAGACAGGGGAAGAGACGTTAGAAGTATAGAGTTGAAGTGGGCTTTAGAAGGAACCGGAAACTCAATACTAAATTGGAAACAAGGGATAAACCTCTATTCCTCTTCAAAAGACAGGGGAAGAGACGTTAGAAGTATAGAGTTGAAGTGGACTTTAGAAGGAACCGGAAACTCAATACTAAATTGGAAACAAGGGATAAACCTCTATTCCTCTTCAAAAGACAGGGGAAGAGACGTTAGAAGTATAGAGTTGAAGTGGACTTTAGAAGGAACCGGAAACTCAATACTAAATTGGAAACAAGGGATAAACCTCTATTCCTCTTCAAAAGACAGGGGAAGAGACGTTAGAAGTATAGAGTTGAAGTGGACTTTAGAAGGAACCGGAAACTCAATACTAAATTGGAAACAAGGGATAAACCTCTATTCCTCTTCAAAAGACAGGGGAAGAGACGTTAGAAGTATAGAGTTGAAGTGGACTTTAGAAGGAACCGGAAACTCAATACTAAACAGGAAACAAGGGATAAACCTCTATTCCTCTTCAAAAGACAGGGGAAGAGTCGTTAGAAGTATAGAGTTGAAGTAGACTTTAGAAGGAACCGGAAACTCAATACTAAACAGGAAACAAGGGATAAACCTCTATTACTCTTCAAAAGACAGGGGAAGAGACGTTAGAAGTATAGAGTTGAAGTAGACTTTAGAAGGAACCGGAAACTCAATACTAAACAGGAAACAAGGGATAAACCTCTATTCCTCTTCAAAAGACAGGGGAAGAGACGTTAGAAGTATAGAGTTGAAGTGGACTTTAGAAGGAACCGGAAACTCAATACTAAATTGGAAACAAGGGATAAACCTCTATTCCTCTTCAAAAGACAGGGGAAGAGACGTTAGAAGTATAGAGTTGAAGTGGACTTTAGAAGGAACCGGAAACTCAATACTAAATTGGAAACAAGGGATAAACCTCTATTCCTCTTCAAAAGACAGGGGAAGAGACGTTAGAAGTATAGAGTTGAAGTGGACTTTAGAAGGAACCGGAAACTCAATACTAAATTGGAAACAAGGGATAAACCTCTATTCCTATTCAAAAGACAGGGGAAGAGTCGTTAGAAGTATAGAGTTGAAGTGGACTTTAGAAGGAACCGGAAACTCAATACTAAATTGGAAACAAGGGATAAACCTCTATTCCTCTTCAAAAGACAGCGGAAGAGACGTTAGAAGTATAGAGTTGAAGTGGACTTTAGAAGGAACCGGAAACTCAATACTAAATTGGAAACAAGGGATAAACCTCTATTCCTATTCAAAAGACAGGGGAAGAGTCGTTAGAAGTATAGAGTTGAAGTGGACTTTAGAAGGAACCGGAAACTCAATACTAAATTGGAAACAAGGGATAAACCTCTATTCCTCTTCAAAAGACAGGGGAAGAGACGTTAGAAGTATAGAGTTGAAGTGGACTTTAGAAGGAACCGGAAACTCAATACTAAATTGGAAACAAGGGATAAACCTCTATTCCTATTCAAAAGACAGGGGAAGAGTCGTTAGAAGTATAGAGTTGAAGTGGACTTTAGAAGGAACCGGAAACTCAATACTAAATTGGAAACAAGGGATAAACCTCTATTCCTCTTCAAAAGACAGGGGAAGAGACGTTAGAAGTATAGAGTTGAAGTGGACTTTAGAAGGAACCGGAAACTCAATACTAAATTGGAAACAAGGGATAAACCTCTATTCCTATTCAAAAGACAGGGGAAGAGTCGTTAGAAGTATAGAGTTGAAGTGGACTTTAGAAGGAACCGGAAACTCAATACTAAATTGGAAACAAGGGATAAACCTCTATTCCTCTTCAAAAGACAGGGGAAGAGACGTTAGAAGTATAGAGTTGAAGTGGACTTTAGAAGGAACCGGAAACTCAATACTAAACAGGAAACAAGGGATAAACCTCTATTCCTATTCAAAAGACAGGGGAAGAGTCGTTAGAAGTATAGAGTTGAAGTGGACTTTAGAAGGAACCGGAAACTCAATACTAAATTGGAAACAAGGGATAAACCTCTATTCCTCTTCAAAAGACAGGGGAAGAGACGTTAGAAGTATAGAGTTGAAGTGGACTTTAGAAGGAACCGGAAACTCAATACTAAATTGGAAACAAGGGATAAACCTCTATTCCTCTTCAAAAGACAGGGGAAGAGACGTTAGAAGTATAGAGTTGAAGTGGACTTTAGAAGGAACCGGAAACTCAATACTAAACAGGAAACAAGGGATAAACCTCTATTCCTCTTCAAAAGACAGGGGAAGAGACGTTAGAAGTATAGAGTTGAAGTAGACTTTAGAAAGAACCGGAAACTCAATACTAAACAGGAAACAAGGGATAAACCTCTATTCCTCTTCAAAAGACAGGGGAAGAGACGTTAGAAGTATAGAGTTGAAGTGGACTTTAGAAGGAACCGGAAACTCAATACTAAACAGGAAACAATGTATAAACCTCTATTCCTCTTCAAAAGACAGGGGAAGAGACGTTAGAAGTATAGAGTTGAAGTGGACTTTAGAAGGAACCGGAAACTCAATACTAAACAGGAAACAAGGGATAAACCTCTATTCCTCTTCAAAAGACAGGGGAAGAGACGTTAGAAGTATAGAGTTGAAGTAGACTTTAGAAGGAACCGGAAACTCAATACTAAACAGGAAACAAGGGATAAACCTCTATTCCTCTTCAAAAGACAGGGGAAGAGACGTTAGAAGTATAGAGTTGAAGTGGACTTTAGAAGGAACCGGAAACTCAATACTAAACAGGAAACAAGGGATAAACCTCTATTCCTCTTCAAAAGACAGGGGAAGAGACGTTAGAAGTATAGAGTTGAAGTGGACTTTAGAAGGAACCGGAAACTCAATACTAAACAGGAAACAAGGGATAAACCTCTATTCCTCTTCAAAAGACAGGGGAAGAGACGTTAGAAGTATAGAGTTGAAGTAGACTTTAGAAGGAACCGGAAACTCAATACTAAACAGGAAACAAGGGATAAACCTCTATTCCTCTTCAAAAGACAGGGGAAGAGACGTTAGAAGTATAGAGTTGAAGTGGACTTTAGAAGGAACCGGAAACTCAATACTAAACAGGAAACAAGGGATAAACCTCTATTCCTCTTCAAAAGACAGGGGAAGAGACGTTAGAAGTATAGAGTTGAAGTGGACTTTAGAAGGAACCGGAAACTCAATACTAAACAGGAAACAAGGGATAAACCTCTATTCCTGTTCAAAAGACAGGGGAAGAGACGTTAGAAGTATAGAGTTGAAGTGGACTTTAGAAGGAACCGGAAACTCAATACTAAACAGGAAACAAGGGATAAACCTCTATTCCTCTTCAAAAGACAGGGGAAGAGACGTTAGAAGTATAGAGTTGAAGTGGACTTTAGAAGGAACCGGAAACTCAATACTAAACAGGAAACAAGGGATAAACCTCTATTCCTCTTCAAAAGACAGGGGAAGAGACGTTAGAAGTATAGAGTTGAAGTGGACTTTAGAAGGAACCGGAAACTCAATACTAAACAGGAAACAAGGGATAAACCTCTATTCCTCTTCAAAAGACAGGGGAAGAGACGTTAGAAGTATAGAGTTGAAGTGGACTTTAGAAGGAACCGGAAACTCAATACTAAACAGGAAACAAGAGATAAACATCTATACCTCTTCAAAAGACAGGCGAAGAGACGTTAGAAGTATAGAGTTGAAGTGGACTTTAGAAGGAACCGGAAACTCAATACTAAACAGGAAACAAGGGATAAACCTCTATTCCTCTTCAAAAGACAGGGGAAGAGACGTTAGAAGTATAGAGTTGAAGTAGACTTTAGAAGGAACCGGAAACTCAATACTAAACAGGAAACAAGGGATAAACCTCTATTCCTCTTCAAAAGACAGGGGAAGAGACGTTAGAAGTATAGAGTTGAAGTGGACTTTAGAAGGAACCGGAAACTCAATACTAAATTGGAAACAAGGGATAAACCTCTATTCCTCTTCAAAAGACAGGGGAAGAGACGTTAGAAGTATAGAGTTGAAGTAGACTTTAGAAGGAACCGGAAACTCAATACTAAACAGGAAACAAGGGATAAACCTCTATTCCTGTTCAAAAGACAGGGGAAGAGACGTTAGAAGTATAGAGTTGAAGTGGACTTTAGAAGGAACCGGAAACTCAATACTAAACAGGAAACAAGGGATAAACCTCTATTCCTCTTCAAAAGACAGGGGAAGAGACGTTAGAAGTATAGAGTTGAAGTGGACTTTAGAAGGAACCGGAAACTCAATACTAAACAGGAAACAAGGGATAAACCTCTATTCCTGTTCAAAAGTCAGGGGAAGAGACGTTAGAAGTATAGAGTTGAAGTAGACTTTAGAAGGAACCGGAAACTCAATACTAAACAGGAAACAAGGGATAAACCTCTATTCCTCTTCAAAAGACAGGGGAAGAGACGTTAGAAGTATAGAGTTGAAGTGGACTTTAGAAGGAACCGGAAACTCAATACTAAACAGGAAACAAGGGATAAACCTCTATTCCTCTTCAAAAGACAGGGGAAGAGACGTTAGAAGTATAGAGTTGAAGTGGACTTTAGAAGGAACCGGAAACTCAATACTAAACAGGAAACAAGGGATAAACCTCTATTCCTCTTCAAAAGACAGGGGAAGAGACGTTAGAAGTATAGAGTTGAAGTGGACTTTAGAAGGAACCGGAAACTCAATACTAAACAGGAAACAAGGGATAAACCTCTATTCCTCTTCAAAAGACAGGGGAAGAGACGTTAGAAGTATAGAGTTGAAGTAGACTTTAGAAGGAACCGGAAACTCAATACTAAACAGGAAACAAGGGATAAACCTCTATTCCTCTTCAAAAGACAGGGGAAGAGACGTTAGAAGTATAGAGTTGAAGTGGACTTTAGAAGGAACCGGAAACTCAATACTAAATTGGAAACAAGGGATAAACCTCTATTCCTCTTCAAAAGACAGGGGAAGAGACGTTAGAAGTATAGAGTTGAAGTGGACTTTAGAAGGAACCGGAAACTCAATACTAAATTGGAAACAAGGGATAAACCTCTATTCCTCTTCAAAAGTCAGGGGAAGAGACGTTAGAAGTATAGAGTTGAAGTGGACTTTAGAAGGAACCGGAAACTCAATACTAAATTGGAAACAAGGGATAAACCTCTATTCCTCTTCAAAAGACAGGGGAAGAGACGTTAGAAGTATAGAGTTGAAGTGGACTTTAGAAGGAACCGGAAACTCAATACTAAACAGGAAACAAGGGATAAACCTCTATTCCTCTTCAAAAGACAGGGGAAGAGACGTTAGAAGTATAGAGTTGAAGTAGACTTTAGAAAGAACCGGAAACTCAATACTAAACAGGAAACAAGGGATAAACCTCTATTCCTCTTCAAAAGACAGGGGAAGAGACGTTAGAAGTATAGAGTTGAAGTAGACTTTAGAAGGAACCGGAAACTCAATACTAAACAGGAAACAAGGGATAAACCTCTATTCCTCTTCAAAAGACAGGGGAAGAGACGTTAGAAGTATAGAGTTGAAGTGGACTTTAGAAGGAACCGGAAACTCAATACTAAATTGGAAACAAGGGATAAACCTCTATTCCTCTTCAAAAGACAGGGGAAGAGACGTTAGAAGTATAGAGTTGAAGTGGACTTTAGAAGGAACCGGAAACTCAATACTAAATTGGAAACAAGGGATAAACCTCTATTCCTCTTCAAAAGACAGGGGAAGAGACGTTAGAAGTATAGAGTTGAAGTGGACTTTAGAAGGAACCGGAAACTCAATACTAAATTGGAAACAAGGGATAAACCTCTATTCCTCTTCAAAAGACAGGGGAAGAGACGTTAGAAGTATAGAGTTGAAGTGGACTTTAGAAGGAACCGGAAACTCAATACTAAATTGGAAACAAGGGATAAACCTCTATTCCTCTTCAAAAGACAGGGGAAGAGACGTTAGAAGTATAGAGTTGAAGTGGACTTTAGAAGGAACCGGAAACTCAATACTAAACAGGAAACAAGGGATAAACCTCTATTCCTCTTCAAAAGACAGGGGAAGAGACGTTAGAAGTATAGAGTTGAAGTGGACTTTAGAAGGAACCGGAAACTCAATACTAAACAGGAAACAAGGGATAAACCTCTATTCCTCTTCAAAAGACAGGGGAAGAGACGTTAGAAGTATAGAGTTGAAGTGGACTTTAGAAGGAACCGGAAACTCAATACTAAATTGGAAACAAGGGATAAACCTCTATTCCTCTTCAAAAGACAGGGGAAGAGACGTTAGAAGTATAGAGTTGAAGTGGACTTTAGAAGGAACCGGAAACTCAATACTAAACAGGAAACAAGGGATAAACCTCTATTCCTCTTCAAAAGACAGGGGAAGAGACGTTAGAAGTATAGAGTTGAAGTGGACTTTAGAAGGAACCGGAAACTCAATACTAAATTGGAAACAAGGGATAAACCTCTATTCCTCTTCAAAAGACAGGGGAAGAGACGTTAGAAGTATAGAGTTGAAGTGGACTTTAGAAGGAACCGGAAACTCAATACTAAACAGGAAACAAGGGATAAACCTCTATTCCTCTTCAAAAGACAGGGGAAGAGACGTTAGAAGTATAGAGTTGAAGTGGACTTTAGAAGGAACCGGAAACTCAATACTAAACAGGAAACAAGGGATAAACCTCTATTCCTCTTCAAAAGACAGGGGAAGAGACGTTAGAAGTATAGAGTTGAAGTGGACTTTAGAAGGAACCGGAAACTCAATACTAAATTGGAAACAAGGGATAAACCTCTATTCCTCTTCAAAAGACAGGGGAAGAGACGTTAGAAGTATAGAGTTGAAGTGGACTTTAGAAGGAACCGGAAACTCAATACTAAACAGGAAACAAGGGATAAACCTCTATTCATCTTCAAAAGACAGGGGAAGAGACGTTAGAAGTATAGAGTTGAAGTGGACTTTAGAAGGAACCGGAAACTCAATACTAAACAGGAAACAAGGGATAAACCTCTATTCCTCTTCAAAAGACAGGGGAAGAGACGTTAGAAGTATAGAGTTGAAGTGGACTTTAGAAGGAACCGGAAACTCAATACTAAACAGGAAACAAGGGATAAACCTCTATTCCTCTTCAAAAGACAGGGGAAGAGACGTTAGAAGTATAGAGTTGAAGTGGACTTTAGAAGGAACCGGAAACTCAATACTAAACAGGAAACAAGGGATAAACCTCTATTCCTCTTCAAAAGACAGGGGAAGAGACGTTAGAAGTATAGAGTTGAAGTGGACTTTAGAAGGAACCGGAAACTCAATACTAAACAGGAAACAAGGGATAAACCTCTATTCCTCTTCAAAAGACAGGGGAAGAGACGTTAGAAGTATAGAGTTGAAGTGGACTTTAGAAGGAACCGGAAACTCAATACTAAATTGGAAACAAGGGATAAACCTCTATTCCTCTTCAAAAGACAGGGGAAGAGACGTTAGAAGTATAGAGTTGAAGTGGACTTTAGAAGGAACCGGAAACTCAATACTAAACAGGAAACAAGGGATAAACCTCTATTCCTCTTCAAAAGACAGGGGAAGAGACGTTAGAAGTATAGAGTTGAAGTGGACTTTAGAAGGAACCGGAAACTCAATACTAAACAGGAAACAAGGGATAAACCTCTATTCCTCTTCAAAAGACAGGGGAAGAGACGTTAGAAGTATAGAGTTGAAGTGGACTTTAGAAGGAACCGGAAACTCAATACTAAATTGGAAACAAGGGATAAACCTCTATTCCTCTTCAAAAGACAGGGGAAGAGACGTTAGAAGTATAGAGTTGAAGTGGACTTTAGAAGGAACCGGAAACTCAATACTAAACAGGAAACAAGGGATAAACCTCTATTCCTCTTCAAAAGACAGGGGAAGAGACGTTAGAAGTATAGAGTTGAAGTGGACTTTAGAAGGAACCGGAAACTCAATACTAAACAGGAAACAAGGGATAAACCTCTATTCCTCTTCAAAAGACAGGGGAAGAGACGTTAGAAGTATAGAGTTGAAGTGGACTTTAGAAGGAACCGGAAACTCAATACTAAACAGGAAACAAGGGATAAACCTCTATTCCTCTTCAAAAGACAGGGGAAGAGACGTTAGAAGTATAGAGTTGAAGTAGACTTTAGAAAGAACCGGAAACTCAATATTAAACAGGAAACAAGGGATAAACCTCTATTCCTCTTCAAAAGACAGGGGAAGAGACGTTAGAAGTATAGAGTTGAAGTGGACTTTAGAAGGAACCGGAAACTCAATACTAAACAGGAAACAAGGGATAAACCTCTATTCCTCTTCAAAAGACAGGGGAAGAGACGTTAGAAGTATAGAGTTGAAGTGGACTTTAGAAGGAACCGGAAACTCAATACTAAACAGGAAACAAGGGATAAACCTCTATTCCTCTTCAAAAGACAGGGGAAGAGACGTTAGAAGTATAGAGTTGAAGTGGACTTTAGAAGGAACCGGAAACTCAATACTAAACAGGAAACAAGGGATAAACCTCTATTCCTCTTCAAAAGACAGGGGAAGAGACGTTAGAAGTATAGAGTTGAAGTGGACTTTAGAAGGAACCGGAAACTCAATACTAAATTGGAAACAAGGGATAAACCTCTATTCCTCTTCAAAAGACAGGGGAAGAGACGTTAGAAGTATAGAGTTGAAGTAGACTTTAGAAGGAACCGGAAACTCAATACTAAATTGGAAACAAGGGATAAACCTCTATTCCTCTTCAAAAGACAGGGGAAGAGACGTTAGAAGTATAGAGTTGAAGTAGACTTTAGAAGGAACCGGAAACTCAATACTAAACAGGAAACAAGGGATAAACCTCTATTCCTATTCAAAAGACAGGGGAAGAGTCGTTAGAAGTATAGAGTTGAAGTAGACTTTAGAAGGAACCGGAAACTCAATACTAAACAGTAAACAAGGGATAAACCTCTATTCCTCTTCAAAAGACAGGGGAAGAGACGTTAGAAGTATAGAGTTGAAGTGGACTTTAGAAGGAACCGGAAACTCAATACTAAACAGGAAACAAGGGATAAACCTCTATTCCTCTTCAAAAGACAGGGGAAGAGACGTTAGAAGTATAGAGTTGAAGTGGACTTTAGAAGGAACCGGAAACTCAATACTAAACAGGAAACAAGGGATAAACCTCTATTCCTCTTCAAAAGACAGGGGAAGAGACGTTAGAAGTATAGAGTTGAAGTGGACTTTAGAAGGAACCGGAAACTCAATACTAAACAGGAAACAAGGGATAAACCTCTATTCCTCTTCAAAAGACAGGGGAAGAGACGTTAGAAGTATAGAGTTGAAGTGGACTTTAGAAGGAACCGGAAACTCAATACTAAATTGGAAACAAGGGATAAACCTCTATTCCTCTTCAAAAGACAGGGGAAGAGACGTTAGAAGTATAGAGTTGAAGTGGACTTTAGAAGGAACCGGAAACTCAATACTAAACAGGAAACAAGGGATAAACCTCTATTCCTCTTCAAAAGACAGGGGAAGAGACGTTAGAAGTATAGAGTTGAAGTGGACTTTAGAAGGAACCGGAAACTCAATACTAAACAGGAAACAAGGGATAAACCTCTATTCCTCTTCAAAAGACAGGGGAAGAGACGTTAGAAGTATAGAGTTGAAGTGGACTTTAGAAGGAACCGGAAACTCAATACTAAACAGGAAACAAGGGATAAACCTCTATTCCTCTTCAAAAGACAGGGGAAGAGACGTTAGAAGTATAGAGTTGAAGTGGACTTTAGAAGGAACCGGAAACTCAATACTAAATTGGAAACAAGGGATAAACCTCTATTCCTCTTCAAAAGACAGGGGAAGAGACGTTAGAAGTATAGAGTTGAAGTGGACTTTAAAAGGAACCGGAAACTCAATACTAAATTGGAAACAAGGGATAAACCTCTATTCCTCTTCAAAAGACAGGGGAAGAGACGTTAGAAGTATAGAGTTGAAGTGGACTTTAGAAGGAACCGGAAACTCAATACTAAACAGGAAACAAGGGATAAACCTCTATTCCTCTTCAAAAGACAGGGGAAGAGACGTTAGAAGTATAGAGTTGAAGTGGACTTTAGAAGGAACCGGAAACTCAATACTAAACAGGAAACAAGGGATAAACCTCTATTCCTCTTCAAAAGACAGGGGAAGAGACGTTAGAAGTATAGAGTTGAAGTGGACTTTAGAAGGAACCGGAAACTCAATACTAAACAGGAAACAAGGGATAAACCTCTATTCCTCTTCAAAAGACAGGGGAAGAGACGTTAGAAGTATAGAGTTGAAGTGGACTTTAGAAGGAACCGGAAACTCAATACTAAATTGGAAACAAGGGATAAACCTCTATTCCTCTTCAAAAGACAGGGGAAGAGACGTTAGAAGTATAGAGTTGAAGTGGACTTTAGAAGGAACCGGAAACTCAATACTAAATTGGAAACAAGGGATAAACCTCTATTCCTCTTCAAAAGACAGGGGAAGAGACGTTAGAAGTATAGAGTTGAAGTGGACTTTAGAAGGAACCGGAAACTCAATACTAAATTGGAAACAAGGGATAAACCTCTATTCCTCTTCAAAAGACAGGGGAAGAGACGTTAGAAGTATAGAGTTGAAGTGGACTTTAGAAGGAACCGGAAACTCAATACTAAACAGGAAACAAGGGATAAACCTCTATTCCTCTTCAAAAGACAGGGGAAGAGACGTTAGAAGTATAGAGTTGAAGTAGACTTTAGAAGGAACCGGAAACTCAATACTAAACAGGAAACAAGGGATAAACCTCTATTCCTCTTCAAAAGACAGGGGAAGAGACGTTAGAAGTATAGAGTTGAAGTGGAATTTAGAAGGAACCGGAAACTCAATACTAAACAGGAAACAAGGGATAAACCTCTATTCCTCTTCAAAAGACAGGGGAAGAGACGTTAGAAGTATAGAGTTGAAGTGGACTTTAGAAGGAACCGGAAACTCAATACTAAATTGGAAACAAGGGATAAACCTCTATTCCTCTTCAAAAGACAGGGGAAGAGACGTTAGAAGTATAGAGTTGAAGTGGACTTTAGAAGGAACCGGAAACTCAATACTAAACAGGAAACAAGGGATAAACCTCTATTCCTCTTCAAAAGACAGGGGAAGAGACGTTAGAAGTATAGAGTTGAAGTAGACTTTAGAAGGAACCGGAAACTCAATACTAAACAGGAAACAAGGGATAAACCTCTATTCCTCTTCAAAAGACAGGGGAAGAGACGTTAGAAGTATAGAGTTGAAGTGGACTTTAGAAGGAACCGGAAACTCAATACTAAACAAGAAACAAGGGATAAACCTCTATTCCTCTTCAAAAGACAGGGGAAGAGACGTAAGAAGTATAGAGTTGAAGTGGACTTTAGAAGGAACCGGAAACTCAATACTAAATTGGAAACAAGGGATAAACCTCTATTCCTCTTCAAAAGACAGGGGAAGAGACGTTAGAAGTATAGAGTTGAAGTGGACTTTAGAAGGAACCGGAAACTCAATACTAAATTGGAAACAAGGGATAAACCTCTATTCCTCCTCAAAAGACAGGGGAAGAGACGTTAGAAGTATAGAGTTGAAGTAGACTTTAGAAGGAACCGGAAACTCAATACTAAACAGGAAACAAGGGATAAACCTCTATTCCTCTTCAAAAGACAGGGGAAGAGACGTTAGAAGTATAGAGTTGAAGTGGACTTTAGAAGGAACCGGAAACTCAATACTAAACAGGAAACAAGGGATAAACCTCTATTCCTCTTCAAAAGACAGGGGAAGAGACGTTAGAAGTATAGAGTTGAAGTGGACTTTAGAAGGAACCGGAAACTCAATACTAAATTGGAAACAAGGGATAAACCTCTATTCCTCTTCAAAAGACAGGGGAAGAGACGTTAGAAGTATAGAGTTGAAGTGGACTTTAGAAGGAACCGGAAACTCAATACTAAACAGGAAACAAGGGATAAACCTCTATTCCTCTTCAAAAGACAGGGGAAGAGACGTTAGAAGTATAGAGTTGAAGTAGACTTTAGAAGGAACCGGAAACTCAATACTAAACAGGAAACAAGGGATAAACCTCTATTCCTCTTCAAAAGACAGGGGAAGAGACGTTAGAAGTATAGAGTTGAAGTGGACTTTAGAAGGAACCGGAAACTCAATACTAAATTGGAAACAAGGGATAAACCTCTATTCCTATTCAAAAGACAGGGGAAGAGTCGTTAGAAGTATAGAGTTGAAGTGGACTTTAGAAGGAACCGGAAACTCAATACTAAACAGGAAACAAGGGATAAACCTCTATTCCTCTTCAAAAGACAGGGGAAGAGACGTTAGAAGTATAGAGTTGAAGTGGACTTTAGAAGGAACCGGAAACTCAATACTAAATTGGAAACAAGGGATAAACCTCTATTCCTCTTCAAAAGACAGGGAAGAGACGTTAGAAGTATAGAGTTGAAGTAGACTTTAGAAGGAACCGGAAACTCAATACTAAACAGGAAACAAGGGATAAACCTCTATTCCTATTCAAAAGACAGGGGAAGAGTCGTTAGAAGTATAGAGTTGAAGTAGACTTTAGAAGGAACCGGAAACTCAATACTAAACAGTAAACAAGGGATAAACCTCTATTTTTCTCCAAAGACAGGGGAAGAGACGTTAGAAGTATAGAGTTGAAGTGGACTTTAGAAGGAACCTGAAACTCAATACGAAACAGGAAACAAGGGATAAACCTCTATTCCTCTTCAAAAGACAGGGGAAGAGACGTTAGAAGTATAGAGTTGAAGTGGACTTTAGAAGGAACCGGAAACTCAATACTAAACAGGAAACAAGGGATAAAACTCTATTCCTCTTCAAAAGACAGGGGAAGAGACGTTAGAATTATAGAGTTGAAGTGGACTTTAGAAGGAACCGGAAACTCAATACTAAACAGGAAACAAGGGATAAACCTCTATTCCTCTTCAAAAGACAGGGGAAGAGACGTTAGAAGTATAGAGTTGAAGTAGACTTTAGAAGGAACAGGAAACTCAATACTAAACAGGAAACAAGGGATAAACCTCTATTCCTATTCAAAAGACAGGGGAAGAGTCGTTAGAAGTATAGAGTTGAAGTAGACTTTAGAAGGAACCGGAAACTCAATACTAAACAGGAAACAAGGGATAAACCTCTATTCCTCTTCAAGAGACAGGGGAAGAGACGTTAAAGTATAGATTTGAAGTAGACTTTAGAAGGAACCGGAAACTCAATACTAAACAGGAAACAAGGGATAAACCTCTATTCCTCTTCAAAAGACAGGGGAAGAGACGTTAGAAGTATAGAGTTGAAGTGGACTTTAGAAGGAACCGGAAACTCAATACTAAATTGGAAACAAGGGATAAACCTCTATTCCTCTTCAAAAGACAGGGGAAGAGACGTTAGAAGTATAGAGTTGAAGTAGACTTTAGAAGGAACCGGAAACACAATACTAAACAGGAAACAAGGGATAAACCTCTATTCCTATTCAAAAGACAGGGGAAGAGTCGTTAGAAGTATAGAGTTGAAGTAGACTTTAGAAGGAACCGGAAACTCAATACTAAACAGGAAACAAGGGATAAACCTCTATTTTTCTCCAAAGACAGGGGAAGAGACGTTAGAAGTATAGAGTTGAAATGGACTTTAGAAGGAACCTGAAACTCAATACGAAACAGGAAACAAGGGATAAAACTCTATTCCTCTTCAAAAGACAGGGGAAGAGACGTTAGAAGTATAGAGTTGAAGTAGACTTTAGAAGGAACCGGAAACTCAATACTAAACAGGAAACAAGGGATAAACCTCTATTCCTCTTCAAAGACAGGGGAAGAGACGTTAGAAGTATAGAGTTGAAGTAGACTTTAGAAGGAATCGGAAACTCAATACTAAACAGGAAACAAGGGATAAACCTCTATTCCTCTTCAAAAGACAGGGGAAGAGACGTTAGAAGTATAGAGTTGAAGTGGACTTTAGAAGGAACCGGAAACTGAATACTAAATTGGAAACAAGGGATTAACATCTATTCCTCTTCAAAAGACAGGGGAAGAGACGTTAGAAGTATAGAGTTGAAGTAGACATTAGAAGGAACCGGAAACTCAATACTAAACAGGAAACAAGGGATAAACTTCTATTCCTCTTCAAAAGACAGGGGAAGAGACGTTAGAAGTATAGAGTTGAAGTAGACTTTAGAAGGAACCGGAAACTCAATACTAAACAGGAAACAAGGGATAAACCTCTATTCCTCTTCAAAAGACAGGGGAAGAGACGTTAGAAGTATAGAGTTGAAGTAGACTTTAGAAGGAATCGGAAACTCAATACTAAACAGGAAACAAGGGATAAACCTCTATTCCTCTTCAAAAGACAGGGGAAGAGACGTTAGAAGTATAGAGTTGAAGTAGACATTAGAAAGAACCGGAAACTCAATACTAAACAGGAAACAAGGGATAAACCTCTATTTCTCTTCAAAAGACAGGGGAAGAGACGTTAGAAGTATAGAGTTGAAGTGGACTTTAGAAGGAACCGGAAACTCAATACTAAACAGGAAACAAGGGATAAACCTCTATTCCTCTTCAAAAGACAGGGGAAGAGACGTTAGAAGTATAGAGTTGAAGTAGACTTTAGAAGGAACCGGAAACTCAATACTAAACAGGAAACAAGGGATAAACCTCTATTCCTCTTCAAAAGACAGGGGAAGAGACGTTAGAAGTATAGAGTTGAAGTGGACATTAGAAGGAACCGGAAACTCAATACTAAACAGGAAACAAGGGATAAACATCTATTACTCTTCAAAAGACAGGGGAAGAGACGTTAGAAGTATAGAGTTGAAGTAGACTTTAGAAGGAACCGGAAAATCAATACTAAACAGGAAACAAGGGATAAACATCTATTCCTCTTCAAAAGACAGGGGAAGAGACGTTAGAAGTATAGAGTTGAAGTGGACTTTAGAAGGAACCGGAAACTCAATACTAAACAGGAAACAAGGGATAAACCTCTATTCCTCTTCAAAAGACAGGGGAAGAGACGTTAGAAGTATAGAGTTGAAGTGGACATTAGAAGGAACCGGAAACTCAATACTAAACAGGAAACAAAGGATAAACCTCTATTCCTCTTCAAAAGACAGGGGAAGAGACGTTAGAAGTATAGAGTTGAAGTGGACTTTAGAAGGAACCGGAAACTCAATACAAAACAGGAAACAAGGGATAAACCTCTATTCCTCTTCAAAAGACAGGGGAAGAGACGTTAGAAGTATAGAGTTGAAGTAGACTTTAGAAGGAATCGGAAACTCAATACTAAACAGGAAACAAGGGATAAACCTCTATTCCTCTTCAAAAGACAGGGGAAGAGACGTTAGAAGTATAGAGTTGAAGTAGACTTTAGAAAGAACCGGAAACTCAATACTAAACAGGAAACAAGGGATAAACCTCTATTCCTCTTCAAAAGACAGGGGAAGAGACGTTAGAAGTATAGAGTTGAAGTGGACTTTAGAAGGAACCGGAAACTCAATACTAAACAGGAAACAAGGGATAAACCTCTATTCCTCTTCAAAAGACAGGGGAAGAGACATTAGAAGTATAGAGTTGAAGTGGACTTTAGAAGGAACCGGAAACTCAATACTAAATTGGAAACAAGGGATAAACCTCTATTCCTCTTCAAAAGACAGGGGAAGAGACGTCAGAAGTATAGAGTTGAAGTGGACTTTAGAAGGAACCGGAAACTCAATACTAAACAGGAAACAAGGGATAAACCTCTATTCCTCTTCAAAAGACAGGGGAAGAGACGTTAGAAGTATAGAGTTGAAGTAGACTTTAGAAGGAATCGGAAACTCAATACTAAACAGGAAACAAGGGATAAACCTCTATTCCTCTTCAAAAGACAGGGGAAGAGACGTTAGAAGTATAGAGTTGAAGTGGACTTTAGAAGGAACCGGAAACTCAATACTAAACAGGAAACAAGGGATAAACTTCTATTCCTCTTCAAAAGACAGGGGAAGAGACGTTAGAAGTATTGAGTTGAAGTGGACTTTAGAAGGAACCGGAAACTCAATACTAAACAGGAAACAAGGGATAAACCTCTATTCCTCTTCAAATGACAGGGGAAGAGACGTTAGAAGTATAGAGTTGAAGTAGACTTTAGAAGGAACCGGAAACTCAATACTAAACAGGAAACAAGGGATAAACCTCTATTCCTCTTCAAAAGACAGGGGAAGAGACGTTAGAAGTATAGAGTTGAAGTGGACTTTAGAAGGAACCGGAAACTCAATACTAAACAGGAAACAAGGGATAAACCTCAATTCCTCTTCAAAAGACAGGGGAAGAGACGTTAGAAGTATAGAGTTGAAGTGGACTTTAGAAGGAACCGGAAACTCAATACTAAACAGGAAACAAGGGATAAACCTCTATTCCTCTTCAAAAGACAGGGGAAGAGACGTTAGAAGTATAGAGTTGAAGTAGACTTTAGAAAGAACCGGAAACTCAATACTAAACAGGAAACAAGGGATAAACCTCTATTCCTCTTCAAAAGACAGGGGAAGAGACGTTAAAGTATAGATTTGAAGTAGACTTTAGAAGGAACCGGAAACTCAATACTAAACAGGAAAAAAGGGATAAACCTCTATTCCTCTTCAAAAGACAGGGGAAGAGACGTTAGAAGTATAGAGTTGAAGTGGACTTTAGAAGGAACCGGAAACTCAATACTAAATTGGAAACAAGGGATAAACCTCTATTCCTCTTCAAAAGACAGGGGAAGAGACGTTAGAAGTATAGAGCTGTAGTAGACTTTAGAAGGAACCGGAAACTCAATACTAAACAGGAAACAAGGGATAAACCTCTATTCCTATTCAAAAGACAGGGAAAGAGTCGTTAGAAGTATAGAGTTGAAGTAGACTTTAGAATGAACCGGAAACTCAATACTAAACAGGAAACAAGGGATAAACCTCTATTTTTCTCGAAAGACAGGGGAAGAGACGTTAGAAGTATAGAGTTGAAGTGGACTTTAGAAGGAACCTGAAACTCAATACGAAACAGGAAACAAGGGATAAACCTCTATTCCTCTTCAAAAGACAGGGGAAGAGACGTTAGAAGTATAGAGTTGAAGTGGACTTTAGAAGGAACCGGAAACTCAATACTAAATTGGAAACCAGGGATTAACCTCTATTCCTCTTCAAAAGACAGGGGAAGACACGTTAGAAGTATAGAGTTGAAGTAGACTTTAGAAGGAACCGGAAACTCAATACTAAACAGGAAACAAGGGATAAACTTCTATTCCTCTTCAAAAGACAGGGGAAGAGACGTTAGAAGTATAGACTGTAAGTAGACTTTAGAAGGAACCGGAAACTCAATACTAAACAGGAAACAAGGGATAAACCTCTATTCCTCTTCAAAAGACAGGGGAAGAGACGTTAGAAGTATAGAGTTGAAGTAGACTTTAGAAGGAATCGGAAACTTAATACTAAACAGGAAACAAAAGATAAACCTCTATTCCTCTTCAAAAGACAGGGGAAGAGACGTTAAAGTATAGATTTGAAGTAGACTTTAGAAGGAACCGGAAACTCAATACTAAACAGGAAACAAGGGATAAACCTCTATTCCTATTCAAAAGACAGGGAAAGAGTCGTTAGAAGTATAGAGTTGAAGTAGACTTTAGAATGAACCGGAAACTCAATACTAAACAGGAAACAAGGGATAAACCTCTATTTTTCTCCAAAGACAGGGGAAGAGACGTTAGAAGTATAGAGTTGAAGTAGACTTTAGAAGGAACCGGAAACTCAATACTAAACAGGAAACAAGGGATAAACCTCTATTCCTATTCAAAAGACAGGGGAAGAGTCGTTAGAAGTATAGAGTTGAAGTAGACTTTAGAAGGAACCGGAAACTCAATACTAAACAGGAAACAAGGGATAAACCTCTATTTTTCTCCAAAGACAGGGGAAGAGACGTTAGAAGTATAGAGTTGAAGTGGACTTTAGAAGGAACCTGAAACTCAATACGAAACAGGAAACAAGGGATAAACCTCTATTCCTCTTCAAAAGACAGGGGAAGAGACGTTAGAAGTATAGAGTTGAAGTGGACTTTAGAAGGAACCGGAAACTCAATACTAAACAGGAAACAAGGGATAAAACTCTATTCCTCTTCAAAAGACAGGGGAAGAGACGTTAGAAGTATAGAGTTGAAGTAGACTTTAGAAGGAACTGGAAACTCAATACTAAACAGGAAACAAGGGATAAACCTCTATTCCTCTTCAAAGACAGGGGAAGAGACGTTAGAAATATAGAGTTGAAGTAGACTTTAGAAGGAATCGGAAACTCAATACTAAACAGGAAACAAGGGATAAACCTCTATTCCTCTTCAAAAGACAGGGGAAGAGACGTTAGAAGTATAGAGTTGAAGTAGA
The DNA here is from genome assembly GCA_964036315.1 of Acanthosepion esculentum. Lineage (NCBI taxonomy): Eukaryota > Metazoa > Mollusca > Cephalopoda > Sepiida > Sepiidae > Acanthosepion > Acanthosepion esculentum. The sequence goes on along the minus strand of OZ038490.1, from coordinate 13,010,928 downwards.
CTTTAGAAAGAACCAGAAACTCAATACTAAACAGGAAACAAGGGATAAACCTCTATTCCTCTTCAAAAGACAGGGGAAGAGACGTTAAAGTATAGATTTGAAGTAGACTTTAGAAGGAACCGGAGACTCAATACTAAACAGGAAACAAGGGATAAACATCTATTCCTCTTCAAAAGACAGGGGAAGAGACGTTAGAAGTATAGAGTTGAAGTAGACTTTAGAAGGAACCGGAAACTCAATACTAAACAGGAAACAAGGGATAAACCTCTATTCCTCTTCAAGAGACAGGGAAGAGACGTTAGAAGTATAGAGTTGAAGTAGACTTTAGAAGGAACCGGAAACTCAATACTAAACAGGAAACAAGGGATAAACCTCTATTCCTCTTCAAGAGACAGGGGAAGAGACGTTAGAAGTATAGAGTTGAAGTAGACTTTAGAAGGAACAGGAAACTCAATACTAAACAGGAAACAAGGGATAAACCTCTATTCCTCTTCAAGAGACAGGGGAAGAGACGTTAGAAGTATAGAGTTGAAGTAGACTTTAGAAGGAACAGGAAACTCATTACTAAACAGGAAACAAGGGATAAACCTCTATTCCTCTTCAAGAGACAGGGGAAGAGACGTTAGAAGTATAGAGTTGAAGTAGACTTTAGAAGGAACAGGAAACTCAATACTAAACAGGAAACAAGGGATAAACCTCTATTCCTATTCAAAAGACAGGGGAAGAGTCGTTAGAAGTATAGAGTTGAAGTAGACTTTAGAAGGAACCGGAAACTCAATACTAAACAGGAAACAAGGGATAAACCTCTATTCCTCTTCAAGAGACAGGGGAAGAGACGTTAAAGTATAGATTTGAAGTAGACTTTAGAAGGAACCGGAAACTCAATACTAAACAGGAAACAAGGGATAAACCTCTATTCCTCTTCATAAGACAGGGGAAGAGACGTTAGAAGTATAGAGTTGAAGTGGACTTTAGAAGGAACCGGAAACTCAATACTAAATTGGAAACAAGGGATAAACCTCTATTCCTATTCAAAAGACAGGGGAAGAGTCGTTAGAAGTATAGAGTTGAAGTAGACTTTAGAAGGAACCGGAAACTCAATACTAAACAGGAAACAAGGGATAAACCTCTATTTTTCTCCAAAGACAGGGGAAGAGACGTTAGAAGTATAAAGTTGAAGTAGACTTTAGAAGGAACCTGAAACTCAATACGAAACAGGAAACAAGGGATAAAACTCTATTCCTCTTCAAAAGACAGGGGAAGAGACGTTAGAAGTATAGAGTTGAAGTAGACTTTAGAAGGAACCGGAAACTCAATACTAAACAGGAAACAAGGGATAAACCTCTATTCCTCTTCAAAGACAGGGGAAGAGACGTTAGAAGTATAGAGTTGAAGTAGACTTTAGAAGGAATCGGAAACTCAATACTAAACAGGAAACAAGGGATAAACCTCTATTCATCTTCAAAAGACAGGGGAAGAGACGTTAGAAGTATAGAGTTGAAGTAGACTTTAGAAAGAACCGGAAACTCAATACTAAACAGGAAACAAGGGATAAACCTCTATTCCTCTTCAAAAGACAGGGGAAGAGACGTTAAAGTATAGATTTGAAGTAGACTTTAGAAGTAACCGGAGACTCAATACTAAACAGGAAACAAGGGATAAACCTCTATTCCTCTTCAAAAGACAGGGGAAGAGACGTTAGAATTATAGAGTTGAAGTGGACTTTAGAAGGAACCGGAAACTCAATACTAAACAGGAAACAAGGGATAAACCTCTATTCCTCTTCAAAAGACAGGGGAAGAGACGTTAGAAGTATAGAGTTGAAGTAGACTTTAGAAGGAACAGGAAACTCAATACTAAATTGGAAACAAGTGATAAACCTCTATTCCTCTTCAAAAGACAGGGGAAGAGACGTTAGAAGTATAGAGTTGAAGTAGACTATAGAAGGAACCGGAAACTCAATACTAAACAGGAAACAAGGGATAAACCTCTATTCCTCTTCAAAAGACAGGGGAAGAGACGTTAGAAGTATAGAGTTGAAGTAGACTTTAGAAGGAACCGGAAACTCAATACCAAACAGGAAACAAGGGATAAACATCTATTCCTCTTCAAAATACAGGGGAAGAGACGTTAAAGTATAGATTTGAAGTACACTTTAGAAGGAACCGGAAACTCAATACTAAACAGGAAACAAGGGATAAACCTCTATTCCTCTTCAAAAGACAGGGGAAGAGACGTTAGAAGTATAGAGTTGAATCGGACTTTAGAAAGAACCGGAAACTCAATACTAAACAGGAAACAAGGGATAAACCTCTATTCCTCTTCAAAAGACAGGGGAAGAGACGTTAGAAGTATAGAGTTGAAGTAGACTTTAGAAAGAACCGGAAACTCAATACTAAACAGGAAACAAGGGATAAACCGCTATTCCTCTTCAAAAGACAGGGGAAGAGACGTTAAAGTATAGATTTGAAGTAGACTTTAGAAGTAACCGGAGACTCAATACTAAACAGGAAACAAGGGATAAACCTCTATTCCTCTTCAAAAGACAGGGGAAGAGACGTTAGAAGTATAGAGTTGAAGTGGACTTTAGAAGGAACCGGAAACTCAATACTAAACAGGAAACAAGGGATAAACCTCTATTCCTCTTCAAAAGACAGGGGAAGAGACGTTAGAAGTATAGAGTTGAAGTAGACTTTAGAAGGAACACTAAACTCAATACTAAATTGGAAACAAGTGATAAACCTCTATTCCTCTTCAAAAGACAGGGGAAGAGACGTTAGAAGTATAGAGTTGAAGTAGACTTTAGAAGGAACCGGAAACTCAATACTAAACAGGAAACAAGGGATAAACCTCTATTCCTCTTCAAAAGACAGGGGAAGAGACGTTAGAAGTATAGAGTTGAAGTAGACTTTAGAAGGAACCGGAAACTCAATACTAAACAGGAAACAAGGGATAAACCTCTATTCCTCTTCAAAATACAGGGGAAGAGACGTTAGAAGTATAGAGTTGAAGTGGACTTTAGAAGGAACCGGAAACTCAATACTAAACAGGAAACAAGGGATAAACCTCTATTCCTCTTCAAAAGACAGGGGAAGAGACGTTAGAAGTATAGAGTTGAATCGGACTTTAGAAGGAACCGGAAACTCAATACTAAATTGGAAACAAGGGAAAAACTTCTATTCCTCTTCAAAAGACAGGGGAAGAGACGTTAGAAGTATAGAGTTGAAGTAGACTTTAGAAGGAACCGGAAACTCAATACTAAACAGGAAACAAGGGATAAACCTCTATTCCTATTCAAAAGACAGGGGAAGAGTCGTTAGAAGTATAGAGTTGAAGTAGACTTTAGAAGGAACCGGAAACTCAATACTAAACAGGAAACAAGGGATAAACCTCTATTTTTCTTCAAAAGACAGGGGAAGAGACGTTAGAAGTATAGAGTTGAAGTGGACTTTAGAAGGAACCGGAAACTCAATACTAAACAGGAAACAAGGGATGAAACTCTATTCCTCTTCAAAAGACAGGGGAAGAGACGTTAGAAGTATAGAGTTGAAGTAGACTTTAGAAGGAACCGGAAACTCAATACTAAACAGGAAACAAGGGATAAACCTCTATTCCTCTTCAAAAGACAGGGGAAGAGACGTTAAAGTATAGATTTGAAGTACACTTTAGAAGGAACCGGAAACTCAATACTAAACAGGAAACAAGGGATAAACCTCTATTCCTCTTCAAAAGACAGGGGAAGAGACGTTAGAAGTATAGAGTTGAATCGGACTTTAGAAGGAACCGGAAACTCAATACTAAATTGGAAACAAGGGATAAACATCTATTCCTCTTCAAAAGACAGGGGAAGAGACGTTAGAAGTATAGAGTTGAAGTAGACTTTAGAAGGAACCGGAAACTCAATACTAAACAGGAAACAAGGGATAAACCTCTATTTTTCTTCAAAAGACAGGGGAAGAGACGTTAGAAGTATAGAGTTGAAGTGGACTTTAGAAGGAAACGGAAACACAATACTAAACAGGAAACAAGGGATGAAACTCTATTCCTCTTCAAAAGACAGGGGAAGAGACGTTAAAGTATAGAGTTGAAGTAGACTTTAGAAGGAACCGGAAACTCAATACTAAACAGGAAACAAGGGATAAACCTCTATTCCTCTTCAAAATACAGGGGAAGAGACGTTAAAGTATAGATTTGAAGTACACTTTAGAAGGAACCGGAAACTCAATACTAAACAGGAAACAAGGGATAAACCTCTATTCCTCTTCAAAAGACAGGGGAAGAGACGTTAGAAGTATAGAGTTGAATCGGACTTTAGAAGGAACCGGAAACTCAATACTAAATTGGAAACAAGGGATAAACTTCTATTCCTCTTCAAAAGACAGGGGAAGAGACGTTAGAAGTATAGAGTTGAAGTAGACTTTAGAAGGAACCGGAAACTCAATACTAAACAGGAAACAAGGGATAAACCTCTATTCCTATTCAAAAGACAGGGGAAGAGTCGTTAGAAGTATAGAGTTGAAGTAGACTTTAGAAGGAACCGGAAACTCAATACTAAACAGGAAACAAGGGATAAACCTCTATTTTTCTTCAAAAGACAGGGGAAGAGACGTTAGAAGTATAGAGTTGAAGTGGACTTTAGAAGGAACCGGAAACTCAATACTAAACAGGAAACAAGGGATGAAACTCTATTCCTCTTCAAAAGACAGGGGAAGAGACGTTAGAAGTATAGAGTTGAAGTAGACTTTAGATGGAACCGGAAACTCAATACTAAACAGGAAACAAGGGATAAACCTCTATTCCTCTTCAAAAGACAGGGGAAGAGACGTTCGAAGTATAGAGTTGAAGTAGACTTTAGAAGGAACCGGAAAATCAATACTAAATAGGAAAGAAGGGGTAAACATCTATTCCTCTTCAAAAGACAGGGGAAGAGACGTTAGAAGTATAGAGTTGAAGTGGACATTAGAAGGAACCGAAAACTCAATACTAAACAGGAAACAAGGGATAAACCTCTATTCCTCTTCAAAAGACAGGGGAAGAGACGTTAGAAGTATAGAGTTGAAGTGGACTTTAGAAGGAACCGGAAACTCAATACTAAACAGGAAACAAGGGATAAACCTCTATTCCTCTTCAAAAGACAGGGGAAGAGACGTTAGAAGTATAGAGTTGAAGTGGACTTTAGAAGGAACCGGAAACTCAATACTAAACAGGAAACAAGGGATAAACCTCTATTCCTCTTCAAAAGACAGGGGAAGAGACGTTAGAAGTATAGAGTTGAAGTGGACCTTAGAAGGAACCGGAAACTCAATACTAAACAGGAAACAAGGGATAAACCTCTATTCCTCTTCAAAAGACAGGGGAAGAGACGTTAGAAGTATAGAGTTGAAGTGGACTTTAGAAGGAACCGGAAACTCAATACTAAACAGGAAACAAGGGATAAACCTCTATTCCTCTTCAAAAGACAGGGGAAGAGACGTTAGAAGTATAGAGTTGAAGTAGACTTTAGAAAGAACGGGAAACTCAATACTAAACAGGAAACAAGGGATAAACCTCTATTCCTCTTCAAAAGACAGGGGAAGAGACGTTAGAAGTATAGAGTTGAAGTAGATTTTGAAGGAACCGGAAAGTCAATACTAAACAGGAAACAAGGGATAAACCTCCATTACTCTTCAAAAGACAGGGGAAGAGACGTTAGAAGTATAGAGTTGAAGTGGACTTTAGAAGGAACCGGAAACTCAATACTAAACAGGAAACAAGGGATAAACCTCTATTCCTCTTCAAAAGGCAGGGGAAGAGACGTTAGAAGTATAGAGTTGAAGTAGACTTTAGAAAGAACCGGAAACTCAATACTAAACAGGAAACAAGGGATAAAGCTCTATTCCTATTCTAAAGACAGGGGAAGAGTCGTTAGAAGTATAGAGTTGAAGTAGACTTTAGAAGGAACCGGAAACTCAATACTAAACAGGAAACAAGGGATAAACCTCTATTTTTCTTCAAAAGACAGGGGAAGAGACGTTAGAAGTATAGAGTTGAAGTGGACTTTAGAAGGAACCTGAAACTCAATACTAAACAGGAAACAAGGGATAAACCTCTATTCCTCTTCAAAAGACAGTGGAAGAGACGTTAGAAGTATAGAGTTGAAGTGGACTTTAGAAGGAACCGGAAACTCAATACTAAACAGGAAACAAGGGATAAAACTCTATTCCTCTTCAAAAGACAGGGGAAGAGACGTTAGAAGTATAGAGTTGAAGTAGACTTTAGAAGGAACCGGAAACTCAATACTAAACAGGAAACAAGGGATAAACCTCTATTCCTCTTCAAAAGACAGGGGAAGAGACGTTCGAAGTATAGAGTTGAAGTAGACTTTAGAAGGAATCGGAAACTCAATACTAAACAGGAAACAAGGGATAAACCTCTATTCCTCTTCAAAAGACAGGGGAAGAGACGTTAGAAGTATAGAGTTGAAGTAGACTTTAGAAAGAACCGGAAAGTCAATACTAAACAGGAAACAAGGGATAAACCTCTATTCCTCTTCAAAAGACAGGGGAAGAGACGTTCGAAGTATAGAGTTGAAGTAGACTTTAGAAGGAATCGGAAACTCAATACTAAACAGGAAACAAGGGATAAACCTCTATTCCTCTTCAAAAGACAGGGGAAGAGACGTTAGAAGTATAGAGTTGAAGTAGACTTTAGAAGGAACCGAAAACTCAATACTAAACAGGAAACAAGGGATAAACCTCTATTCCTCTTAAAAAAACAGGGGAAGAGACGTTAGAAGTATAGAGTTGAAGTAGACTTTAGAAGGAACCGGAAAGTCAATACTAAACAGGAAACAAGGGATAAACCTCTATTCCTCTTCAAAAGACAGGGGAAGAGACGTTAGAAGTATAGAGTTGAAGTGGACTTTAGAAGGAACCGGAAACTCAATACTAAACAGGAAACAAGGGATAAACCTCTATTCCTCTTCAAAAGGCAGGGGAAGAGACGTTAGAAATATAGAGTTGAAGTAGACTTTAGAAAGAACCGGAAACTCAATACTATACAGGAAACAAGGGATAAACCTCTATTCCTATTCAAAAGACAGGGGAAGAGTCGTTAGAAGTATAGAGTTGAAGTAGACTTTAGAAGGAACCGGAAACTCAATACTAAACAGGAAACAAGGAATAAACCTCTATTTTTCTTCAAAAGACAGGGGAAGAGACGTTAGAAGTATAGAGTTGAAGTAGACTTTAGAAGGAACCGGAAAATCAATACTAAATAGGAAAGAAGGGGTAAACATCTATTCCTCTTCAAAAGACAGGGGAAGAGACGTTAGAAGTATAGAGTTGAAGTGGACTTTAGAAGGAACCGAAAACTCAATACTAAACAGGAAACAAGGGATAAACCTCTATTCCTCTTCAAATGACAGGGGAATAGACGTTAGAAGTATAGAGTTGAAGTGGACTTTAGAAGGAACCGGAAACTCAATACTAAACAGGAAACTAGGGATAAACCTCTATTCCTCTTCAAAAGACAGGGGAAGAGACGTTAGAAGTATAGAGTTGAAGTGGACTTTAGAAGGAACCGGAAACTCAATACTAAACAGGAAACAAGGGATAAACCTCTATTCCTCTTCAAAAGACAGGGGAAGAGACGTTAGAAGTATAGAGTTGAAGTAGACTTTAGAAAGAACGGGAAACTCAATACTAAACAGGAAACAAGGGATAAACCTCTATTCCTCTTCAAAAGACAGGGGAAGAGAAGTTAGAAGTATAGAGTTGAAGTAGATTTTGAAGGAACCGGAAAGTCAATACTAAACAGGAAACAAGGGATAAACCTCCATTCCTCTTCAAAAGACAGGGGAAGAGACGTTAGAAGTATAGAGTTGAAGTGGACTTTAGAAGGAACCGGAAACTCAATACTAAACAGGAAACAAGGGATAAACCTCTATTCCTCTTCAAAAGGCAGGGGAAGAGACGTTAGAAGTATAGAGTTGAAGTAGACTTTAGAAAGAACCGGAAACTCAATACTAAACAGGAAACAAGGGATAAAGCTCTATTCCTATTCAAAAGACAGGGGAAGAGTCGTTAGAAGTATAGAGTTGAAGTAGACTTTAGAAGGAACCGGAAACTCAATACTAAACAGGAAACAAGGGATAAACCTCTATTTTTCTTCAAAAGACAGGGGAAGAGACGTTAGAAGTATAGAGGTGAAGTGGACTTTAGAAGGAACCTGAAACTCAATACTAAACAGGAAACAAGGGATAAACCTCTATTCCTCTTCAAAAGGCAGGGGAAGAGACGTTAGAAGTATAGAGTTGAAGTAGACTTTAGAAAGAACCGGAAACTCAATACTAAACAGGAAACAAGGGATAAAGCTCTATTCCTCTTCAAAAGACAGGAGAAGAGACGTTAGAAGTATAGAGTTGAAGTGGACTTTAGAAGGAACCGGAAACTCAATACTAAACAGGAAACAAGGGATAAACCTCTATTCCTCTTCAAAAGACAGGGGAAGAGACGTTAGAAGTATAGAGTTGAAGTAGACTTTAGAAGGAACCGAAAACTCAATACTAAACAGGAAACAAGTGATAAACCTCTATTCCTCTTCAAAAGACAGTGGAAGAGACGTTAGAAGTATAGAGTTGAAGTGGACTTTAGAAGGAACCGGAAACTCAATACTAAACAGGAAACAAGGGATAAAACTCTATTCCTCTTCAAAAGACAGGGGAAGAGACGTTAGAAGTATAGAGTTGAAGTGGACTTTAGAAGGAACCAAAAACTCAATACTAAACAGGAAACAAGGGATAAACCTCTATTCCTCTTCAAAAGACAGGGGAAGAGACGTTAGAAGTATAGAGTTGAAGTAGACTTTAGAAGGAACCGGAAAGTCAATACTAAACAGGAAACAAGGGATAAACCTCTATTCCTCTTCAAAAGACAGTGGTAGAGACGTCAGAAGTATAGAGTTGAAGTGGACTTTAGAAGGAACCGGAAAGTCAATACTAAACTGGAAACAAGGGATAAAACTCAATTCCTCTTCAAAAGACAGGGGAAGAGACGTTAAAGTATAGATTTGAAGTAGACTTTAGAAGGAACCGGAAACTCAATACTAAACAGGAAACAAGGGATAAACCTCTATTCCTCTTCAAAAGACAGGGGAAGAAACGTTCGAAGTATAGAGTTGAAGTAGACTTTAGAAAGAACCGGACACTCAATACTAAACAGGAAACAAGGGATAAACCTCTATTCCTCTTCAAAAGACAGGCGAAGAGACGTTAGAAGTATAGAGTTGAAGTAGACTTTAGAAGGATCCGGAAACTCAATATTAAACAGGAAACAAGGGATAAACCTCTATTCCTCTTCAAAAAACAGGGGAAGAGACGTTAGAAGTATAGAGTTGAAGTAGACTTTAGAAGGAACCGGAAAGTCAATACTAAACAGGAAACAAGGGATAAACCTCTATTCCTCTTCAAAAGACAGGGGAAGAGACGTTAGAAGTATAGAGTTGAAGTGGACTTTAGAAGGAACCGGAAACTCAATACTAAACAGGAAACAAGGGATAAACCTCTATTCATCTTCAAAAGGCAGGGGAAGAGACGTTAGAAGTATAGAGTTGAAGTAGACTTTAGAAAGAACCGGAAACTCAATACTATACAGGAAACAAGGGATAAACCTCTATTCCAATTCAAAAGACAGGGGAAGAGTCGTTAGAAGTATAGAGTTGAAGTAGACTTTAGAAGGAACCGGAAACTCAATACTAAACAGGAAACAAGGAATAAACCTCTATTTTTCGTCATAAGACAGGGGAAGAGACGTTAGAAGTATAGAGTTGAAGTAGACTTTAGAAGGAACCGGAAAATCAATACTAAATAGGAAAGAAGGGGTAAACATCTATTCCTCTTCAAAAGACAGGGGAAGAGACGTTAGAAGTATAGAGTTGAAGTGGACTTTAGAAGGAACCGAAAACTCAATACTAAACAGGAAACAAGGGATAAACCTCTATTCCTCTTCAAAAGACAGGGGGAGAGACGTTAGAAGTATAGAGTTGAAGTGGACTTTAGAAGGAACCGGAAACTCAATACTAAACAGGAAACAAGGGATAAACCTCTATTCCTCTTCAAAAGACAGGGGAAGAGACGTTAGAAGTATAGAGTTGAAGTGGACTTTAGAAGGAACCGGAAACTCAATACTAAACAGGAAACAAGGGATAAACCTCTATTCCTCTTCAAAAGACAGGGGAAGAGACGTTAGAAGTGTAGAGTTGAAGTAGACTTTAGAAAGAACGGGAAACTCAATACTAAACAGGAAACAAGGGATAAACCTCTATTCCTCTTCAAAAGACAGGGGAAGAGACGTTAGAAGTATAGAGTTGAAGTAGATTTTGAAGGAACCGGAAAGTCAATACTAAACAGGAAACAAGGGATAAACCTCCATTCCTCTTCAAAAGACAGGGGAAGAGACGTTAGAAGTATAGAGTTGAAGTGGACTTTAGAAGGAACCGGAAACTCAATACTAAACAGGAAACAAGGGATAAACCTCTATTCCTCTTCAAAAGGCAGGGGAAGAGACGTTAGAAGTATAGAGTTGAAGTAGACTTTAGAAAGAACCGGAAACTCAATACTAAACAGGAAACAAGGGATAAAGCTCTATTCCTATTCAAAAGACAGGGGAAGAGTCGTTAGAAGTATAGAGTTGAAGTAGACTTTAGAAGGAACCGGAAACTCAATACTAAACAGGAAACAAGGGATAAACCTCTATTTTTCTTCAAAAGACAGGGGAAGAGACGTTAGAAGTATAGAGGTGAAGTGGACTTTAGAAGGAACCTGAAACTCAATACTAAACAGGAAACAAGGGATAAACCTCTATTCCTCTTCAAAAGGCAGGGGAAGAGACGTTAGAAGTATAGAGTTGAAGTAGACTTTAGAAAGAACCGGAAACTCAATACTAAACAGGAAACAAGGGATAAAGCTCTATTCCTCTTCAAAAGACAGGGGAAGAGACGTTAGAAGTATAGAGTTGAAGTGGACTTTAGAAGGAACCGGAAACTCAATACTAAACAGGAAACAAGGGATAAACCTCTATTCCTCTTCAAAAGACAGGGGAAGAGACGTTAGAAGTATAGAGTTGAAGTAGACTTTAGAAGGAACCGAAAACTCAATACTAAACAGGAAACAAGTGATAAACCTCTATTCCTCTTCAAAAGACAGTGGAAGAGTCGTTAGAAGTATAGAGTTGAAGTGGACTTTAGAAGGAACCGGAAACTCAATACTAAACAGGAAACAAGGGATAAAACTCTATTCCTCTTCAAAAGACAGGGGAAGAGACGTTAGAAGTATAGAGTTGAAGTGGAGTTTAGAAGGAACCGGAAAGTCAATACTAAACAGGAAACAAGGGATAAAACTCAATTCCTCTTCAAAAGACAGGGGAAGAGACGTTAGAAGTATAGAGTTGAAGCAGACTTTAGAAGGAACCGGAAACTCAATACTAAACAGGAAACAAGGGATAAACCTCTATTCCTCTTCAAAAGACAGGGGAAGAAACGTTCGAAGTATAGAGTTGAAGTAGACTTTAGAAAGAACCGGACACTCAATACTAAACAGGAAACAAGGGATAAACCTCTATTCCTCTTCAAAAGACAGGCGAAGAGACGTTAGAAGTATAGAGTTGAAGTAGATTTTAGAAGGATCCGGAAACTCAATATTAAACAGGAAACAAGTGATAAACCTCTATTCCTCTTCAAAAGACAGGGGAAGAGACGTTAGAAGTATAGAGTTGAAGTAGACATTAGAAGGAACCTGAAACTCAATACTAAACAGGAAACAAGAGATAAACATCTATTCCTCTTCAAAAGACAGGCGAAGAGACGTTAGAAGTATAGAGTTGAAGTAGACTTAAGGAGGAACCGGAAACTCAATACTAAACAGGAAACAAGGGATAAACCTCAATTCCTCTTCAAAAGACAGGGGAAGAGACGTTAGAAGTATAGAGTTGAAGTAGACTTTAGAAAGGACCGGAAACTCAATACTAAACAGGAAACAAGGGATAAACCTCTATTCCACTTCAAAAGACATGGAAGAGACGTTAAAAGTATAGAGTTGAAGCAGACTTTAGAAGGAACCGGAAACTCAATACTAAACAGGAAACAAGGGATAAACCTCTATTCCTCTTCAAAAGACAGGGAAGAGACGTTAGAAGTATTGAGTTGAAGTAGACTTTAGAAGGAACCAGAAACTCAATACTAAACAGGAAACAAGGGATAAACCTCTATTCCTCTTCAAAAGACAGGGGAAGAGACGTTAGAAGTATAGAGTTGAAGTGGACTTTAGAAGGAACCGGAAACTCAATACTAAACAGGAAACAAGGATAAACCTCTATTCCTCTTCAAAAGACAGGGGAAGAGACGTTAGAAGTATAGAGTTGAAGTAGACTTTAGAAAGAACCGGAAACTCAATACTAAACAGGAAACAAGGGATAAACCTCTATTCCTCTTCAAAAGACAGGGGAAGAGACGTTAGAAGTATAGAGTTGAAGTGGACTTTAGAAGGAACCGGAAACTCAATACTAAACAGGAAACAAGGGATAAACCTCTATTCCTCTTCAAAAGACAGGTGAAGAGACGTTAGAAATATAGAGTTGAAGTAGACTTTAGAAGGATCCGGAAACTCAATATTAATCAGGAAACAAGTGATAAACCTCTATTCCTCTTCAAAAGACAGGGGAAGAGACGTTAGAAGTATAGAGTTGAAGTAGACATTAGAAGGAACCTGAAACTCAATACTAAACAGGAAACAAGAGATAAACATCTATACCTCTTCAAAAGACAGGCGAAGAGACGTTAGAAGTATAGAGTTGAAGTAGACTTAAGGAGGAACCGGAAACTCAATACTAAACAGGAAACAAGGGATAAACCTCTATTCCTCTTCAAAAGACAGGGGAAGAGACGTTAGAAGTATAGAGTTGAAGTATACTTTAGAAAGGACCGGAAACTCAATACTAAACAGGAAACAAGGGATAACCCTCTATTCCACTTCAAAAGACATGGAAGTGACGTTAGAAGTATAGAGTTGAAGCAGACTTTAGAAGGAACCGGAAACTCAATACTAAACAGGAAACAAGGGATAAACCTCTATTCCTCTTTAAAAGACAGGGAAGAGACGTTAGAAGTATAGAGTTGAAGTAGACTTTAGAAGGAACCAGAAACTCAATACTAAACAGGAAACAAGGGATAAACCGCTTTTCCTCTTCAAAAGACAGGGGAAGAGACGTTAGAAGTATAGAGTTGAAGTGGACTTTAGAAGGAACCGGAAACTCAATACTAAACAGGAAACAAGGGATAAACCTCTATTCCTCTTCAAAAGACAGGGGAAGAGACGTTAGAAGTATAGAGTTGAAGTAGACTTTAGAAGGAACCGGAAACTCAATACTAAACAGGAAACAAGGGATAAACCTCTATTCCTCTTCAAAAGACAGGGGAAGAGACGTTAGAAGTATAGAGTTGAAGTAGACTTTAGAAAGAACCGGAAACTCAATACTAAACAGGAAACAAGGGATAAACCTCTATTCCTCTTCAAAAGACAGGGGAAGAGTCGTTAGAAGTATAGAGTTGAAGTGGACTTTAGAAGGAACCGGAAACTCAATACTAAACAGGAAACAAGGGATAAACCTCTATTCCTCTTCAAAAGACAGGCGAAGAGACGTTAGAAGTATAGAGTTGAAGTAGACTTTAGAAGGATCCGGAAACTCAATATTAAACAGGAAACAAGTGATAAACCTCTATTCCTCTTCAAAAGACAGGGGAAGAGACGTTAGAAGTATAGAGTTGAAGTAGACATTAGAAGGAACCGGAAACTCAATACTAAACAGGAAACAAGAGATAAACATCTATTCCTCTTCAAAAGACAGGCGAAGAGACGTTAGAAGTATAGAGTTCAAGTAGACTTAAGGAGGAACCGGAAACTCAATACTAAACAGGAAACAAGGGATAAACCTCTATTCCTCTTCAAAAGACAGGGGAAGAGACGTTAGAAGTATAGAGTTGAAGTAGACTTTAGAAAGGACCGGAAACTCAATACTAAACAGGAAACAAGGGATAAACCTCTATTCCTCTTCAAAAGACAGGGGAATAGACGTTAGAAGTATAGAGTTGAAGTGGACTTTAGAAGGAACCGGAAACTCAATACTAAACAGGAAACAAGGCATAAACCTCTATTCCTCTTCAAAAGACAGGGGAAGAGACGCTAGAAGTATAGAGTTGAAGTGGACTTTAGAAGGAACCGGAAACTCAATACTAAACAGGAAACAAGGGATAAACCTCTATTCCTCTTCAAAAGACAGGGGAAGAGACGTTAGAAGTATAGAGTTGAAGTGGACTTTAGAAGGAACCGGAAACTCAATACTAAACAGGAAACAAGGGATAAACCTCTATTCCTCTTCAAAAGACAGGTGAAGAGACGTTAGAAATATAGAGTTGAAGTAGACTTTAGAAGGATCCGGAAACTCAATATTAATCAGGAAACAAGTGATAAACCTCTATTCCTCTTCAAAAGACAGGGGAAGAGACGTTAGAAGTATAGAGTTGAAGTAGACATTAGAAGGAACCGGAAACTCAATACTAAACAGGAAACAAGAGATAAACATCTATACCTCTTCAAAAGACAGGCGAAGAGACGTTAGAAGTATAGAGTTGAAGTAGACTTAAGGAGGAACCGGAAACTCAATACTAAACAGGAAACAAGGGATAAACCTCTATTCCTCTTCAAAAGACAGGGGAAGAGACGTTAGAAGTATAGAGTTGAAGTATACTTTAGAAAGGACCGGAAACTCAATACTAAACAGGAAACAAGGGATAAACCTCTATTCCACTTCAAAAGACATGGAAGTGACGTTAGAAGTATAGAGTTGAAGCAGACTTTAGAAGGAACCGGAAACTCAATACTAAACAGGAAACAAGGGATAAACCTCTATTCCTCTTTAAAAGACAGGGAAGAGACGTTAGAAGTATAGAGTTGAAGTAGACTTTAGAAGGAACCAGAAACTCAATACTAAACAGGAAACAAGGGATAAACCGCTTTTCCTCTTCAAAAGACAGGGGAAGAGACGTTAGAAGTATAGAGTTGAAGTGGACTTTAGAAGGAACCGGAAACTCAATACTAAACAGGAAACAAGGGATAAACCTCTATTCCTCTTCAAAAGACAGGGGAAGAGACGTTAGAAGTATAGAGTTGAAGTGGACTTTAGAAGGAACCGGAAACTCAATACTAAACAGGAAACAAGGGATAAACCTCTATTCCTCTTCAAAAGACAGGGGAAGAGACGTTAGAAGTATAGAGTTGAAGTAGACTTTAGAAAGAACCGGAAACTCAATACTAAACAGGAAACAAGGGATAAACCTCTATTCCTCTTCAAAAGACAGGGGAAGAGTCGTTAGAAGTATAGAGTTGAAGTGGACTTTAGAAGGAACCGGAAACTCAATACTAAACAGGAAACAAGGCATAAACCTCTATTCCTCTTCAAAAGACAGGGGAAGAGACGCTAGAAGTATAGAGTTGAAATGGACTTTAGAAGGAACCGGAAACTCAATACTAAACAGGAAACAAGGGATAAACCTCTATTCCTCTTCAAAAGACAGGGGAAGAGACGTTAGAAGTATAGAGTTGAAGTGGACTTTAGAAGGAACCGGAAACTCAATACTAAACAGGAAACAAGAGATAAACATCTATACCTCTTCAAAAGACAGGCGAAGAGACGTTAGAAGTATAGAGTTGAAGTAGACTTAAGGAGGAACCGGAAACTCAATACTAAACAGGAAACAAGGGATAAACCTCTATTCCTCTTCAAAAGACAGGGGAAGAGACGTTAGAAGTATAGAGTTGAAGTGGACTTTAGAAGGAACCGGAAACTCAATACTAAACAGGAAACAAGGATAAACCTCTATTCCTCTTCAAAAGACAGGGGAAGAGACGTTAGAAGTATAGAGTTGAAGTAGACTTTAGAAAGAACCGGAAACTCAATACTAAACAGGAAACAAGGATAAACCTCTATTCCTCTTCAAAAGACAGGGGAAGAGACGTTAGAAGTATAGAGTTGAAGTGGACATTAGAAGGAACCGGAAACTCAATACTAAACAGGAAACAAGAGATAAACATCTATACCTCTTCAAAAGACAGGCGAAGAGACGTTAGAAGTATAGAGTTGAAGTAGACTTAAGGAGGAACCGGAAACTCAATACTAAACAGGAAACAAGGGATAAACCTCTATTCCTCTTCAAAAGACAGGGGAAGAGACGTTAGAAGTATAGAGTTGAAGTGGACTTTAGAAGGAACCGGAAACTCAATACTAAACAGGAAACAAGGATAAACCTCTATTCCTCTTCAAAAGACAGGGGAAGAGACGTTAGAAGTATAGAGTTGAAGTAGACTTTAGAAAGAACCGGAAACTCAATACTAAACAGGAAACAAGGGATAAACCTCTATTCCTCTTCAAAAGACAGGGGAAGAGACGCTAGAAGTATTGAGTTGAAGTGGACTTTAGAAGGAACCGGAAACTCAATACTAAACAGGAAACAAGGGATAAACCTCTATTCCTCTTCAAAAGACAGGGGAAGAGACGTTAGAAGTATAGAGTTGAAGTGGACTTTAGAAGGAACCGGAAACTCAATACTAAACAGGAAACAAGAGATAAACATCTATACCTCTTCAAAAGACAGGCGAAGAGACGTTAGAAGTATAGAGTTGAAGTAGACTTAAGGAGGAACCGGAAACTCAATACTAAACAGGAAACAAGGGATAAACCTCTATTCCTCTTCAAAAGACAGGGGAAGAGACGTTAGAAGTATAGAGTTGAAGTGGACTTTAGAAGGAACCGGAAACTCAATACTAAACAGGAAACAAGGATAAACCTCTATTCCTCTTCAAAAGACAGGGGAAGAGACGTTAGAAGTATAGAGTTGAAGTAGACTTTAGAAAGAACCGGAAACTCAATACTAAACAGGAAACAAGGGATAAACCTCTATTCCTCTTCAAAAGACAGGGGAAGAGACGTTAGAAGTATAGAGTTGAAGTGGACTTTAGAAGGAACCGGAAACTCAATACTAAACAGGAAACAAGGATAAACCTCTATTCCTCTTCAAAAGACAGGGGAAGAGACGTTAGAAGTATAGAGTTGAAGTAGACTTTAGAAAGAACCGGAAACTCAATACTAAACAGGAAACAAGGGATAAACCTCTATTCCTCTTCAAAAGACAGGGGAAGAGACGTTAGAAGTATAGAGTTGAAGTGGCCATTAGAAGGAACCGGAAACTCAATACTAAACAGGAAACAAGAGATAAACATCTATACCTCTTCAAAAGACAGGCGAAGAGACGTTAGAAGTATAGAGTTGAAGTAGACTTAAGGAGGAACCGGAAACTCAATACTAAACAGGAAACAAGGGATAAAACTCTATTCCTCTTCAAAAGACAGGGGAAGAGACGTTAGAAGTATAGAGTTGAAGTGGACTTTAGAAGGAACCGGAAACTCAATACTAAACAGGAAACAAGGATAAACCTCTATTCCTCTTCAAAAGACAGGGGAAGAGACGTTAGAAGTATAGAGTTGAAGTAGACTTTAGAAAGAACCGGAAACTCAATACTAAACAGGAAACAAGGGATAAACCTCTATTCCTCTTCAAAAGACAGGGGAATAGACGTTAGAAGTATAGAGTTGAAGTGGACTTTAGAAGGAACCGGAAACTCAATACTAAACAGGAAACAAGGATAAACCTCTATTCCTCTTCAAAAGACAGGGGAAGAGACGTTAGAAGTATAGAGTTGAAGTAGACTTTAGAAAGGACCGGAAACTCAATACTAAACAGGAAACAAGGATAAACCTCTATTCCTCTTCAAAAGACAGGGGAATAGACGTTAGAAGTATAGAGTTGAAGTGGACTTTAGAAGGAACCGGAAACTCAATACTAAACAGGAAACAAGGCATAAACCTCTATTCCTCTTCAAAAGACAGGGGAAGAGACGCTAGAAGTATAGAGTTGAAGTGGACTTTAGAAGGAACCGGAAACTCAATACTAAACAGGAAACAAGGGATAAACCTCTATTCCTCTTCAAAAGACAGGGGAAGAGACGTTAGAAGTATAGAGTTGAAGTGGACTTTAGAAGGAACCGGAAACTCAATACTAAACAGGAAACAAGAGATAAACATCTATACCTCTTCAAAAGACAGGCGAAGAGACGTTAGAAGTATAGAGTTGAAGTAGACTTAAGGAGGAACCGGAAACTCAATACTAAACAGGAAACAAGGGATAAACCTCTATTCCTCTTCAAAAGACAGGGGAAGAGACGTTAGAAGTGTAGAGTTGAAGTGGACTTTAGAAGGAACCGGAAACTCAATACTAAACAGGAAACAAGGATAAACCTCTATTCCTCTTCAAAAGACAGGGGAAGAGACGTTAGAAGTATAGAGTTGAAGTAGACTTTAGAAAGAACCGGAAACTCAATACTAAACAGGAAACAAGGATAAACCTCTATTCCTCTTCAAAAGACAGGGGAAGAGACGTTAGAAGTATAGAGTTGAAGTGGACATTAGAAGGAACCGGAAACTCAATACTAAACAGGAAACAAGAGATAAACATCTATACCTCTTCAAAAGACAGGCGAAGAGACGTTAGAAGTATAGAGTTGAAGTAGACTTAAGGAGGAACCGGAAACTCAATACTAAACAGGAAACAAGGGATAAACCTCTATTCCTCTTCAAAAGACAGGGGAAGAGACGTTAGAAGTATAGAGTTGAAGTGGACTTTTGAAGGAACCGGAAACTCAATACTAAACAGGAAACAAGGATAAACCTCTATTCCTCTTAAAAAGACAGGGGCAGAGACGTTAGAAGTATAGAGTTGAAGTAGACTTTAGAAAGAACCGGAAACTCAATACTAAACAGGAAACAAGGGATAAACCTCTATTCCTCTTCAAAAGACAGGGGAATAGACGTTAGAAGTATAGAGTTGAAGTGGACTTTAGAAGGAACCGGAAACTCAATACTAAACAGGAAACAAGGATAAACCTCTATTCCTCTTCAAAAGACAGGGGAAGAGACGTTAGAAGTATAGAGTTGAAGTAGACTTTAGAAAGGACCGGAAACTCAATACTAAACAGGAAACAAGGATAAACCTCTATTCCTCTTCAAAAGACAGGGGAATAGACGTTAGAAGTATAGAGTTGAAGTGGACTTTAGAAGGAACCGGAAACTCAATACTAAACAGGAAACAAGGCATAAACCTCTATTCCTCTTCAAAAGACAGGGGAAGAGACGCTAGAAGTATAGAGTTGAAGTGGACTTTAGAAGGAACCGGAAACTCAATACTAAACAGGAAACAAGGGATAAACCTCTATTCCTCTTCAAAAGACAGGGGAAGAGACGTTAGAAGTATAGAGTTGAAGTGGACTTTAGAAGGAACCGGAAACTCAATACTAAACAGGAAACAAGAGATAAACATCTATACCTCTTCAAAAGACAGGCGAAGAGACGTTAGAAGTATAGAGTTGAAGTAGACTTAAGGAGGAACCGGAAACTCAATACTAAACAGGAAACAAGGGATAAACCTCTATTCCTCTTCAAAAGACAGGGGAAGAGACGTTAGAAGTATAGAGTTGAAGTGGACTTTAGAAGGAACCGGAAACTCAATACTAAACAGGAAACAAGGATAAACCTCTATTCCTCTTCAAAAGACAGGGGAAGAGACGTTAGAAGTATAGAGTTGAAGTAGACTTTAGAAAGAACCGGAAACTCAATACTAAACAGGAAACAAGGATAAACCTCTATTCCTCTTCAAAAGACAGGGGAAGAGACGTTAGAAGTATAGAGTTGAAGTGGACATTAGAAGGAACCGGAAACTCAATACTAAACAGGAAACAAGAGATAAACATCTATACCTCTTCAAAAGACAGGCGAAGAGACGTTAGAAGTATAGAGTTGAAGTAGACTTAAGGAGGAACCGGAAACTCAATACTAAACAGGAAACAAGGGATAAACCTCTATTCCTCTTCAAAAGACAGGGGAAGAGACGTTAGAAGTATAGAGTTGAAGTGGACTTTAGAAGGAACCGGAAACTCAATACTAAACAGGAAACAAGGATAAACCTCTATTCCTCTTCAAAAGACAGGGGAAGAGACGTTAGAAGTATAGAGTTGAAGTAGACTTTAGAAAGAACCGGAAACTCAATACTAAACAGGAAACAAGGGATAAACCTCTATTCCTCTTCAAAAGACAGGGGAAGAGACGCTAGAAGTATAGAGTTGAAGTGGACTTTAGAAGGAACCGGAAACTCAATACTAAACAGGAAACAAGGGATAAACCTCTATTCCTCTTCAAAAGACAGGGGAAGAGACGTTAGAAGTATAGAGTTGAAGTAGACTTTAGAAGGAACCGGAAACTCAATACTAAACAGGAAACAAGGGATAAACCTCTATTCCTCTTCAAAAGACAGGGGAAGAGACGTTAGAAGTATAGAGTTGAAGTAGACTTTAGAAGGAACCGGAAACTCAATACTAAACAGGAAACAAGGGATAAACCTCTATTCCTCTTCAAAAGACAGGGGAAGAGACGTTAGAAGTATAGAGTTGAAGTAGACTTTAGAAGGAACCGGAAACTCAATACTAAACAGGAAACAAGGGATAAACCTCTATTCCTCTTCAAAAGACAGGGGAAGAGACGTTAGAAGTATAGAGTTGAAGTAGACTTTAGAAAGAACCGGAAACTCAATACTAAACAGGAAACAAGGGATAAACCTCTATTCCTCTTCAAAAGACAGAGGAAGAGACGCTAGAAGTATAGAGTTGAAGTGGACTTTAGAAGGAACCGGAAACTCAATACTAAACAGGAAACAAGGGATAAACCTCTATTCCTCTTCAAAAGACAGGGGAAGAGACGTTAGAAGTATAGAGTTGAAGTGGACTTTAGAAGGAACCGGAAACTCAATACTAAACAGGAAACAAGAGATAAACATCTATACCTCTTCAAAAGACAGGCGAAGAGACGTTAGAAGTATAGAGTTGAAGTAGACTTAAGGAGGAACCGGAAACTCAATACTAAACAGGAAACAAGGGATAAACCTCTATTCCTCTTCAAAAGACAGGGGAACAGACGTTAGAAGTATAGAGTTGAAGTGGACTTTAGAAGGAACCGGAAACTCAATACTAAACAGGAAACAAGGATAAACCTCTATTCCTCTTCAAAAGACAGGGGAAGAGACGTTAGAAGTATAGAGTTGAAGTAGACTTTAGAAAGAACCGGAAACTCAATACTAAACAGGAAACAAGGATAAACCTCTATTCCTCTTCAAAAGACAGGGGAAGAGACGTTAGAAGTATAGAGTTGAAGTGGACATTAGAAGGAACCGGAAACTCAATACTAAACAGGAAACAAGAGATAAACATCTATACCTCTTCAAAAGACAGGCGAAGAGACGTTAGAAGTATAGAGTTGAAGTAGACTTAAGGAGGAACCGGAAACTCAATACTAAACAGGAAACAAGGGATAAACCTCTATTCCTCTTCAAAAGACAGGGGAAGAGACGTTAGAAGTATAGAGTTGAAGTGGACTTTAGAAGGAACCGGAAACTCAATACTAAACAGGAAACAAGGATAAACCTCTATTCCTCTTCAAAAGACAGGGGAAGAGACGTTAGAAGTATAGAGTTGAAGTAGACTTTAGAAAGAACCGGAAACTCAATACTAAACAGGAAACAAGGGATAAACCTCTATTCCTCTTCAAAAGACAGGGGAAGAGACGTTAGAAGTATAGAGTTGAAGTGGACTTTAGAAGGAACCGGAAACTCAATACTAAACAGGAAACAAGGGATAAACCTCTATTCCTCTTCAAAAGACAGGTGAAGAGACGTTAGAAATATAGAGTTGAAGTAGACTTTAGAAGGATCCGGAAACTCAATATTAATCAGGAAACAAGTGATAAACCTCTATTCCTCTTCAAAAGACAGGGGAAGAGACGTTAGAAGTATAGAGTTGAAGTAGACTTTAGAAAGAACCGGAAACTCAATACTAAACAGGAAACAAGGGATAAACCTCTATTCCTCTTCAAAAGACAGGGGAAGAGACGTTAGAAGTATAGAGTTGAAGTGGACTTTAGAAGGAACCGGAAACTCAATACTAAACAGGAAACAAGAGATAAACATCTATACCTCTTCAAAAGACAGGCGAAGAGACGTTAGAAGTATAGAGTTGAAGTAGACTTAAGGAGGAACCGGAAACTCAATACTAAACAGGAAACAAGGGATAAACCTCTATTCCTCTTCAAAAGACAGGGGAAGAGACGTTAGAAGTATAGAGTTGAAGTATACTTTAGAAAGGACCGGAAACTCAATACTAAACAGGAAACAAGGGATAAACCTCTATTCCACTTCAAAAGACATGGAAGTGACGTTAGAAGTATAGAGTTGAAGCAGACTTTAGAAGGAACCGGAAACTCAATACTAAACAGGAAACAAGGGATAAACCTCTATTCCTCTTTAAAAGACAGGGAAGAGACGTTAGAAGTATAGAGTTGAAGTAGACTTTAGAAGGAACCAGAAACTCAATACTAAACAGGAAACAAGGGATAAACCGCTTTTCCTCTTCAAAAGACAGGGGAAGAGACGTTAGAAGTATAGAGTTGAAGTGGACTTTAGAAGGAACCGGAAACTCAATACTAAACAGGAAACAAGGGATAAACCTCTATTCCTCTTCAAAAGACAGGGGAAGAGACGTTAGAAGTATAGAGTTGAAGTAGACTTTAGAAGGAACCGGAAACTCAATACTAAACAGGAAACAAGGGATAAACCTCTATTCCTCTTCAAAAGACAGGGGAAGAGACGTTAGAAGTATAGAGTTGAAGTAGACTTTAGAAAGAACCTGAAACTCAATACTAAACAGGAAACAAGGGATAAACCTCTATTCCTCTTCAAAAGACAGGGGAAGAGTCGTTAGAAGTATAGAGTTGAAGTGGACTTTAGAAGGAACCGGAAACTCAATACTAAACAGGAAACAAGGGATAAACCTCTATTCCTCTTCAAAAGACAGGCGAAGAGACGTTTGAAGTATAGAGTTGAAGTAGACTTTAGAAGGATCCGGAAACTCAATATTAAACAGGAAACAAGTGATAAACCTCTATTCCTCTTCAAAAGACAGGGGAAGAGACGTTAGAAGTATAGAGTTGAAGTAGACATTAGAAGGAACCGGAAACTCAATACTAAACAGGAAACAAGAGATAAACATCTATTCCTCTTCAAAAGACAGGCGAAGAGACGTTAGAAGTATAGAGTTCAAGTAGACTTAAGGAGGAACCGGAAACTCAATACTAAACAGGAAACAAGGGATAAACCTCTATTCCTCTTCAAAAGACAGGGGAAGAGACGTTAGAAGTATAGAGTTGAAGTAGACTTTAGAAAGGACCGGAAACTCAATACTAAACAGGAAACAAGGGATAAACCTCTATTCCTCTTCAAAAGACAGGGGAATAGACGTTAGAAGTATAGAGTTGAAGTGGACTTTCGAAGGAACCGGAAACTCAATACTAAACAGGAAACAAGGCATAAACCTCTATTCCTCTTCAAAAGACAGGGGAAGAGACGCTAGAAGTATAGAGTTGAAGTGGACTTTAGAAGGAACCGGAAACTCAATACTAAACAGGAAACAAGGGATAAACCTCTATTCCTCTTCAAAAGACAGGGGAAGAGACGTTAGAAGTATAGAGTTGAAGTGGACTTTAGAAGGAACCGGAAACTCAATACTAAACAGGAAACAAGGGATAAACCTCTATTCCTCTTCAAAAGACAGGTGAAGAGACGTTAGAAATATAGAGTTGAAGTAGACTTTAGAAGGATCCGGAAACTCAATATTAATCAGGAAACAAGTGATAAACCTCTATTTCTCTTCAAAAGACAGGGGAAGAGACGTTAGAAGTATAGAGTTGAAGTAGACATTAGAAGGAACCGGAAACTCAATACTAAACAGGAAACAAGGGATAAACCTCTATTCCACTTCAAAAGACATGGAAGTGACGTTAGAAGTATAGAGTTGAAGCAGACTTTAGAAGGAACCGGAAACTCAATACTAAACAGGAAACAAGGGATAAACCTCTATTCCTCTTTAAAAGACAGGGAAGAGACGTTAGAAGTATAGAGTTGAAGTAGACTTTAGAAGGAACCAGAAACTCAATACTAAACAGGAAACAAGGGATAAACCGCTTTTCCTCTTCAAAAGACAGGGGAAGAGACGTTAGAAGTATAGAGTTGAAGTGGACTTTAGAAGGAACCGGAAACTCAATACTAAACAGGAAACAAGGGATAAACCTCTATTCCTCTTCAAAAGACAGGGGAAGAGACGTTAGAAGTATAGAGTTGAAGTGGACTTTAGAAGGAACCGGAAACTCAATACTAAACAGGAAACAAGGGATAAACCTCTATTCCTCTTCAAAAGACAGGGGAAGAGACGTTAGAAGTATAGAGTTGAAGTAGACTTTAGAAAGAACCGGAAACTCAATACTAAACAGGAAACAAGGGATAAACCTCTATTCCTCTTCAAAAGACAGGGGAAGAGTCGTTAGAAGTATAGAGTTGAAGTGGACTTTAGAAGGAACCGGAAACTCAATACTAAACAGGAAACAAGGGATAAACCTCTATTCCTCTTCAAAAGACAGGCGAAGATTCGTTAGAAGTATAGAGTTGAAGTAGACTTTAGAAGGATCCGGAAACTCAATATTAAACAGGAAACAAGTGATAAACCTCTATTCCTCTTCAAAAGACAGGGGAAGAGACGTTAGAAGTATAGAGTTGAAGTAGACATTAGAAGGAACCGGAAACTCAATACTAAACAGGAAACAAGAGATAAACATCTATTCCTCTTCAAAAGACAGGCGAAGAGACGTTAGAAGTATAGAGTTCAAGTAGACTTAAGGAGGAACCGGAAACTCAATACTAAACAGGAAACAAGGGATAAACCTCTATTCCTCTTCAAAAGACAGGGGAAGAGACGTTAGAAGTATAGAGTTGAAGTAGACTTTAGAAAGGACCGGAAACTCAATACTAAACAGGAAACAAGGGATAAACCTCTATTCCTCTTCAAAAGACAGGGGAATAGACGTTAGAAGTATAGAGTTGAAGTGGACTTTAGAAGGAACCGGAAACTCAATACTAAACAGGAAACAAGGCATAAACCTCTATTCCTCTTCAAAAGACAGGGGAAGAGACGCTAGAAGTATAGAGTTGAAGTGGACTTTAGAAGGAACCGGAAACTCAATACTAAACAGGAAACAAGGGATAAACCTCTATTCCTCTTCAAAAGACAGGGGAAGAGACGATAGAAGTATAGAGTTGAAGTGGACTTTAGAAGGAACCGGAAACTCAATACTAAACAGGAAACAGGGGATAAACCTCTATTCCTCTTCAAAAGACAGGGGAAGAGACGCTAGAAGTATAGAGTTGAAGTGGACTTTAGAAGGAACCGGAAACTCAATACTAAACAGGAAACAAGGGATAAACCTCTATTCCTCTTCAAAAGACAGGGGAAGAGACGATAGAAGTATAGAGTTGAAGTGGACTTTAGAAGGAACCGGAAACTCAATACTAAACAGGAAACAGGGGATAAACCTCTATTCCTCTTCAAAAGACAGGGGAAGAGACGTTAGAAGTATAGAGTTGAAGTGGACTTTAGAAGGAACCGGAAACTCAATACTAAACAGGAAGCAAGGGATAAACCTCTATTCCACTTCAAAAGACATGGAAGAGACGTTAGAAGTATAGAGTTGAAGCCGACTTTAGAAGGAACCGGAAACTCAATACTAAACAGGAAACAAGGGATAAACCTCTATTCCTCTTCAAAAGACAGGGAAGTGACGTTAGAAGTATAGAGTTGAAGTAGACTTTAGAAGGAACCAGAAACTCAATACTAAACAGGAAACAAGGGATAAACCTCTATTCCTCTTCAAAAGACAGGGGAAGAGACGTTAGAAGTATAGAGTTGAAGTAGACTTTAGAAGGAACCGGAAACGCAATACTAAACAGGAAACAAGAGATAAACCTCTATTCCTCTTCAAAAGACAGTGGAAGAGATGTTAGAAGTATAAAGTTGAAGTTGACTTTAGAAGGAACCGGAAACTCAATACTAAACAGGAAACAAGGGATAAACCTCTATTCCTCTTCAAAAGACAGGGGAAGAGACGTTAGAAGTATAGAGTTGAAGTGGACTTTAGAAGGAACCGGAAACTCAATACTAAACAGGAAACAAGAGATAAACCTCTATTCCTCTTCAAAAGACAGGGGAAGAGACGTTAGAAGTATAGAGTTGAAGTGGACTTTAGAAGGAACCGGAAACTCAATACTAAACAGGAAACAAGGGATAAACCTCTATTCCTCTTCAAAAGACAGGGGAAGAGACGTTAGAAGTATAGATTTGAAGTAAACTTTAGAAGGAACCGGAAACTCAATACTAAACAGGAAACAAGGGATAAACCCCTATTCCTCTTCAAAAGACAGGGAAGAGACGTTAGAATTATAGAGTTGAAGTAGACTTTAGAAGGAACCGGAAACCGAATTTTAAACAGGAAACTAGGAATAAACCTCTACTTCTGTTCAAAGGACCGGGAGGTGAACTGTACGGTAGTTGAACCTATCTATTCCTAAAATAACCAACAATACATTTTATCTGTAGTTTAAGCCATACAACTGTGTCCAAAAAATATTTAGTTGAAGCTATAAAATTGTGTTCCAAATATTTAGATTTCGGCATTAAATAACGCATAGAGATTGATATGCCGCTAAATAAAATAAACCTCACAAAATCCCATCGAATTAGGCATTAAATAACCCATAGAGGTGTTGATATGACGCTAAACAAAATCAACCAACCAAACCAATCAAAATATTTAGATTTAAGCATTAAATAACCCATAGAGTTTGATATACCACTAAACAAAATCAACCAACCAACAACTTAAATATATTATATATAAGGCCCAGTCTGTCCTGCTATTCAACCCATAGCTGGGGGAGAGAAGAGATGGTGTAATACCTTTCCCAACAGTATTTCCGCATAAGTGAATGTAACAAATCCGACTGGAATTCGAACTCAGGCCTCCGATTTCTTATTCTGTGTCGTTATCCGTTACACATCCCCTTCTTTAACAACTGTCCACAAAATAAAGGATTTGTTTTGTGTAAGGCAGATAAATTCTAGGTATTCCTGCTATACTTTTAAAATCCAAATTACTTTGCAGACATTTCCATTTTAACCGGCAAGGTTAACCACGATTAATTAAAATTGTAAATTTCACTTGCTTGTAAAATCTACATTCGTAATAGTGTTACACAGGCTGTAGGCATTGTAGTCAAGTTTAAACTCGTGAAAGATAACGATGTATAGTTCTTCAAGTTTTATCTGAAGTCTGGCATCATTAAAATGGCAGCAAAAACGTTCTTTATCTGCTGAACAGTGGTCGCTAAACTAAGACTCGCGGTTCTGTGTGCGCGGAGATTTACAGTCTAGTAAGCAACTTGCAAGAAGGGAGAAACGAATCGCCTGCTTTTCTCATTTACTTTTATTTTGTCTGACCATCTGCTAATGTTTGACATTTGTATACATTGTCTATCATTTCGTAGTGTAAACAAAGCATTGATTTCTTTTGTAATTGTTGCATTTTTCTTTTGTTCTGAATCATATTGTGCTGATTTAAAAAAAAAAATAGAAAGGAAATAAAAGAGCGTGAATGAGAAAGAATGTCCAAATAAAAAAAATATTTATTCATTTATAATTTTTTCCTTTGCTTTGGCCTGTGAAAAAATACAATTACAATTTATCACTCGTACTGAAAGGTTTAGTGACTGCGTTTTTAAGTCATAAAAGCAGACGATGTTTTATTTTCGGTCCTCGACAAAGCATCGTTTCTTTGTATTTCAAGCATTAATTAAGAGTTCAAACAAATTACACACGAAAAAGTGTTTATTTATCCAAACATATCCTATTGTGGCGGACTTCCAGATCACGTCGGCGGTCACCAATAAAATGTGGCCGACTTCACCACATTTATTTAACTTAGATTAGGAAACCAAACTGACGTGAAGAAAAAGAGGATAAGCCAAAGACATCATTACACATAAAATTTGTATTTAACAAGATGTACAAACAAGGATGTGAAAGAAAGGCATGCATTGAGTAAAACAAGAGTTGTCTTTCTTTAACTATTAATTGTTTCAAAGTTCACTAAAAGCAATAAAGTTGTAATAGTTTCTGGTAATAAATGTTTCCAACAGTTTTACTGTGCGAGAAAAAAGATTATATGAATATAGGGAATATTCAGCATGTGAGTGGTGGTGTGAGTGAGAATATTGGCGCATGGTTTCAACTGTCGTGGATTTCTGTGGCAGCTGAGAACTCACTAATTTACTAAGGATTTTCTTTTCTTATATAGGTGATCATCGGCTCCGAAAGCGCTGCGCGGGAATAATCACTCTTCACATGCAGACAATCTGATTGGTTGGCATTGACCAATCAGCGAGCGAGCTTTGGGGAGACTCACGAAAAGCTTCTGGGATACGATTCTCCCAAAAGTGCACAAATCGACTACATGAAAATATAGCGATTATAAAATTGTCGCATTACACAGTAGTGTTGATTTATTATCCAATGAATGCTTGCTGTTGTATAATTTGAATTTGCATAAGTATGTATGTATGTGTGTGATGATGATGATCGTCTCACTATTATATTCTATTACACTGGTCAACATGATTTTTGGTGCCAAGAAAGAAAACACATTTTTTAGCTAATTTGATGATGCTGATTCCGAAAATGACCTTAGTTTTTCATGGTTAGCTACCATTTTTGCTGTACTAAAATTGCTCATTTTTGGAAAAAAGATGAAGTTACGATCTTGGTTGATCGCAAAATTTAGTTAATAAAGGAACCCATCATTTCTCAGGTAGGCCGAGCTATTTATGCCAGCCACCTGAAATAAACTGTTTTTATAAGAAAAAAGTGTTTTTGAGTCAAAAATTTGAAAATAGAAGTACCGAATTTTTTTACTTTACCGCCAAAATTCAAATTAACTTTATTAGTAATACACTTTAGTAAACCTGATAATGAAGGTGACATCAAAAAATGAAAGCCTAAAATCTTCTGTTTGCTATTCATAAATTTATCCCATCACTTTTATCCCTTCACTACGGAAGGAAACCAAGCACATTGAGAGCATTTTGTTTTCACAGTTGGAAAGAAACTCCAACTAAAGACACCCCAATTGAATGCACCTATTCCATTGTACATGATACTGCTGGAGTATCAAAAGGGACTTAAATAACATTGAACATGACAGACAATCAAGAAAGAGAAAATGTTTACCATAGTTCTTATGTTCACGATGTTCTTATTTCTGCTGTTAGTTTATTAAATGATTTGATGAAAAAATACTTGTTGGTCTTGGTATATTCATTTGTATTATTTTTAAAGACCTAGCGTCTGATTGCAAAAATAGTATTTTTCAACAAGCGGACCAATATTTGTTGGTTTAAATACGAATTGAGAGGTTTCTACGATTTTATTTTGGGAAATATGGCCATCGGTCAATATCATACATACAGAAAACAAATGAAAAATAATGTTTTTTTTCCCAAAAATAAGGCATTTTTGTACGCTAGCAAAAACGGTAACTAACCAAGAAAAAGTAAGATCGTTTTCAGATACAGCGCCCTCAAATTTGTTAAAAAAGATGTTTGCTGTGCCAACACCATTTCAAATTTTTTTTTGTTGACTAGTGTTATTCATTTATAATTTTTTCCTTCGTCTTTGGCCTGTGAAAAAAATACAATATATATCATTCGTAACGGGGCACCTCGATGTGGTGCAATGGTTAGCAAGCTTGTCTCGCTAGAACAATTACGACTGAGCTGTAAGTTCGATCCTCACTGGGTGCCCCATACTTTCGTCCTTATGCCACATCTGAGGTATGCTTGGAAAATCACTATATCAGTAGTACCGAAAAGTTTAGGGAATGCGTTTTTAAGTCATAAAAGCAGGCGATATTTTATTCTCGGTCCGCGACAAAGTATCGTTTCTTTGTATTTTGTGATTTTTTGATTTTGTTATGAATCTTCTTTGACTACAACAAATAAATAAAAATAAAAATTAAAAAACTAAAATTAAATAAATAAATAAAATATACAAATAAAAATTATTCATTCATTTAAATTTCATTCATTCATTGACTAATTTTTTCTTTGGACCGTACAATAATGTAACTGCAGTGTAATGCATACAATTTGCACGTTGCACGGAACAATTCACAGATCACTGCTAAAGAACAATAATTCATATACACTCCTGATCAAAATTTAAGACCACTTGAAATTTTTTTTACAAGAGACTGTTTGTCATGGATACATTATAAACTTTTTCTTACTTAAGGTTACTAATTCTATAATCTAAAAGGTTATGTAGACAAAAAGTTATAATCCAATCAATTTATTCAGAAATGGACATTTTTATAAAATGAGGCATTTTACCCTTGATCAAAATTATAAGACCAGGGGGTATAAACTGTTAGATCTAGGGTAATTCCAATGTTTTTAGTTCAGTTAGAGATTAGCAATCACTGCGTAAAGGTGTCACCATTCCTAAAGCAAGCAAACTTACCGAAGTTGAGCTTGCTCGAATTCTAGATTTCCACAATCAAGGTTTGTCACAGCTGGCGATCGCAGCTAAGGTAAATCGCAGTAAAACAGTGTTTTGCAACTTTCTAAAGCAGGCATGTCAAACACGCAGCTCGCGGGGCGCATGCGGCCCATTTCAAGTAGATTTGCGGCCCACACAGACAATTTTAAACAAAAATAAATTTAAAATTTCCACTATTTTTTATATACTTTTTTTAGTAGTTCATCTACTTTTGCATCTCCGGCCTTATAAGCAATTGAAGCGACAACATGTCACTGTCAATCACTCATTACATATACGCACATTGCAAAAGGAGAGAATCGGATGGCGCGAGAGATACATAGGTCAAGGACAAGATGAGAGGAACTGAGACGCAGCAAAGGTCAAAACAGGTAAGCGCACAGACTCATTAAAGGTGAGCCGGTGGTGAAATATATAATTAATTTTTATTATTATGTCATTTTCAAATAAAAGGCCTTATTGTTTACGTTTTATTAAATTGACTTTAAACTAAAAATATGAATCAGATAATAGTGTGCAGGAGTCAGGTTCTTTGTTTTCTTCCACTTTTATTGATATTATAAATATTTTTTTATTTTTTTTATTTCTTAATTTTTCAGATTCCACATCGTCTTAAAAACGGCTAATGCTTCTCCGACTAAGGAAAAAAGAAAAGTAAACGAAGAAGGCCGAGTGTTTCAAGAGAAATGGGAATTGCAGTATTTTTGCACAGAAGTGAATGGAAAGATACATTGTTTAATATGCAATAATCACATTTGTACGCCGAAAACATACAACTTGAAAAGACATTATGAAACAAACCATCTACTTTACGATAAATATGAAGGCCCAATGCGTGTTTCAAAGCTCCAGGAATTGAAAGTTAACTTGACATGGCAACAGACCCTTTTTACGAAAATTCAGAAAGTGAATGTCGCTTCTGTTACTGCAAGTTATGAACTTAGCCGAATGATAGCGACGAATGCGAAATCTTACACTGAAGGGGATTTTGTAAAACAATGCCTTGTAAAAACGGCGGAAATTGTATGTCCAGAAAAAGCACACTTGTTTAAAGGTATTTCACTAACCAGGAACACTGTTGCTGAACGGATCCATGAAATGTCAAGTGATTTGAAGCAACAGATGAAAAGCGAATCATCCAAATTTTAACATTTTTCTATTGCAATTGATGATACTATTGATATTTCTGGAATAGCACAGCTTGCGATTTTCATGAGGGCCTGTGACAATAAATTAAACATTTATGAAGAACTGGTAGATCTGATCCCTATGCATGACACTACAACAAGCCAGGACATCTTTGAGAAAATCGAACAAATTTTTGATGAGTATAATTTCAATTTAAGCAGACTTGTATGCTTGTCTACCGACAGTGCAGCAAATATGATTGGAAGGCATAATGGTGTTGTTGCCAAGTTACAAGCAAAAATAAAGAACTTACATCCAGATTTGTCAGTTACACATTTTCACTGTATTATTCATCAACAAAATCTGTGCTCAAAAATTTTAAAATTGGATCATGTGTTTTATTTGATCACAAGCATAGTTAACTATACCAGAGGTCGTTCTCTCAATCACTGTCAATTCAACCAGTTGTTGGAGGATATGGGTAATCACTTTACTGATGTTCCATTTTACACAGATGTGCGTTGGTCGCCATGTCACAAAGTATTGAAAAGATTTTATTTATTAAGGCAAGAAATAATCATATTTTTGGAGATGAAAGGTCGAAACACCGATGAAATAAAAGATGAAAGTTGGCTCCTTTTGCTGTGGACATTGCAGCACAATTAAACGATCTCAATTTGAAAGCAGAAGGTAAAAACATGCTCATCACTAACTTGTATGATGACATTAAATGCTTCATTACAAAGTTAAGGTTATGGAAGTCACAAGTCTTAAATGAAAATTTAGTTCATTTTCCTACGTGCAAAGAACTAAAAAACAGTACTAATACTAAGTCTGTACTAAGCTTTGATAAGTATAAAAGTCACCTGGAATTATTGTCAACGGAGTTTCAAAAAAGATTTCGTGATTTTTCATCTTTTGAAAATCCGTTTGCACTATTCTCCGCGCCGTTTACTTTTGATGTTGCTAAGGCAGAGGTAAACATTCAAATGGAACTTTTAGAAATACAGTCAGATTCTTTACTTAGAGCAAAGTATTTTGAGGTAGGAATACCTGCTTTCTTTTCATACCTTCCAGAAAGGTTTACAAATCTTAGAAAGTTTGCAACACGAATCTTAGCCATGTTTGGTTCCACCTATTTGTGTGAGCAGTTATTTTCCTTTATGAAATCAATAAAAACTTCTCAGAGAACCAGGTTGACTGATTATCACTTATCATCTCTTATAAAAGTCGGAACTTCACAGAAATTTCAGCCAGATAAAACAAAGATTGTCAAGAACAAGAGGTGTCAAGCCTCTGGACAAAACATGAAAAGTTAGAATGATCAATAATAAATATTTATTTTGAACTATTATGATTTATGTGCGATTCATTTGCTATTTATTCAAATACATGTCGGCCATGTATGTTGCCTTATAAATTTTTGTTATATCGAAATAAAGAACAGATTTATATCTCATGCTAAAGTTTTTAGTTATATTCTTTTGTTTAACTCCATGTACTTAGTACTTGTATTCTTGATAACCAAACCATTGCATGTTTCTAATTAAAAGGAAATGCTCTGCAATAATTTTTATTGAACAACCTGAAATAAAATGTAGGAGTGCGGCCCTCATGAGAACACAAACGGTCTCCTTAGGCCCTCGTGGGACTCTGAGTTTGACATGCCTGTTCTAAAGGACAGTGCGAATTATGGAAACACAAAGTCTACTGGTACCCCCCCCCCAAAAAAAAAATTACTCCGGCATTGAGTAGGAGAATAAGACGGGTTGTTGTGAAAGCCAGTGGACTTTCTTCTAGTCAAATTAAGGCAGCCACAGATGCTGATTGCAGTCCAGTAACCATCAGACGACACTTACGACAAAAAGGCATGGTAAATAAAAAGCACAAACAAATTCCTCGGCTGCTTCCACGTCACAAAGTGAATCGTTTAAGATTTAGTTGTGAATACCAAACATGGGACATTGAGAAGTGGAAGAAAGTCCTGTGCTCTGATGAGAAAAAATTAAATCTAGATGGTCCTGATGGCTTCCAACGATATTGGAATAAGAAAAACATGCCTTCTGATATTTTCTCCACACGTCATAGTGGTGGAGGGTCCCTAATGGTATGGGGTGCCTTTTTTTACAGAGGAACGATGGAGCTCCAGGTGGTGCAGGGTCGTCAGACAGCGGCTGGTTATGTTAGCATGCTACAAAAAGCATCGTTGGTGACGGAGGGCCATCGTTTGTGTGGGGATGGATGGTTATTCCAACAGGATAATGCTGCAATCCATGCTGCATGCCGGACCTTGACCTATCTACAAGAAAATGGGGTCCATCTCTTGAGACATTCTGCATTCTCACCGGACTTGAACCCAAATGAAAATTTTTGGGAATGGATGGCAAGAGATGTTTATCGAAATGGCAAACAATATTCAACAAAAAATGAACTTTGTGAAGTTATCTTCATAGGCTGGAGCAATATTCTCGCAGCTTAATGGAAACACTAATTTCTAGCATGCCCCAAAGAATTTTTGAAGTCATCAAAACCAGTGGAGGTAGAACATATTATTAAATTTGGTTGTTGAATGTTTTCGTACAATTTTCGTACAATTTCGTAGAATACTTGTCGCTGGTCTTATAATTTTGATCAAGTGTAAAACGCCTCATTTTATAAAAATGCCAATTTCTCAATAAAATGTTCGGATTATAACTTTTTGTCTACGTAACCTTTTAGATTATAAAATTAGTAACCTTAAGTAAGAAATGTTTAAAATTTGTCCATGAAAAACAGACTTTTAAAAAAAATTTTCAAGTGGTCTTAAATTTTTTATCGGGAGTGTACGTAATATTTCTAATGTCAATATGTATATTTATACATGTTGACGTGAGAAAGTAATGCGCGGAAGCTTTACTTGTCTTGATTACTGTGCAATGCGCGATCTTTAACTTAAATTTCGCAAGACGAGTAATCAAGACAAGTAAGAAGATAAGAAGATCAGTAAAAAGCCGTTAACTAAGTACGCTTCCACGCATTACAAGCCGAGGCAAATGTATGTAAACAACGCCAGTAATGGTAGCCGGACTAGATGCGAATAAGGCCGAACTTATATTGTTACTTTGGAATTAATCAGTCAATTTCACACCAAAATGGAAATTTTCATTCCAATTGGTTCCCCGGGTTTAATCTGCAAATTTACCACTATTTTTATTTTATTTTCGTGTTTTACAACAAAGTTCAGTCAGTTATGTGCCATGCGTGATACATGACTGACGAGGCAGATTTTTTCCCGCAGTAGACCAGTTGCCATCCAAGGCTATAGAACCCTGTCTGTCCTGCTATTTATTCATAACTAGGGAGAAGAAGAGGATTCATACCTTTCCCAAGGGTATTAGCACGTAAGTGAATGTAATGGATTCGACTGGAATTCGAACTCGGTTCTCTGATTCCTTAATTCTAGCCGCTATCCATTACTCCACCGTGCCTCCAACAATAAAGTTATATGAGTATTAAAGTTAAAGTTCTTGTGTTAAATTTCCTTGTTCTTAGTTCTTTGCTAAGATGAAAATAAATGTGATTTATTCATGTGTGAGAAAAAGAGAGGCAAGAGAGGAAGAGAGTGTCACGTAGATTGGTGAATAAGATTTGTGAATGAGTCAGGAAATCTCTTTTAAGTCGCCGTCGTGAAATGATGTCGTATGTTGACGTCCTTTCTCCTCATTGGCTTGTCTGGTCTATAAACTTTGCTTAAATACTCTTCAAAGGGATCACAAAGCATGTTTTTTTATTTATTTATTATTGTCAACGGAAAGGCGACGCATTGGTTGAAAAATGTTAAATATTTATTTTCAAAAGATTAATTTATTAACCGGAAGAATGCGCGAATTCCCGACTCAGAAACCATTTTTTTTTTTTGTTTGTCATTTCATGATTAACCGTCTTGGAGTTATTTCCGTCTTCGCTCCACATATATCTTTCAGGTTTCCCCCTTAGTAAAGCGTTTTAAGAATCTTTTCGTAGGACGAAAAAGCATAAAACAAAGAAATAACATTAATTTATTCGGGGGGAAATTTTTAGTGTGTCAGCATCGCCAAAACAACATTGCATGAAATTTTCGCTACAATTGACAGAGCTGCACTTTCCACTATCACTCAAGACTAAACGGTGACATGCGTCGCATTTTGCTTTTTGTGTGCTGATAAATAAATATTCATTGGCTTGACTACGTTTTACCCGGCACGTCAGCAGCGACGCATTGCCCACTTACTAACATTATTTTTGTTATTTGAAATCCTCACAAAATTTGGTATTGTTGAAGTTATCGCTAACATTTTTTGTCAAGATTTACCAAGTCTACGTTTCATTCAATTTTGCAAACCTATCGATAAAATTTGAATAAACTGATACCTTTGGAAAAATATTTTAACAAATACCCTACATCGTGGTTTAATAAGTTTATTTTAATTTAATTTAATTTTATAGGACTTCATGGTAAACAATATTTTTTAAGAAAATTACTTTTTTCCCATTTCTTTTTTAACAGCGAAGAATAAATCCTTAGGATTTCTTACTCTTGAGCATGTAACATACAACTGGCCTTGCGTAAATATTTCTGGAGCCAAATTTTAATTTTTTGAAGCTTTTGGCCTGGTGATATTTTTATAGTTCTCGCAAACGCAGAGCGAACAGGAAACTGTATTAATGTATATAAAAAAAAATTAAAGTAAAGCTCTGAGAATAAACAATAATGCATTTTTTATAAAAAGCTTTAATAAAACTTTTAATTTTTCAAAAAAATTAATGAAAATTTATTGTACTAAGTTACGCACCCTAGTAAAACCAACTGTGCTTTGTACCCGCTTACCTGTTTGCACTTCTCCGCCAAATTTGGTTTCGATAGGTCAATGTATGGCTATTTTAGAGGGTGTGATGAACAGACGAACTAACAGAAGTCACATTTTATATATAGATTAAATTTTAGCAAATGAATTACATTTACGAAACAGCAATGACAAAATTAATATCATATTAAAAAAACAAAAATGTTTTAAAAAATAAAATAACGACATTCACCTCGTGTGTAACACCCCAACCCCAGCAAAACTGTGCTAGTCAACGAAAGTTTTGCGATTACATCTCGTAAGTTCCATCAGCACAGTTCTTGGGGTACTTTGTTTATCTAGTAATATGATTCACAAAATGTAGGTTATATGTAGCACAAGGTCGCTAGTATGTCCGAGCAGCTGCTATTGCTGTCGTTTTAAATTCATAAAACCTTCTTTTTCAAACAATTTTTCATGAAAAAAGGGTTCTCAAGCTTTCCAGTATTGATGGAAGTTTTCTTCCTAACCGTTTATTTGAAGTATTGTGGAATGTCAACATCTAGATTATGTCATTATTTTCTCTTTCATTTGAAATTTAAAAATCTCTTTCTTAAAAGACTTTTTTAGGAAAACATGTTTCTCAAGTCCAGTAACTCTTATTGCTCTTTCCAGTATTAATGGGAGTTTCCTTCCTAACCTTTTGTTTCGTTAAGTGTGGAACGTCAACATATTGATTGTGTCATTATTTTTTCTCAGCGTTATATGTGCTATCCTTTTTTTTATTGTTGCTCATGTTGAAAGTCCCCAACTGGTGTGGCCTCTGTTAGCTGATGCAATTCTTTTTTGTGTGTGTCAATTGGAGTAAAGTGCCATGCAGATTTAAATTTTTCCCACTTGTGACGAATGCAGCTATCGATTTTTTTTTTGCATGCTAGCATGCTAGTTAACATTCGTGTCAGTCAGCTGTTGGTTCTCACGCTGGCCAATAGAATCTTCCTGCCTATTCGTGGCAGCCAGCTATAGGCTCTCACTCTGGACAGTAGAAAATGGCCGCAAACTACATGATTATTTCCACTATCGATGGGAGTTGGGAAATGCAAAGTCGGTTTTGGCCTTTTCGTTAACTTGGAGCATGTGCATGTAAATTTTGGTGCAAATCCGTCGAAATTTGCGGCCGTGCATTCATTACACACACACACACGCACACACACATCCTGCCTTTTATAGATAGAAGATAAACACGCAGACCTATTTAGATATATACACACCCAAAAAATATACATAGATAAAAATGGTAGAATAGATAAAATTCAACATGGGCAGAGCAGAAAAACAATCATTAGGGAAAAAGTACATTATAACAGATAGACATGGACAGAAAAATAAATATATACGCATAAAATAACTTCATCTAATATATAAAAAAGAAAACTCCAAAGACACAAATATATATAAAAATATTTCATATATACCTATATAAGCACTAGTGCACATACACGAGAACTAAAATATATCAGTATGTGAAAGAAATTAAAAACTACATACAAACATATCTGTACACACATTCTTCACTACAGACAGAAACACAGAAAAGTATACCTACAGACCAACATATACACACATATATATATATACATGTATATACACATATACATATATATCCATATGCATACACATACATACACGCATACGTATATGCATATATGCACATACAGAAGCAAGCATAAATATATCAACCCACACAGCAACATAAAAAACTAAACAAACCAAATATATATATATATATATATACATATATATATATATATATATATATATATATATATTAAACATGTAGTATTGAATGTTATAGTCTTGCATATTTTCTTTTGAATTTTCTCATATTATCTAATGAGACTTTTTATTTGAAAATGATTTTTAAATGAGTATTGTCCGTACGATTCAAAAGAAAATATGCAAGACTATGTTGTCTTTAACATTCAATACTACATGTTTAAAAGAAAAGTTGCTGCCAAATTACACACACACACACACATATATATATATATATATATACAGAAACGCACATACATATATACACACATATACAAACACACGCATATATATAAAAAAACACATACAAACGCAATCTTAAACACACACACACACACATATATATATATATATGCACACATATACATATATATTATATTATGTTTAACGTTCTTTTTATAGATACAAGTATTTAAGCAAATGCTCTGTTTTATAATAAACAGTATTAAATAACATTTACCGGCCTGAATGTCCGAGAAATTTTCATAGTAAATTTTCGCTCTCCGACAGGAATCGAACCTGTATCCTATACGGAACCATCATTTCGCGTGATGTGCCTTAACCTTTCGGCCACAGAGCATATATATAATATATATAAATGTCTTTAAATAAATTG
>OZ038490.1:12929392-12969392 GCA_964036315.1 Acanthosepion esculentum | reverse complement strand
GGTTGATATGCCATAAAACTAAACAAACTAATAAATAATCCATTGAGATTGATATGCCATAAAACTAAACAATCCAATAAATAACCCATTGAGGTTGATATGCCATAAAACTAAACAATCCAATAAATAACCCATTGAGGTTGATATGCCATAAAACTAAACAATCCAATAAATAACCCATTGAGGTTGATATGACATAAAACTAAACAAACTAATAAATAATCCATTGAGGTTGATATGCCATAAAACTAAACAATCCAATAAATAACCCATTGAGGTTGATATGCCATAAAACTAAACAATCCAATAAATAACCCATTGAGGTTGATATGCCATAAAACTAAACAATCCAATAAATAATCCATTGAGGTTGATATGCCATAAAACTAAACAATCCAATAAATAACCCATTGAGGTTGACATGCCATAAAACTAAACAATCCAATAAATAACCCATTGAGGTTGATATGACATAAAACTAAACAAACTAATAAATAATCCATTGAGGTTGATATGCCATAAAACTAAACAATCCAATAAATAACCCATTGAGGTTGATATGCCATAAAACTAAACAATCCAATAAATAACCCATTGAGGTTGATATGCCATAAAACTAAACAATCCAATAAATAACCCATTGAGGTTGGTATGCCATAAAACTAAACAATCCAATAAATAACCCATTGAGGTTGATATGCCATAAAACTAAACAATCCAATAAATAACCCATTGAGGTTGAGATGCCATAAAACTAAACAATCTAATAAATAACCCATTGAGGTTGATATGCCATAAAACTAAACAATCCAATAAATAACCAATTGAGGTTGATATGCCATAAAACTAAACAATCCAATAAATAACCCATTGAGGTTGATATGCCATAAAACTAAACAATCCAATAAATAACCCATTGAGGTTGATATGCCATAAAACTATACAATCCAATAAATAACCCATTGAGGTTGAGATGCCATAAAACTAAACAATCCAATAAATAACCCATCGAGGTTGATATGCCATAAAACTAAACAATCCAATAAATAACCCATTGAGTTTAATATGCCATAAAACTAAACAATCCAATAAATAACCCATTGAGATTGATATGCCATGAAACTAAACAATCCAATAAATAACCCATTGAGGTTGATATGCCATAAAACTAAACAATCCAATAAATAACCCATTGAGGTTCATATGCCATAAAACTAAACAATCCAATAAATAACCCATTGAGGTTGATATGCCATAAAACTAAACAGTCCAATAAATAACCCATTGAGATTGATATGCCATAAAACTAAACAATCCAATAAATAACCCATTGAGATTGATATGCCATAAAACTAAACAATCCAATAAATCACCCATTTTGGTTGATATGCCGTAAAACTAAACAAACTAATAAATAATCCATTGAGGTTGATATGCCGTAAAACAAAACAAAACAAACAAAATCAACATGTTAGTTTTACATTTTAAATAATCATGACATAGTTTGATGATTGCCTAAGGCAGTGTTGATTTTATATTTCCATGCTGTTTATAGTGATTTTCCAAGCGTAGCTTAGATGTTGGCACAATGCCAAAAGTATGGGGCATCCAGTGAGGATCGAACTCACTACTCAGTCGTAATTGTTCTAACAAGACAAGATTGCTAACCATTACACCGCCTCGGGGTGCCCAGTCCATGTTGTTTATATCTTCAAATGTTGCATCCTTCAATATTGAACATTCTTCCCTCATATATCTACACAGTTTTAAACAATCTGCCTAAACTCTGAAATATTATTTACTATTTATTTCTTTTTCTTTAATCTCCCCTCAATAGGAGTAGATAGGTTTTTTATCGTCCGGTTTATACTCCTCCCCGGTCTTTTGAAAAGGATTTTGCCTTGTTTAGGATTGGGTTTTTGGTTCCTTCTAAAGTCTTTTCCTTTGCTTACATCTTAGAGACGTTATCACGCTTCGGGTGAAAAAAAAAAAGAAGAAAAAAAGTTATTTCGGAAGCGGGCGATAAATCGTAACTGTTATTTCTAAGCGTGCCCGGTAAACAGTAATCAGACCGATTCTTTTACTTAGCAACAAGTGCGTACACACACACACACACACACACACACACACACACACACCACACACACACACACACACACACACACACACACACACACACACGCTCGCACACACACTCTTTCTATTTCGCGCGGTCACCCTCCCCGCTTCCTTCTCCAAGTGTCACCTAATGAATACTGTCGTGTTTTGTTCGAGGGTCGGCCAAGAGACTTCGACATTTGATTTCCTGTTTACTTTGGAAAGGGAGAAAAAACGATGTCAAACACTTCTACATACTATTTCTGTTACAAGCAAAAGCTACAATCTTCTTTTGTGTGTTGTGTCTCTCTTTAGGATATGGCTGATCATAGCTTTCCACAGCTTCCTTTGCAGCGCTAAACAATATTTGTTTTCCTAATATCCTTGTTCAGCCATACGCTTTGTTTTTTACTTTTTTAAAAAAATCGAATTCACCCCCAAGCAAGGCAATAAAGCCACCAAAACACAAAGGTGTGAAAGAATTAGAAATGAAAAAAACATGAAGCAAGGAGCGAGAACAATAGAAGATTGGTCAAGAAGATAGTAAATAACGATTGACATTGCATTTAACGTTTTGTAGATCAAAGTTAGCTAGAAAGCATGGACCCGGAAGAGAGTTCCACAAGCGAGGAGTGCGAGAAAAGAAACTGTTAGCGTAGAACTAACAGTTACGTCTAGCCAATTCGACTATAAATTGACTAAATCTTGTTGCCAATCTAGTACAGCGCTTAAATTCATGAGGTCTAGGTACCCTAGCGAAGAGCATTATTTATTCATAAAATTACAAAATGTGTCTCAAGGCCAAAATGGGGGATGGGTAAAAAGGACAGTCTTCTGTCTTAAATTTAATCTTAGCTAGCCACTATCACTGACCCAAACATACCATAATATTCCTTACACCAAAACAACGCATTCTTACTTACCATTCTTACAACATTCACCGTAATGCCTCATTGTCTCTATAAAATATCCTAACTAGTCTCTGTTTGTACAATTCCTGTCTGTGGTGGCGGGGAGAATAAAATAACAATTTAAAACATCTAAATACCAATGAGTATTTACAGATATGAAACAAAATATCTCATCTAAACAATTACCATGAAAGTATTTATAGAAAAGGCGGCAGGAAAGTGACTAAAGCCGAGACCCCGGGTCAGGATCAATAATATTGCTTATTCTTCTTTGGATTTTATCAAGAATCTCTAAATATATAGCAGGAGCACCGGCAGTAATATTCGAAGTATGAGTAAATGGTAGACATAGATATGTAAGACAGATGCTGGTGAGACAAATTGGCTAGCACGACACAGTAAACCAAATTTCTTAGCAGCTTACCTAGCAATGGATTCAATGTAGTCTTTCCACTTCATGTCAGCCGAAAATGTTAACACGAGAAGGCGCAACGATTCAGTCTCCTGGAGATTACACAAAGGTTTTTTTTTTAACAAGGGATGGAGAATGAGT
Organism: Acanthosepion esculentum; assembly: GCA_964036315.1. NCBI lineage: Eukaryota > Metazoa > Mollusca > Cephalopoda > Sepiida > Sepiidae > Acanthosepion > Acanthosepion esculentum. Next base: position 12,965,831 of record OZ038490.1, on the reverse strand, counting down.
CAGCGAAATCCGAACGCACATTAAAATGCTCCTCTTGTCTTTAGTACGCTTTATGAGCATCAATTTCCTCAAGCCTTCTTTCCTCGTTAGGTGTCCTAAAAATTTCAAGTTTCTCCTTCTGATACTAAGTTAGAGTTTCCTTTTCTCTTCCGAATTCCCTTTAAACTTCCTGATTGATTTGTCCATGGTATTCTCAGAATCCTTCTGTAGAATCACATCTCTATTGCTTCAAACCATAACACTATTCCTAACTCAGCTCAAAGCAGAACAATTATCTATCTATCTATCTATCTATCTATCTTAGCCTGTTCAGTATCTGTATATTTATCTCTCTCTCTTTTTCTATCTATCTCTCTCTCTCTCTCTCTGTCTCTGTCTGTCTGTCTGTCTGTCTGTCTGTCTGTCTCTCTCTCTCTCTCTCTCTCTCTCTCTCTCTCTCTCTCTCTATATATATATATATATATATATATATATATATATATATATATATATACCGGAAACATGTATAGCAAAATTATGGAAAATAAAGCATAATATTTAAAAAAAAAACACATTACAACCAAACACGTTTGCGGTTTCTCTCTCCTTTTTAATATACACACTTTTCTCTCGTTGAAGCTATTATAACATCTTCCTTTATATATATATATATATATATATATATATATATATATATATATATATAAAATAAATGCGAAATTTTAGTATGTCACACTTGTTCAACTTTACTCCTAGTGGCCGTAACCATTTTAGAACCAGGCCGACTCTGTGGGCAAATTAAAAACATTCCAGACTGGATCCGGACCCGCAATCCTGAAATTTTGGATTCCCAAGTTTTCATTACGCCAATTGTTTTCGGCGATTTTTTTACCTGATTTTTTGCGACGAATTTTTTTTTATTTTGTACGATAACAATTTTTATAACTTGGAAATGAATTTGAGGATAATCAAAATTAATTGCGAAATCCAGCGAAAGTCACCCAAGAAATAAAAGTAATTGTTTGCACGGAAAGTAAAGACCTACGTACACCAAATTGTTTTTAAATTAAGTGGCGGCAGAAGAATTATCGTTGAATTTTTAAAGGGTAAGCTTAAATATTAATGCAATACTTAAATGCAGCAATCAATTTTGAGTTCTTCTGTAGTTTATTGTTTCCTATCACATCGACTCTTTTCTACCTATTGTGATGAAGGCCGAAGTAAGAGCCATCAGCAGCAGCTAGCATAATGCCGCTCAATAGGGCGACCTTTAAGCTAGTATATATATATATATATATATATATATATATATATATATATATATATATATACATATATATATATATATATATGGAGGAAAGATTGTATGACTAGGAGGAAAAAAGTTTTCATGTTACGCGTTTTGTCCCTTAAAACTTCGTGCTATACATGAATAATCCCTTCTGTGGATTTGAATCCAGATAATTGAACGCAACTCTGTGACCAAGGCGAGCCTTCAAGTTCGGGGACATTTGTTGTGCTTTGACCTGGAGAAGGATAGTTTCTGCCATGTCTATTTGGCTAAGACATGCTATATATGAATAAATACCTCTCCGGCTTTCAACCCTGGTATGTGGACGGAACTGGTCAGACGCTCAGGTGAACAGTGACCCTTCGACCACACCTAGTTATGGGACTGACGATGATGATAATGATGATGATGACTATTTGTAAAGTCGAAGCTTTTTTTTTTTTTGGCTGTTGGACCTTCTCCTCGTGTTAAGCATACCTCTCCCATACAGACCTTGCTAAGCCTCCAAGAGCCTGAAATAAATGCTGAAGACCCACTCAATTCTTTGTTTGGAAAGTCAAGTCATAATAATGACAATGGTGTGAATAGCATTGGTGACATCTCGATAGAACTACTAAACGTATTTGAATCTACAGGGTGCGATGGATAAATTGTCGTCTAAATTGAGCGAAAATGAAAATAACACCGACATCTCGTTTATATATTTACCAAAATTACACAAAAATATCTTGAATTACTAAAGAGTAAATTTATTCAATAAAATCGCTATTGGCTTCACCCACTGCCTATAGACGATTTCGGGATCTCCTGCAACTCTTCTGGACGGTCTCCTTGTTTAAGTTGGTGAATGCTGCCATAACCTTTGCCTTCAGTTCATCTTTGGTGTTACAAGGAGTTCTGTTGCTCGCTCGCTCAATTGCGCCTCACACATAATAATCAAGAGAGCTGCAGTCTGGGGAGTTAGGTGGCCAGATGTAAGGGGTGATGTCGTCGCAGAAATTGTCTGACAGGCAACACTAGGTTCTCTTGCTTGTGTGGCATGGTGCAGATTACTATTGCCAGATATAGGGTCTTCCAGCAGCCACACTTTTGGCCCAGGGCAGCATTACCCCCTCAAGGCACTTGATGAAGGCCTCCGTGTTAAATTTAAGAACCTCACTAACAAATTCGGTGACAATTTACCAATCGCACTCTGTTTTAATTCTGCCTAAATTTCTCGAATGAGGAGTTATCATTATTTACATTTATGTCAGGTAAATTTTTGAGTGCTATGAGTACCATGTAAACCAGTGCTATCTGCTACATGATCAGGTTATTTGTGATTAAACTGGTTGCCCCTAGAGGCTTTTCGGGTGAGGACGGAGGCTAGATGCCCAGTAGTATTAAAAACCAATTCTGTCAAAGGGTGCATGAAACTTATTATAGGGTCAACAGCCATCTAGCACAATGGGGCAGACTGGGACTCCATAGCTATGGATGAAGCCAGTTGGCTTTCTCTACTGGTTATACAGCCAGGGTAGATGGCTTCCCCAAAAGAACCAACAGTCACATGTTTTACTCTGTTCCTCTTCCCTTCAATCTGTCACGTGAGTATCAGATTTTCCAAGACTCATCTCTCATTACGTGCCCTTGAAATTTCAATGGTCTCTTTCTGATGTTAAGTTTCCTTTTTGTTTCTATTCTCTCTAAAACTCTGACAGTATTTTCTTGTTTATCAAAAGTCAACTCAGGTGCGACAAAAAGAGACACTGATTTTGAACAAAAAAAGAAAATCATATTCTTGGCCTCAATTTTCTCTCTGGCCTGAAATGGATCAAATTTCAAAGATAGAAACCTGATTAAATAAAACTTTGTTTTTGAGATGAAACAAAAGAAAACAATAATGATAGCAATATTAGCTGTTTCCTTATAAGGAAACATTCACTATTAGCAATTTAATATATCTACTACATATAGGGTGTCCTAAAAGCAAAGGCAAGATCTAAAATTCTAATAAATTTCTGCCTCAATTTGTCGGACAGATAGTTATTATTTTTTCCATTATTTATGTCTGGTAACTCTATAAGTGCTATGAGTACCATGTAAACCAGTGTTATCTGCCACATGATCAGGTTATTGGTGATTAAACTGGTTACCCCACCAGGCTTTTCTGGTGAGGACGGTGGCTAGATACCCAGCAGGATTAACTACCAATGTGGACGAAACTTGTTGCAGGATCAACAGCCATCTAGCACAATGGGGTAGACTGGGGCTGCATAGCTATGGATGCAGCCAGTCATCGCTGGTCTGAGAGCTTCCTTCACTGGTCAACCGCCATGGCAGATGTCCGTAACCAAGGTGAGCCTTCAAGTTGTGGGACATCGGCTGTTTTAACCTGCATAGGGATGAGATCCGCCATGTTTACTAGCCTCTCTGGATTTCAACCTAGATCTGTAGAGGGGACTAGTCAAGTGCTCAATTGCGCAGTCACCCTACGACCACACTCGGTTATAGGACATATGATGATGAGGAGGAGGAGGTTGATGGTTATATCCAGCTGTTTAGATCCAACCATCTAGAATTTTCCATTCTTCAGCAATATTAATACTCGTATTAATACTCATTCTTTCCACCCTCTGTCAGTCACACATTCTCCATTTCTTTCTTTCTTTCTTTCTTTCTTTCTTTCTTTCTTTATCTATCTATCTATCCATCTATCTTACGCAGTCTGAAAAAATCTATCTCTTCTACCTTCCGATGTATCTGTATTTCTAAAACTCTTTCCTTTCCTTTATTTGTCTTTCACTCATTTTTCTTACACCCTCACTGTCATTCTCTTTCTTACCTCTCTTTTTTCTTCTCTCACTCTCTTTTTTCACTCTTTGCCTTTCATTCATTGTCTTCTTCTCCTCTCTTTTTCTCTCCCTCATACTTTTTCTTTCCCCTTCTCGTTGTCCTTCGCTCATTGTCTTGTAGACAATGGTGCAAACTAGACTCCATCGTATGTAGACAGTGCGATGATGACACAGCATCCCTGGGCTGAGGGTTTCCTAGACTGAAGTCAACTGCCACAGCAGCTGGTTTCTCGATGAAGTCAACTGCCAGGTGTCTTCAGGTTGGAGCACATCGGCTGGGGTTTAACCTGGAGGGGAATAAGCGCCATTATACATATTTGCCCAAGACCCGCAACGCCTGAATGGATACCCTTCTGGATTTCAACTCAGATAAATCGAGAGAACTGGCCATGTGCTCAGTTGCGCAGTGATCCTACGACCACAATCGGTCATAGGACAGATGATGATCATAATGAGGATGATGATGATATCCAACTGTTTTCGATTCTTCAGCTGTATTATTACTCGTAAAAAGACAGAACGTATACATTTTTATAGCAAAATGACCAACAATACATTTTATCTGTATTTGAAATCATTAACCTCTGTTCAAAATGTTTAGATTTCAATATTAATTAACTCATAGAGGTTGATATGCCGCTAAACAAACTCAACGAATCAACAAACGTGTATATGCTCAAAACTTTCACAGAATATGAAGATAATTTTTGTTTGGTTTACGGCATGTCAACCTCAATGGGTTATTTAATGCCGAGAAATTTTTATTGCTTGTAAAATTTTTTCTTAAATAATCTATTTCTGGTAATATTTTTTCTTCGAAAATGTATAGTTGGTAATATTTTTTTTTCAAAAATGTATTGCTGGTAATAGTTTTTTTTCAAAAATGTATTGCTGGTAATAGTTTTTTTTCAAAAATGTATTGCTGGTAATAGTTTTTTTTCAAAAATGTATTGCTGGAAATATTTATTTTTTCAAAAAAGTATTGCTGGTAATATATTTTTTTCCAAAAATGTATTGCTGGTAATATTTTTTTTATTAAGTATTTCTGGTATTAAAACCTATTTTTAGACTTTTATAGTGTTTTGATCCCAGTTTAGGAGTTAACTATTTGCCCATAGCTGGGACCCTAACAGGCTACCACCCCGGGTCCTGGTGGATCTGGGAACACCAGCAATTAAGAGGTGGTTCCACGCTCCTCAAAACCTCCTGATCAGAGGCCTTGCTGTTGGACGTCTTACCCAGGACGCGGACGGAGTTTATCGTCATACCCAGGACGGGGAAGATAATTTAACCTTTTGAACGTTAATGGGAACATGTCAACATTTTGTATACGTAATTAATTATTGTTGTCTGCCTATATATGGCCATTTTAGTCGTATTTTAATTCCTATCCTCTTGACGTCTTTTAAAAACAATATGTTCTACCATCACACCACTGTCTAGACTAGAATTTTGGAAAGTGAACATTTCACTGAAATATGTTGGAAAACTTTCAAGTTTTCATCTGAAATCAAGAAAAATACGAACTTTAAACAAAATAGCCATGGGGTAGCGTTTCTTTAAACTGAAGGTAAAAGGATATGGTTTAAACTGAAGGCAGAAGGATATGGTTTAAACTGAAGGCGGAAAGATATGGTTTAAACTGAAGGTAGGTTTAAAATCATTTACATAGAATTACAGTAAAACCACTTGCAATGCATTCTTAAAGTAAAAATTATATTTCTATAGTAAAAACATTTGCAATACATTCTACACACGTATCCTTCTGATTTCAGTTGAAATTGACGCCTTCGTTTTTTCATATATTGCAACGTTCGTATTTTAATGATCTTACATGAAAACTTTTCATTTTCCAAAATTATGGTTTATATTTATAGTTTAATAAAATAAGAAAGGAATTTTTAAAAAAATCAATTCACCCCAGGCAAGGCGATAATTCCACTGAGAAGCAAGGTGCGAAAGAGACCGAGAATACTTTAGAAGGAACTGGAAATCCAACCCATAGGAAACAAAAAATAAACCTTTACACCTGCTCAAAAGAAGGAGGAGGAGTGTGAACCGGGTGACAGGCGGGTCCATTTATTCCTATGTTTTCTGTTAAATAACCAATCACATCTTTGAGAGTTGTATTTTATAAAATATTAAAAATGCATCTGAACGGCAGATCTTCGGGTTAACGGGAGGAACTTGAGTCTGGACTAAAGAACCTGACATTAGTCTATTTTCACTATCACAATGAAAAAAATTGATGGTTGCTCTGTCGTGCTGCTAATTCTTTTTTTTTTTTTCAATTTCTATTTTGAAGCTAATCGTAAAAATGAACTATATCTTTACGGGTCTAACAGACACAGATCATGTTACAGTCTATTGCCATCACAGTATGCTCATCCGGATGAAGATGTTTAAAAATAAACATATCAATTCACAACTAGCAAGGCGATAATGCCACTAAAATGCAAGGGGGTGACTGGGAATGAAAGAGAATGAAAATGCTTTAGAAGGAACCGGAAACCCAGTCCTAAGTAGGAAACAAGGGATAAATCGGGGAGGAATGTGAACCGGACGATAGGCGAACTTATATACTCTTATCGAAAAACAAATAAATAAATAGTAAATAAAATATCGGAGTTTAAGCGGAGACGTTAGAAACATAGAGCTGAATTAAACTTCGGAAGAAACCGGAAACCTAATCATAAACAGAAAATAAGGGATAATCTTCTTCTCCTGTTCAAAAACCGGGGAGGAGTACGAATCGGACGATAGATGAACCAATCTACTCCTAGTGAGAAAGCAAAAAAAAAATAGTAAATAAACATTCAGAGGTTAGGCGGAGACGTCAGAAGTATATAATTGAAGTAGACTTTAGAAGGCACCGGAAACTCAATCCTAAACAGGGAAAAGGGATAAAACTCTATTTCTGTTCAAATGACCGGGGAGGAGACGTCAGAAGTATATAGTTGAAGTAGACTTTAGAATGCACCGGAAACCCAATCCTAAACAGGGAAAAGGGATAAAACTCTATTTCTGTTCAAATGACCGGGTAGGAGACGTCAGAAGTATATAGTTAAAGTAGACTTTAGAAGGCACCGGAAACTCAATCCTAAACAGGGAAAAGGGATAAAACTCTATTTCTGTTCAAATGACCGGGGGTGAGACGTCAGAAGTATATAATTGAAGTAGACTTTAGAATGCACCGGAAACCCAATCCTAAACAGTGAAAAGGGATAAAACTCTATTTCTGTTCAAATGACCGGGGAGGAGACGTCAGCAGTATATAGTTGAAGTAGACTTTAGAAGGCACCGGAAACTCAATCCTAAACAGGGAAAAGGGATAAAACTCTATTTCTGTTCAAATGACCGGGGGTGAGACGTCAGAAGTATATAATTGAAGTAGACTTTAGAATAAACCGGAAACCCAATCCTAAACAGGGAAAATGGATAAAACTCTATTTCTGTTCAAATGACCGGGGAGGAGACGTCAGAAGTATATAGTTGAAGTAGACTTTAGAAGGCACCGGAAACTCAATCCTAAACAGGGAAAAGGGATAAAACTCTATTTCTGTTCAAATGACCGGGGGTGAGACGTCAGAAGTATATAATTGAAGTAGACTTTAGAATGCACCGGAAACCCAATCCTAAACAGTGAAAAGGGATAAAACTCTATTTCTGTTCAAATGACCGGAGAGGAGACGTCAGCAGTATATAGTTGAAGTAGACTTTAGAAGGCACCTGAAACTCAATCCTAAACAGGGAAAAGGGATAAAACTCTATTTCTGTTCAAATGACCGGGGGTGAGACGTCAGAAGTATATAATTGAAGTAGACTTTAGAATGCACCGGAAACCCAATCCTAAACAGGGAAAAGGGATAAAACTCTATTTCTGTTCAAATAACCGGGGGTGAGACGTCAGAAGTATATAATTGAAGTAGACTTTAGAAGGCACCGGAAACCCAATCCTAAACAGGGAAAAGGGATAAAACTCTATTTCTGTTCAAATGACCGGGGGTGAGACGTCAGAAGTATATAATTGAAGTAGACTTTAGAATGCACCGGAAACCCAATCCTAAACAGGGAAAAGGGATAAAACTCTATTTCTGTTCAAATGACCGGGGGTGAGACGTCAGAAGTATATAATTGAAGTAGACTTTAGAAGGCACCGGAAACTCAATCCTAAACAGGGAAAAGGGATAAAACTCTATTTCTGTTCAAATGACCGGGGGTGAGACGTCAGAAGTATATAATTGAAGTAGACTTTAGAATGCACCGGAAACCCAATCCTAAACAGGGAAAAGGGATAAAACTCTATTTCTGTTCAAATGACCGGGGAGGAGACGTCAGAAGTATATAGTTGAAGTAGACTTTAGAAGGCACCGGAAACTCAATCCTAAACAGGGAAAAGGGATAAAACTCTATTTCTGTTCAAATGACCGGGGGTGAGACGTCAGAAGTATATAATTGAAGTAGACTTTAGAATGCACCGGAAACCCAATCCTAAACAGGGAAAAGGGATAAAACTCTATTTCTGTTCAAATAACCGGGGGTGAGACGTCAGAAGTATATAATTGAAGTAGACTTTAGAAGGCACCGGAAACTCAATCCTAAACAGGGAAAAGGGATAAAACTCTATTTCTGTTCAAATGACCGGGGGTGAGACGTCAGAAGTATATAATTGAAGTAGACTTTAGAATGCACCGGAAACCCAATCCTGAACAGGGAAAAGGGATAAAACTCTATTTCTGTTCAAATGACCGGGGAGGAGACGTCAGAAGTATATAGTTGAAGTAGACTTTAGAAGGCACCGGAAACTCAATCCTAAACAGGGAAAAGGGATAAAACTCTATTTCTGTTCAAATGACCGGGGGTGAGACGTCAGAAGTATATAATTGAAGTAGACTTTAGAATGCACCGGAAACCCAATCCTAAACAGTGAAAAGGGATAAAACTCTATTTCTGTTCAAATGACCGGAGAGGAGACGTCAGCAGTATATAGTTGAAGTAGACTTTAGAAGGCACCTGAAACTCAATCCTAAACAGGGAAAAGGGATAAAACTCTATTTCTGTTCAAATGACCGGGGGTGAGACGTCAGAAGTATATAATTGAAGTAGACTTTAGAATGCACCGGAAACCCAATCCTAAACAGGGAAAAGGGATAAAACTCTATTTCTGTTCAAATAACCGGGGGTGAGACGTCAGAAGTATATAATTGAAGTAGACTTTAGAAGGCACCGGAAACCCAATCCTAAACAGGGAAAAGGGATAAAACTCTATTTCTGTTCAAATGACCGGGGGTGAGACGTCAGAAGTATATAATTGAAGTAGACTTTAGAATGCACCGGAAACCCAATCCTAAACAGGGAAAAGGGATAAAACTCTATTTCTGTTCAAATGACCGGGGGTGAGACGTCAGAAGTATATAATTGAAGTAGACTTTAGAAGGCACCGGAAACTCAATCCTAAACAGGGAAAAGGGATAAAACTCTATTTCTGTTCAAATGACCGGGGGTGAGACGTCAGAAGTATATAATTGAAGTAGACTTTAGAATGCACCGGAAACCCAATCCTAAACAGGGAAAAGGGATAAAACTCTATTTCTGTTCAAATGACCGGGGAGGAGACGTCAGAAGTATATAGTTGAAGTAGACTTTAGAAGGCACCGGAAACTCAATCCTAAACAGGGAAAAGGGATAAAACTCTATTTCTGTTCAAATGACCGGGGGTGAGACGTCAGAAGTATATAATTGAAGTAGACTTTAGAATGCACCGGAAACCCAATCCTAAACAGGGAAAAGGGATAAAACTCTATTTCTGTTCAAATAACCGGGGGTGAGACGTCAGAAGTATATAATTGAAGTAGACTTTAGAAGGCACCGGAAACTCAATCCTAAACAGGGAAAAGGGATAAAACTCTATTTCTGTTCAAATGACCGGGGGTGAGACGTCAGAAGTATATAATTGAAGTAGACTTTAGAATGCACCGGAAACCCAATCCTGAACAGGGAAAAGGGATAAAACTCTATTTCTGTTCAAATAACCGGGGGTGAGACGTCAGAAGTATATAATTGAAGTAGACTTTAGAAGGCACCGGAAACCCAATCCTAAACAGGGAAAAGGGATAAAACTCTATTTCTGTTCAAATGACCGGGGGTGAGACGTCAGAAGTATATAATTGAAGTAGACTTTAGAATGCACCGGAAACCCAATCCTAAACAGGGAAAAGGGATAAAACTCTATTTCTGTTCAAATGACCGGGGGTGAGACGTCAGAAGCATATAGTTGAAGTAGACTTTAGAATGCACCGGAAACCCAATCCTAAACAGGGAAAAGGGATAAAACTCTATTTCTGTTCAAATGACCGGGGAGGAGACGTCAGAAGTATATAATTGAAGTAGACTTTAGAATGCACCGGAAACCCAATCCTAAACAGGGAAAAGGGATAAAACTCTATTTCTGTTCAAATGACCGGGGAGGAGACGTCAGAAGTATATAGTTGAAGTAGACTTTAGAAGACACCGGAAACTCAATCCTAAACAGGGAAAAGGGATAAAACTCTATTTCTGTTCAAATGACCGGGGGTGAGACGTCAGAAGTATATAATTGAAGTAGACTTTAGAATGCACCGGAAACCCACTCCTAAACAGGGAAAAGGGATAAAACTCTATTTCTGTTCAAATAACCGGGGGTGAGACGTCAGAAGTATATAATTGAAGTAGACTTTAGAAGGCACCAGAAACGCAATCCTAAACAGGGAAAAGGGATAAAACTCTATTTCTGTTCAAATGACCGGGGGTGAGACGTCAGAAGTATATAATTGAAGTAGACTTTAGAAGGCACCGGAAACCCAATCCTAAACAGGGAAAAGGGATAAAACTCTATTTCTGTTCAAATGACCTGGGGTGAGACGTCAGAAGTATATAATTGAAGTAGACTTTAGAAGGCACCGGAAAGCCAATCCTAAACAGGGAAAAGGGATAAAACTCTATTTCTGTTCAAATGACCGGGGGTGAGACGTCAGAAGTATATAGTTGAAGTAGACTTTAGAATGCACCGGAAACCCAATCCTAAACAGGGAAAAGGGATAAAACTCTATTTCTGTTCAAATGACCGGGGAGGAGACGTCAGAAGTATATAGTTGAAGTAGACTTTAGAAGGCACCGGAAACTCAATCCTAAACAGGGAAAAGGGATAAAACTCTATTTCTGTTCAAATGACCGGGGAGGAGACGTCAGAAGTATATAGTTGAAGTAGACTTTAGAAGGCACCGGAAAGCCAATCCTAAACAGGGAAAAGGGATAAAACTCTATTTCTGTTCAAATGACCGGGGGTGAGACGTCAGAAGTATATAGTTGAAGTAGACTTTAGAAGGCACCGGAAAGCCAATCCTAAACAGGGAAAAGGGATAAAACTCTATTTCTGTTCAAATGACCGGGGGTGAGACGTCAGAAGTATATAGTTGAAGTAGATTTTAGAATGCACCGGAAACCCAATCCTAAACAGGGAAAAGGGATAAAACTCTATTTCTGTTCAAATGACCGGGGGTGAGACGTCAGAAGTATATAATTGAAGTAGACTTTAGAAGGCACCGGAAAGCCAATCCTAAACAGGGAAAAGGGATAAAACTCTATTTCTGTTCAAATGACCGGGGGTGAGACGTCAGAAGTATATAATTGAAGTAGACTTTAGAAGGCACCGGAAAGCCAATCCTAAACAGGGAAAATGGATAAAACTCTATTTCTGTTCAAATGACCGGGGGTGAGACGTCAGAAGTATATAGTTGAAGTAGACTTTAGAATGCACCGGAAACCCAATCCTAAACAGGGAAAAGGGATAAAACTCTATTTCTGTTCAAATGACCGGGGAGGAGACGTCAGAAGTATATAGTTGAAGTAGACTTTAGAAGGCACCGGAAACTCAATCCTAAACAGGGAAAAGGGATAAAACTCTATTTCTGTTCAAATGACCGGGGGTGAGACGTCAGAAGTATATAATTGAAGTAGACTTTAGAATGCATCGGAAACCCAATCCTAAACAGGGAAAAGGGATAAAACTCTATTTCTGTTCAAATAACCGGGGGTGAGACGTCAGAAGTATATAATTGAAGTAGACTTTAGAAGGCACCGGAAACGCAATCCTAAACAGGGAAAAGGGATAAAACTCTATTTCTGTTCAAATGACCGGGGGTGAGACGTCAGAAGTATATAATTGAAGTAGACTTTAGAAGGCACCGGAAAGCCAATCCTAAACAGGGAAAAGGGATAAAACTCTATTTCTGTTCAAATGACCGGGGGTGAGACGTCAGAAGTATATAATTGAAGTAGACTTTAGAAGGCACCGGAAAGCCAATCCTAAACAGGGAAAATGGATAAAACTCTATTTCTGTTCAAATGACCGGGGGTGAGACGTCAGAAGTATATAGTTGAAGTAGACTTTAGAATGCACCGGAAACCCAATCCTAAACAGGGAAAAGGGATAAAACTCTATTTCTGTTCAAATGACCGGGGAGGAGACGTCAGAAGTATATAGTTGAAGTAGACTTTAGAAGGCACCGGAAACTCAATCCTAAACAGGGAAAAGGGATAAAACTCTATTTCTGTTCAAATGACCGGGGGTGAGACGTCAGAAGTATATAATTGAAGTAGACTTTAGAATGCATCGGAAACCCAATCCTAAACAGGGAAAAGGGATAAAACTCTATTTCTGTTCAAATAACCGGGGGTGAGACGTCAGAAGTATATAATTGAAGTAGACTTTAGAAGGCACCGGAAACGCAATCCTAAACAGGGAAAAGGGATAAAACTCTATTTCTGTTCAAATGACCGGGGGTGAGACGTCAGAAGTATATAATTGAAGTAGACTTTAGAAGGCACCGGAAAGCCAATCCTAAACAGGGAAAAGGGATAAAACTCTATTTCTGTTCAAATGACCGGGGGTGAGACGTCAGAAGTATATAATTGAAGTAGACTTTAGAAGGCACCGGAAAGCCAATCCTAAACAGGGAAAATGGATAAAACTCTATTTCTGTTCAAATGACCGGGGGTGAGACGTCAGAAGTATATAGTTGAAGTAGACTTTAGAATGCACCGGAAACCCAATCCTAAACAGGGAAAAGGGATAAAACTCTATTTCTGTTCAAATGACCGGGGAGGAGACGTCAGAAGTATATAGTTGAAGTAGACTTTAGAAGGCACCGGAAACTCAATCCTAAACAGGGAAAAGGGATAAAACTCTATTTCTGTTCAAATGACCGGGGGTGAGACGTCAGAAGTATATAATTGAAGTAGACTTTAGAATGCATCGGAAACCCAATCCTAAACAGGGAAAAGGGATAAAACTCTATTTCTGTTCAAATGACCGGGGGTGAGACGTCAGAAGTATATAGTTGAAGTAGACTTTAGAAGGCACCGGAAAGCCAATCCTAAACAGGGAAAAGGGATAAAACTCTATTTCTGTTCAAATGACCGGGGGTGAGACGTCAGAAGTATATAGTTGAAGTAGATTTTAGAATGCACCGGAAACCCAATCCTAAACAGGGAAAAGGGATAAAACTCTATTTCTGTTCAAATGACCGGGGGTGAGACGTCAGAAGTATATAATTGAAGTAGACTTTAGAAGGCACCGGAAAGCCAATCCTAAACAGGGAAAATGGATAAAACTCTATTTCTGTTCAAATGACCGGGGGTGAGACGTCAGAAGTATATAGTTGAAGTAGACTTTAGAATGCACCGGAAACCCAATCCTAAACAGGGAAAAGGGATAAAACTCTATTTCTGTTCAAATGACCGGGGAGGAGACGTCAGAAGTATATAGTTGAAGTAGACTTTAGAAGGCACCGGAAACTCAATCCTAAACAGGGAAAAGGGATAAAACTCTATTTCTGTTCAAATGACCGGGGAGGAGACGTCAGAAGTATATAGTTGAAGTAGACTTTAGAAGGCACCGGAAACTCAATCCTAAACAGGGAAAAGGGATAAAACTCTATTTCTGTTCAAATGACCTGGGCTGAGACGTCAGAAGTATATAATTGAAGTAGACTTTAGAATGCACCGGAAACCCAATCCTAAACAGGGAAAAGGGATAAAACTCTATTTCTGTTCAAATGACCTGGTGTGAGACGTCAGAAGTATATAATTGAAGTAGACTTTAGAATGCACCGGAAACCCAATCCTAAACATGGAAAAGGGATAAAACTCTATTTCTGTTCAAATGACCAGGGAGGAGACGTCAGAAGTATATAGTTGAAGTAGACTTTAGAAGGCACCGGAAACTCAATCCTAAACAGGGAAAATGGATAAAACTCTATTTCTGTTCAAATGACCGGGGGTGAGACGTCAGAAGTATATAATTGAAGTAGACTTTAGAATGCACCGGAAACCCAATCCTAAACAGGGAAAAGGGATAAAACTCTATTTCTGTTCAAATGACCGGGGAGGAGACGTCAGAAGTATATAGTTGAAGTAGACTTTAGAAGACACCGGAAACTCAATCCTAAACAGGGAAAAGGGATAAAACTCTATTTCTGTTCAAATGACCGGGGGTGAGACGTCAGAAGTATATAATTGAAGTAGACTTTAGAATGGACCGGAAACCCAATCCTAAACAGGGAAAAGGGATAAAACTCTATTTCTGTTCAAATGACCGGGGAGGAGACGTCAGAAGTATATAGTTGAAGTAGACTTTAGAAGGCACCGGAAACTCAATCCTAAACAGGGAAAAGGGATAAAACTCTATTTCTGTTCAAATGACCTGGGGTGAGACGTCAGAAGTATATAATTGAAGTAGACTTTAGAATGCACCGGAAACCCAATCCTAAACATGGAAAAGGGATAAAACTCTATTTCTGTTCAAATGACCGGGGAGGAGGCGTCAGAAGTATATAGTTGAAGTAGACTTTAGAAGGCACCGGAAACTCAATCATAAACAGGGAAAAGGGATAAAACTCTATTTCTGTTCAAATGACCTGGGGTGAGACGTCAGAAGTATATAATTGAAGTAGACTTTAGAATGCACCGGAAACCCAATCCTAAACAGGGAAAAGGGATAAAACTCTATTTCTGTTCAAATGACCGGGGAGGAGACGTCAGAAGTATATAGTTGAAGTAGACTTTAGAAGGCACCGGAAACTCAATCCTAAACAGGGAAAAGGGATAAAACTCTATTTCTGTTCAAATGACCGGGGGTGAGACGTCAGAAGCATATAATTGAAGTAGACTTTAGAATGCACCGGAAACCCAATCCTAAACAGGGAAAAGGGATAAAACTCTATTTCTGTTCAAATGACCGGGGGTGAGACGTCAGAAGCATATAGTTGAAGTAGACTTTAGAAGGCACCGGAGACCCAATTTTAAACAGGGAAACGGGATAAAACTCTATTTCTGTTCAAATGACCGGGGGTGAGACGTCAGATGCATATAGTTGAAGTAGACATTAGAATGCACCGGAAACCCAATTCTAAACAGGGAAAAGGGATAAAACTCTATTTCTGTTCAAATGACCGGGGGTGAGACGTCAGAAGCATATAGTTGAAGTAGACTTTAGAATGCACCGGAAACCCAATTCTAAACAGGGAAAAGGGATAAAACTCTATTTCTGTTCAAATGACCGGGGGTGAGACGTCAGAAGCATATAGTTGAAGTAGACTTTAGAATGCACCGGAAACCCAATCCTAAACAGGGAAAAGGGATAAAACTCTATTTCTGTTCAAATGACCGGGGGTGAGACGTCAGAAGCATATAGTTGAAGTAGACTTTAGAATGCACCGGAAACCCAATTCTAAACAGGGAAAAGGGATAAAACTCTATTTCTGTTCAAATGACCGGGGGTGAGACGTCAGAAGCATATAGTTGAAGTAGACTTTAGAATGCACCGGAAACCCAATTCTAAACAGGGAAAAGGGATAAAACTCTATTTCTGTTCAAATGACCGGGGGTGAGCCGTCAGAAGCATATAGTTGAAGTAGACTTTAGAATGCACCGGAAACCCAATCCTAAACAGGGAAAAGGGATAAAACTCTATTTCTGTTCAAATGACCGGCGGTGAGACGTCAGAAGCATATAGTTGAAGTAGACTTTAGAATGCACCGGAAACCCAATTCTAAACAGGGAAAAGGGATAAAACTCTATTTCTGTTCAAATGACCGGGGGTGAGACGTCAGAAGCATATAGTTGAAGTAGACTTTAGAAGGCACCGGAAACCCAATCCTAAACAGGGAAAAGGGATAAAACTCTATTTCTGTTCAAATGACCGGGGGTGAGACGTCAGAAGCATATAGTTGAAGTAGACTTTAGAATGCACCGGAAACCCAATTCTAAACAGGGAAAAGGGATAAAACTCTATTTCTGTTCAAATGACCGGGGGTGAGACGTCAGAAGCATATAGTTGAAGTAGACTTTAGAAGGCACCGGAAATCCAATCCTAAACAGGGAAAAGGGATAAAACTCTATTTCCTTTCAAATGACCGGGGAGGAGACGTCAGAAGTATATAGTTAAAGTAGACTTTAGAATGCACCGGAAACCCAATCCTAAACAGGGAAAAGGGATAAAACTCTATTTCTGTTCAAATGACCGGGGAGGAGACGTCAGAAGTATATAATTTAAGTAGACTTTAGAAGGCACCGGAAACTAAATCCTAAACTGGGAAAAGGGATAAAACTCTATGTCTGTTCAAATGACCGGGCAGGAGACGCCAGAAGTATATAGCTGAAGTAGACTTTAGAAGGCACCGGAAACCCAATCCTAAACAGGGAAAAGGGATAAAACTCTATTTCTGTTCAAATGACCGGGGAGGAGACATCAGAAGTATATAGTTGAAGTAGACTTTAGAAGGACTCGAGAACCCAATCCTAAACAGAAAACAAAGAATAAATCTGTACTGAGGAGGAGTTGAAAATAAAACTACACGGGTATTGGTATATATATATATATATATATATATATATATATATATAGTGGATGCACATATTTTAGTAGACGTTTCTGATTTTTGAACAGGATATTTTCTTGTTTTCGAGAGTCTTTAACAAAGAAAAAGCACCACTTCTCGATAGAGATTGAACCTACGCTCACCTTATATAGAGTGAACAGCCGTAGAATCCAGTATATTTTTTAACCATCTCAGCCAAGACGGACTTCACGGCAAATAAAATGTAGTTATCCTTATGAATGAAAGCACATTTCTAACCAAGAATGCGCTCATATCTATTAACTTTAATTTTCACATTCGAAACCCAAACAAAGTAATCTTTGAAGAAATTCATATATATATATATATATATATATATATATATATACTAGCTTAATAGCCACTCTATCGAGCGGCATTTAAGCTAGCTCCTGTGGTGAGCTCTTAATTAGGCGTTCATCACAATAGGTAAGCAGGAGTAGATGCAACAGGCAACAAAAAACTACAGTAGAACTAAAAATTGGTTGCTGCTTTTAAGTATTGCATTAATATTTAAGCTTACCTTTTAAAATTTCAAAGATAATTCTTCTGCTGCCACTTAATTTAAAGACAATTTGATGTACCTAGGTTCTTACTTTCCGTACAAACAATTATTTTTACTTATGGGTGACTTTCGATGGATTTCGCAAATAATTTAAATTATTCCCAAATTTATTTCTGTTATGGTCCAATGTTAGGACCAAGGAAGAACAACACGAACCCAAGAGTAGAAATAACAAAGTTATATTACACAGAATAATAATACAAGATGTGGAAAATGTTAGTATGACTGTCGGTCTGGTTTGGAGTGAACTACTATTGGCTCGACTCGATTCCGTCTAGTCCCTCTCTATTGAGAGGCGTAGTATACATAGTGTTAGGAAGAGTTCATTCTGTAGTTATAGGTAAGTATCCATAACACCCCCGTCCCAAGCTTTTACCTCGTAGGGGTCTTCAATATTTTTTCCTCTTTGGATTAATCATCAAAGGCTCTGTAAATGTTCTTTTTCGGCTTGATTTCCGCGGTTCTGAAATTGCTTGAGGCTTTTGCATATTGAATGTGTCAAATATTGTGTCCATTACTTCCTCCTCTTCCAGAGGTAGACTGTTAGAATCCTCTAACAGTCTCTTTCTGATCTGATTTAAGTGCATTTTATGCGAGAACTTCGGACCCAGAATTATGTAAATCACGTTCCCGATTCGTTTCTCTATTGTACCTGGCTCCCAATAGGATGTGTTGTTTTTGAACATTCAAAAAAACTTTCTCCCCTGGGTTAAATTTTCTTTTTGGCAGTAAATAATAATTTGTCGAATACCGATCTATTTTTTCGGCCGAATATTACTTCCGCAGATGATAATGCCGATGGCGTAGTACTGTTCGGTGTAATTCTATACATTTGCAAGAATTGTTGTAAAGCCTTTTTTGTTTGTACGTCATAAGCTTTCCTTAGTGCTCTTTTTAATGTATCTACAAACCTCTCCGATTACCCGTTTGATCTTGGGTGATATGGTGGGGATTTGATGTGTTTCACCTGAAAAGTTTCACAAAATTCTTGAAATTCCGCAGATTGTGTTCCATTATCGGTGAGTAAACAATCAACCACTCCGAAACGAGCAAACAGCTAGTGAAGGCAATTTATTGTAGTCTCAGAAGTAGGTTTTCTACAACGAAATACTTCTGGCCATTTGCTGTAACTGTCTACTACAATCAAGTAGCAAAAACCATCTAATGGACCTGCGAAATTTACATGGATTCTCGACCACGGTCGATCTGTCTTAGGCCATGGCTTATGAGTGATCGGAGGTGCCTTGGCTGCTAAGGAACAGCACTTGCATTTGTCCACCATATGTATAATATATTGATCCATGTTTGGCCAGTACACGTAACTTCGCATTAAGGATTTCATCCTGTTCTTTCCTGGGTGGCCCATGTGAAAATCCTTAAGGATTCGCCTTTGTAGCGTTTTCGGGGTTACTATTCTTTCATTATATAGCAGAACATTATCACATAACGAAAAACTGTCTGATATATGCTTATCTTTTCCTACAATTTTGGTTTTCGTTTCTTTTATAAATTCGTCATTCACTGCTTCGTTTCTTATTTCCTGTAATGTGACGGGGATGTTTCGAATTGTACTACATAATAATGTTCTAATATCTTCCTCATATCGTAGAGCTTCAATTACGGAATCTTCTAATGGCTCCGTTTTCTTTGGTATTAGTCTCGAAAGACCATCTGCATGCCCGATTTTGTTTGATGGAAGATACTCCAATTTAAAGCTATAGTTTAATAAAATAGTCCCCCATCTTAGCAATCTATTAGCAGTGTAGACAGGTAGACCTTTCTTTGATCCAAATATTGTCAATAACGGCTTGTGGTCCGTCTGTAAGGTGAAAAATCTACCGTAAATATATCTGTGGAATCTCGTAACCGCCAAAATAATCCCCAGCTCTTCTTTTACGATTTGCGAGTAATTTTGTTCGGCTGGTAGTATAGTCTTGACGCATGCGTGATGGGTTTTAGTGTCCCATCCGGCATTTTATGAAATATACATGCCCCAACACCATGGGCACTCGCGTCACTCGCGACTATTATTTCCAATTTTGTATCATAATGCGCTAAAAATAAATCTGCTGTTAGAGTCCTAATGATTTTGTCGAAGTTTTCTGACATTCATATGACCATTCCCAAAATTTTTCCTTCTTCACAGTTCGTTTAGGGGTGCACGTAATTTGTGCATGTTAGGAATAAATTCTTGATAATAATTTACTAAGCACAAGAAGCTTTGTAAACACGGCTAAATTTTTTGGAGCCGGCATTTTTTTTATTGCCGTGGCCATTTCTGGGTCTGGTCTTCTTCCTTCTTCGTCAATAATATAGCCCAGACATTGTATCTCCTTCATAAAGAAGTCACATTTATTTTCCTTTACCATAAAACCGTAATTTTGTATCTGCCTGAAAACCTCTTGAACGTGTTCCCAGTGTTGTTCAATATTTTTGCTATTTATCAGGATGTCATCAAGGTATGCGATCGTGAAATCCAGTCCGCCTATCCAGTGTCCATTATTTGCTGAAATATCGCCGGCGCGACCATGATCCCGAATGGTAATCTCTGGAACTTATATAACCCTTTATGTGTGTTTATGCACAACAACCTCGAGCTTTCCTCATCTACTAGTACTTGTAGGTATGCTTCGCTCAAGTCTATCTTTGAAAAAAATTTTCCTCCGTTCAATTTTGTGAAAACTTCCTCTGGACTAGGGAGAGTATAGTGATAATCCTTAATCGCTGCATTCAATCCCGTCGAGAAATCAGCGCATACTCGTATCTCAACCGATTTTTTTTCAACGTAAACCGTAGGTGCGGCCCATTGACTATATTCTACCTTTGTCAATATACGGATTTTCACGAGTCTATCCAACTCTTCGTCTATTTTTCTAATGATGCGAAAGGAACATTTCTTTTCTTCTAGAAAATGGGTTGTACATTTTCTTTTAGTTCGATTTTGCCGCCATTTTTTTACAGCTCCCGAGCCCGGCTGAAAATACGTCGGGGAAACTCTCCTTTAATTTCTCCTTCCATTTCTCTGCCTCGGTCGATAACCTTTCCACTATTTGGCAGAACGTATTTATCGGTAAATCCCAGAGGCCAAATTTCTGCATCCAGTCAGTTCCAAATAAATTTTCCGTATTTTTTAGAACATACATCTTTAATTTCTGGTCATTCCGTTGAATGTCACATTTGTGATAATTTCCCCCTCAAATTTGATTTTTCTTCCTGTTACCGACCTGGCTGTTTTATCTGTTCTCAACATGGTCGGTTTGTTTAATTTCTTCCACGTCTGTAAGCTAATAAAAGTTAAATCTCATCCGGAATCTAATTGTAATCTGATTTTTTTTGTTTAACATTTCTACTTGTACGTATTTTCGTATATTTATCCCGTCCGCTTGGTCAGTTCTAGTGACTCTTACTCGGCTTTTGTTTTCTTTCTTCCTTCTACAGTGAGAACCTTTATGTCCCACTTTATTGCACGACAGACAAGTCTTATAGCGGTATGGACAATCTTTGTACCAATGCAAAGTCCCACAGCGATAGCATGGACAGGGTGGTAGATTCTTCTGAGTTTTCATTTGACTTTTTGTAGTAAAATAATTTGTTTGGTTTGTTTTTGAGGAGGGAGAAAAACGTGTTTGTTGTACTTTTTGTATGTAAGCGACGCCAGACTCTTCGATATCTTTCGAGTCCGTTTTTACGCTTATACATCTCTGATAGTCTTCAGCCAATTTTTGTAGCGTCAATTCTGGTTCACTCTCAAGTTTTGTTAGAATTCTCCGTCTGATCTCCGCATCTTTAGTCGAAACCAGGCCTTGGACGAATATCAAGCATTTAAAATTGTCCGGGCTGAGTTCAGATAACTTAAAGTCATCGCAGTGTTTGTTTACTATAGAAGCGAATGTTATATAGTCTTCGCTATTCTTTTTTGTTAAATTTAAACATTTCCACCTTTTGTGGAATAGTGAAGAGTTCGAACTAAATAATTCCGTTAAAGTTTCACGGCTTCCTTGAAAGTCAACCCATTCGTTTTCCTCGGTAGGATGTAGTCTACGAATTTAGTGTATTCGCTTGACCCTAGTTTCCTCAGTAGTAGACGTACTTTTTTTCGCGTCTGACCAATTCCCGCAATCAAACTCATATGAATCTTCATATCTTCTGAAGTAAGCCGCGAAGGTTTTGTCTTCTTCCGGTGCATAAGTGAAGTCTTTGATAGTGCTCTATATAGCATTTTGCGAGAATGCCGCTTCATTTCAAGAATGGAGTCCTTTATTTGTTACTGCCCGTAACAGTTCTTGTAGTTCGAGTTGCTTCTCTTCGTTTTTCTGTTGAATTTCCAATAGTTTTTCTTCGTTTTTCTGTTGAATTTCTAATTGTTTTTCTTCGAGCCTAGTCTGTCTTTCCTCATTTTTTTGTTGCTGCTCTAATTGCATTTTCATTAGTTCCAATATGGTTACCTTAAAGTCTTCCATGTTTACACTGTAACTTTGTGTAACGATTTTTCCTTTTTTCTCAGTGTAGACTTCAGTTCTTTGTCGCCTGTTGTTCTGGAACCTTAGTACGAAAAGATTTTCCTGCGTAGAATCCGATTCTGTTCTGGCTGACAGGTAAAATCCGTGTCTTCGTTACCACTGTTAAGGTTGGTGTCCAAAAAAATTTTCTTTTTTTTCTCTTTTTTTTTTTCGCGTAGAACTTGTTTTCTTTTCTCAATACCTCCGTCGCCTCTGTTATGGACGACCGATAGCAAAAAGTTTTTTTTTTTTTTTTTAGATTCTCTGTGTAGAACTTCATTTCTTCAATATCCTCGTCGCCACTGTTATGGTCCAAGGTTAGGACCAAGGAAGAACAACATGAACACAAGAGTAGAAATAACAAAGATATATTACACAGAATAATAATAGAAGATGTAGAAAGTGTTAGTATGACTGTCGGTCTGGTTTGGATTGAACTACTATTGGCTCGACTCGATTCCGTCTCTATATTTAACATTCCCCCACGAGGAATGTATGTGGCACAAGGCCGGGTTTAACGTGGGTTTCTCCGAGCCCGTAGGCTCGGCCAAAAATATTCCGCCAGAACCCGCATAAGCCGGCTCGGGATCTGTTAATCTCCCCGGTCGAAACTTTGCCCTTCGGCAAAGCCTCGTCCGGGTTCCTCTCTGCCAAAGCAGAGAGTTCGACAGAAGTCGCACACAGTCAGTGACGGCTCACGACTCGATTCCGTCTCGATATTTAACAACCCTCCCACGTGGGTCGAATGTGGCACAAGGCCGGTTTAATGTGGGCTCCCCGAGCCCGTAGGCTCGGCCAAAAATATGCCCATTAGAACCCGTATAAACGGGTTCATGGACTGTCTACCTCCCCGGACGAAACTTTGCCCTTCGGCAAAGCCTCGTCCGAGTTCCTCTCTGCCAAAGCAGAGAGTTCGACAGAAGACGCAAACAGTCAGAGACTGCTCATGACTCGATTCCGTCTCGTCTCTCTCTATCGAGAGGCGTAGTATACATAGTGTTAGGAAGGGTTCACTCTGTCGTTATAGGGAAGGTCCCATAACAATTTCCAAGTTATAAAAATTGTTACCGTACAAAAAAAAAAAAAAAAAAAAAAAATTCGTCGCAAAAAATCACAAAAATTCGTCGAAAACAATCGCAGTAACTTGGGAATCCAAAATTTTAGGATTGCGGGTCCGGAATGTTTTTAATTTGTCGGCCTGATTCCAAAATGGTATGATATACTGGGCTACGGCCTTTAGGAGTAAAGTTGAAAACACGGACAATTTTATTCTGAATCACTGTCCTACTATTTACCCATAGTTGGGGGGGGGGGAGAAGAAGAGGATTCATACTTTTCCCAAAGGTATTAGCACGTAAGTGAAGGTAATGGATCCGACTGTAATTCGAACTCGGATCTCCTATTCCTCAATCCGCTATCCATTACTCCACCGTGCTTCATGTATATACAGTGTTGTTCGATAAAAGTGACTCACCTAATTTTTTTTCGCCTATTGTTTTTAGGGTCAAACTAATTTTTAATATTACTAATATAAAGACCCCTTCCAGAGTAAAAAAAGTTTACTCACCCTAAGGTATTCTATTGATAATTATAATTTTGGATATAAATGAGATTTAGGGAAAAACTCTGTGCAAAAAAAGTGACTCATTTATTTCCTGCAACTACTAATCAATAGAAACATAACCAAACAGCTTTAAATAAAGAATAATAGAGGTATAATTAATTTATAATAGGTAATATAGTTCGAAATATTTAATAATCTATGGGTCCTCCTTTATTTTGAATAACCTTTTCAACCCTTTTTGGCATTGACTTGATTAGGTTCTGGTAAATCTCACCTCCAAGCATTGAATTCCATTCGGATATGAAATTCACAATCAAATCCTCTTTGTTGCTCAACTGCTTTCTCGAGAGCCTGTACTTTATAATGCTCCATAAGTTTTCTATGGGGTTGAAGTCAGGAGATTGGGGCGGCCATGTCATAACACTCACCTGCTTCTCATCAAAGTATTCCTTCATCAATTTTGATTTGTGACAGGGAGCATTATCCTGCATAAAAATGAGCTTGGTGAGGTCGATTTGCACCCTTTCAGCAGAAGGGAGCAGACAAGACTCTAAAATTCTCTTGTACTGCTCGCTCCTGAGGGTCTTTTCAATAGGTTTTAAGAAACCAGTTCCATGAAAAGAAAAGCATCCCCAGAACATTATACTGAACGGATGCTTGACAGTACTTACTGCTAAATTCAAAGAGCTTTCAAAGCTTCTTCTTCGGATTTTAGATCACTTACCCTTTGAATTTAGCTCAACTTTCGTTTCATCGGAGAAGAGAACATTTACTAAAAAAATCAGGTGAGTCACTTTTATCGAACAGCATAGTATATATATCATTAACTTTATTAATCTACTTTTTGTATGAATGATTCATTGTAATATAAATTGAACTGCACCACATATTTGATTTAAAAGAACTGATCCGACGTGCAAATTGTCGGGATAACAACTGAGACATTACTCTATTTATTGAACAACAGCACTGTATATCTTATTACTCTCGATGTAATATTTAGTGGATAGACGTGTCAGAGTAGAGAAGCAGGTTCGATCGCCGCCGAGGGAGGGTGCACATTTTTTTTTCCGGACTGTTTAAAAAACAAAAACACAAAAGGAAGCTTTGTGCTTACTTAAATATGTGTATCTAATAAAATTTAGCGTTTAAACGAGTGTTTCTCAACCTTTTTCACTTCAGGGCCCACTTGTGGAATAACTAAAACTCGGGGGTGCACTTTAAATTTTAATAAGAAAAAATAAGTGTTGAAATTTGAAAATAGAAAAATAATAAAGAAGCCTCCCTTATTTTAAAGGCATTACATTACTTGGTGTCTCCAGCTTTTTAAAAATAAAGACTTTTTTAAATATAAAAATAATTCATAAATTACTCTTCTGCTAACTTGGGGTACACCCCGCTCCCTTTCAGTGCGCATTAGTGCGCCCGGGCCCCACCAGTTGAGAAACACTTGTTTAGACTACTAAGTAATCATATTGGTTTAAAATCCCTTAATTACAATGTATACGTGTATGTGTGTGTGTGTACATATATATATATATATATATATATATATATATATATATATATATATATATATATATATATATATATATATATATTCATTAAAAACGACTGACAAGGTGTTTTATTTATTCTTTTATATAATTATATAATTTCTCGTGCGATCTAATAATGTTTTTCTTTTTAGATGATAAATTATATAAAATTTGTCCGAATGTTCATTTTATCCGAGCGCTTTCGGCTATACATTTAGCCATTTTCAAGGATTATATTTCAACTGTTAGAATTTGAACATGGACATAATATCTTGACCGTGTTTTGAAATAAAAAAATGAAACATTTTATAAAACATACATATAATAAACTATTTCTAATTCTAACAGTTGAAATATAGTCCTTGAAAATGGCTAAATGTATAGCCGAAAGCGCTCGGATAAAAAGAACATTTGGACAAATTTTATATAATTTATCATCTGAAAAGAAAAACATTATTAGATCGCACGAGAAATTATATAAAAAACTAAATAAAAGCACCTTGTCAGTCGTTTTTAATGAAATGTGCATGAAAGAAGGATTGCTGCCTAAATACACAAATATATATATATATATATATTATATATATATATATATAGTTTAGTTTGGTTTGGTTTGTTTTACAGCATATCAACCTCAATGGGTTATTTAATGCTAACAATATTTTTATTGCTAGTAATATTTTTTTTCAAAAATGTATTTTTGCGAATATTTTTTTCAAAAATGTATTGATGGTAATAAGTTTTTCTTCAAAAATGTATTGCTGGTAAAAAATTTTCCAAAAAAGTATTGCTGGTATTAAAACCTATTTTTAATTTTTCATGGTGTTTTGACACATTTTTTCTGTGTGGGGAGGGGGTTAACTATTTGCCCATAGCTAGGACCCTGACAGGTGCTACCACCCCGGGTCATGGTGGGCCTGGGAACACCAGCAATTAAGAGGTGGTTCCACGCTCCTCAAATCCTCCTGATCAGAGGCCTTGCCGTCGGATGTAGTTTATCGTCTTACCCAGGTCGTGGATGTAGTTTATCGTCACACCCAGGCCGGTATATATATATATATACACACATATATATATATACATATATATATATATATATACACATATATCTATCTATCTATCTATCTATCTATATATATATATATATATATGTATATATATATATATATGTATATATATATGTATATATATATATATATGTATATATATATGTATATATATATGTATATATATATGTATATATATATATATATGTATATATATATGTATATATATATATATGTATATATATATATATGTATATATATATGTATATATATATATATATATATATATATGTATATATATATGTATATATATATATATATATATATATATATATATATATATATATATATGTATATATATGTATATATATATATATATATATATATATATATATGTATATATATATATATATATATATATATATATATATATATATATAGATAGATAGATAGATAGATAGATAGATAGATAGATAAGTAGATAGATAGATAGATAGACAGATATACACGATAATATTATAAGTTGTGGAATAGGTTCATGTAATTAGATGCAACTTACACATCTCAGTCAGCATCTAAAGGCTATTTTCCCTCTCTTCATATCTAATTTACCCGGTGTGCACATGCAGACGCGTGTTGTAGAATTGAATCTAAAAAAAAATCCTGTGTATTCTTTTGAAACCCTCGAGGCGGCCATTCATAAGTACGTGCGTTAAATGCCAAAATGGAAACAGCACCCCGCATCTACAACCACTACTGCCACCACCACCACCAGCACCACCGATAACAACAACAACAACAGTCACAACATCAACAACAACATCTCTTTGGGAAAGAAGACACGGCGAAGAGGGACGGCTGCTAGAGTCGGCAGACTTCAATTTTAGCACTGCATCTTCTTACTTCATTCATCTTATTACATATTACCTGAGATCTGTTATGACCGATTTGAGATCGCATTTTTTGTCTTATTATTTTATTTCTTTCTTTCTTTCTTATTCGCATCTTCCTTTCTTTCGTTTGCTTTGTAACAATCATCTTTCTTTCTTTCTTTCTTATTCGCATTTTCCTTTCTTTCGTTTGCTTTATAACAATCATCTTCTTTCTTTCTTAATTTCTTTCTTTCTTTCTTTCGTTCTTATTCGCATCTTCCTTTCTTTCGTTTGCATTGTAACGATCATTTTTTTCTTTCTTTCGTTTTCTTCTTAACGATCATCCTTCTCTCTGTTGTTTCTTCTTTCCTTCGTGCATTCCTTCCTTTTTTCCTTTGTAATAATAATCTTTCTTCTTTTCTTCGACTACTTTCGAGACTTCTTTCGTTCTTTACTGAGAAAAATTGCAGGAATATGGTTTCACATTTCTTTTCCTTATTTCGTTCTTTCTTTCTTTTTTCTTTCTTTCTGTCTTTCTTCATTTTTTCTTTATTTTTTTTAATTTCTTCTTTATTTAATTTAATGCTGTTCTCGATGTCGACCGGATAATTTATTGGCAACGCAACGTATAATGGATACGAACGATCATCTTGGATATTCCAGTTCTGTTCAGACAAGAAGACGAGCGCCTCTCTCTCTTTTTAATTGATCGCTGGGAAGGATACGTTGTCTTCTGCTTTAATCATTCCTGTCGTTACATCTTTTTCTATTAATATCATATCCGATTTTGTGTAGCCATTCCTTTGGTGGTACAGTGTCTGGGTGTTGATGTTGGAAGAACCGCGTTTGTGCGTGGAGACGTTTGAAAAGCAGCACACGCACACACACACACACACACACACACACACACACACACATATATATATATATATATATATATATATATTAAAAGGCAGATGGAAAGATTCGATGATGCAAAGAAAAGCATTATTGGTTGATAAAAATAAAAAAACAAGAAACAAAAATACAAGAAATCGTAAAAATACCTACTACTTGTTTTGATATCGTCAGCACCTTACCTGTCTATCGAGTTTTTTTTTACCAATATCCACCTGGAGTTAGTTTTTTTTGCTTAAAGTTCGTATTTTCTTAGTTTTAGATGAAAACTCGGAAAATTTCCGACACATCTCAGTGAAATTTTACCCTTTTTGAATTTAACTAAAGAAAGGTAACGTTTTCTGTTAAATAAACAAGTCTGTTTCTGAGAGTTACTTTAATAAAAAAAAAATAAAAAAATCTCTATTTCACTACCTGTCACTTTGCTAACAGCAAGATGACGAAATTTTTAATCTAAATTGTTTGTCTATTTACAGTACTACACTTATTAGAAAATGTATTCAGTTTAAATACAGAATGGGCCAGAAAAATGATTTCAAAGTGTCGAACATTTCGAGTTATTCTCTTTTCCTGTTATCCAAGGGTTGTTACCAGACAGGGGAAATTATCGCTCGCGACATAGATGCCCATTTCAATTTCATTCAAATTGTGTGTGCGTGTGTATGTGTGTGTGTGTGTGTGTGTGCGTGCGCGCTCGCGCGTGTGGGTGGGTGTGTGTACGTACGTTTGTGTGTGCGCATGTATATTTTAGTTTAATGACATAAGGAAAAATATTTCTCCAGTTTATTTTAAAAAGCTGTAAAAATAATTCTATTTATTATCAAATAATTACTGCAAAGGTCAATAAAAATTTATAATAATCTGATATTTTAAAGTTTAAAAATTAACAATTTTTTTTATTGTCTTCAACTGTGTGATTTTATTTCTCAGGTTGTCAGGGCTGAGTGTGTGGTTAATATATTATTTCGATGTCTTAGTCAAACTGTTTCTGTCTGAATTTCTGGGAAGAAGAGATATCATCATTTATATTATTTACAGTATGTTAATGGTAAGAGTGAGATTAACCGTTTCCTTATAAGGAAACCTTCAACATTCATTGACCGAACAGCCATTACTACTATCAGTTGAAATTCATAAACTATTTTTCAGGAAAATACGTTTCTCAAGTCCAGTAACTGTTATTGCTCCTTTCTGTACTGATGGCAGCTCCCTTCCTAAACTTTTCTTTAAGGTAACAACATCTTTCATTATTTTCTCTTCAAGTTCCATGTGCTATCCATTTTAGGTATTGCTACTCTTGGAAGTTTGTTTTTTTTCGATTCTGCAGCAACAGTCTAGGACATCTGAGGAAGTATAGTCTCCTTTAAGACCTACAGGATTCATTCGCTTAAAGCCATTGTCGCGGACATTGCTCTTACTTAGACTAAAAGTAGCAGCCACAGTATTTTGAAGATGTAAATGACTCAGAAGGTAGTGAAAGAAAGCGAGAAGAAAGGACTAAGCATAAATTGCAAGAAAACAGAATGCATGGTTGTTAGCAAAAGGATGCGCCTAAAATGCAACTTACAAATCGGAGATACCAAAATCAAACAAGTGCAGGAATTTAAATATCTGGGAAGTGTTCTAACAGATGACGGAAAGTGCGACATTGAGATCCGAAGACGCATTAGTATGCCCAAAGATGCATTTCAAAATCTAAGCAGAGTATTAAGGTTTGGATTGGGTTTTTTTGGGGGGGTTTGGTTTGGTTTGTTTTGTTTTGTTTGGTTTGGTTTTGTTGTTGTTTTGGTTTGTTTTATTTTGGTTTGGTTTGGTTTGGTTTGTTTTACGACATATCAACCTCAATGGGTTATTTAATGCCGACAACATTTTTATTGCTAATAATATATTTTTTCAAAAGTCTGTTTCTGGTAATATTTTTCCTTAAAAAAAAATCTATTTTTGGTAATATTTTTTCTTCAAAAAATCTATTTCTGATAATAATTTTCCTTCGAATATGTATAGCTGGTAATTTTTTTTTCCAAAAATATATAGCTGGTAATAATTCCTTTACAAAAATGTTTTTCTGGTATTAAAACCCACCTTTACACGTTTCGACCCCAATCTGGGGAGTCAATCACCCGCCCACAGCCGGGACCCCAACAGGTGCCACCACCTCGGGCCAGGTCGGACTTAGGAACACCAGCAATCAAGAGGTGGTTCCACGCTCCTCAAAACCTCCCGATCAGAGGCCCCGCCGCTGGACGCAGTTTATCTTCTTACCCCGGACGCGGATGTAGTTTATCGTCATACCCAGGACGGGCAGAGTATTAAGAGACAGAAAAACATCGTTGGAAATAAAGAAAAGAGCACTGAACTCTTACCTTATATATGTTCTCCTATATGGCAGTGAATGCTAGACAAGCTCCTCAAAGATGAAAAAGAGACTTGAAGCAACAAAAATGTGATTTTACAAAATGATGCTGAGGATACCATCTACTGAACATGTGAGCAACGACGAAGT
This sequence comes from Acanthosepion esculentum, assembly GCA_964036315.1. Taxonomy (NCBI): domain Eukaryota; kingdom Metazoa; phylum Mollusca; class Cephalopoda; order Sepiida; family Sepiidae; genus Acanthosepion; species Acanthosepion esculentum. Next base: position 12,935,308 of record OZ038490.1, on the reverse strand, counting down.
TTTGAAGAAAATGCAAACAAAAAGGAAACATGCTTAACATCAGGAAGAGGCAACTGACATTTCTACAGAAGGATACCATAGGCCGAACACGTGAGAAACGACGTGGTTGTGGAAAAAATGGAAACCAAATACTTATCATTAGGAAGAAACAGTTGAGGTTTCTGTGGAACATAATGAGAAAGGAAGGATTGGAAAATCTGATACTCACATGACATATTGAGGGCAAGAGGGACAGAGGAAAACAGCTCATGACATACTTGATGAGCTTAAGTAAATGGATGGAGGAACAGGGTTTAGGAGTAATAACGAAAAGACAAAAATTATTAAGAGCTAGAAAGGACAGGGAATTGTGTGGGGGCATGATCACCTACGTCCAGAGGGGACACGGCACATAAAAAAGAAGAAATAAGGAAATAGAATGAATTTCAACAAGGCTATATTTCATATTTTGGTGTTTATATAGTTGAGTAACATTCAAGATAAAACACTAGTATGGAGTAATGGATAGCGGCTTGGATTGAGAAATCGGAGAGCAGAGTTCGAATTCCAGTCAAATCCATTACATTAATTTTCCATCTCATTATGTACATAGCTAGAGATACTTTTCGAAACCGCCGTTCGCTTCCTATTGGTCCACGATTAGTGACCTTATATCCTTGTTGGGAACAAATCTTGTTTCTGATTCACTCACTAGACTACGATATTCGTATGCTAGGCGGGTCGGTTTCTGTTAGTTGATCAAAATATGACTTCATAACTTAACGATTCTGAATATGCAACTATTTTTAGGGATATTGAAATTTTGGGTTTCTTGTTATTAATTGTTTATTTATTCATTTTTTTTTACCACTACACGTCTACGTCGTGTAGTTTCTCACTATGGAGTGATATTTAGTGTTCGTCCAGTAGGTAATTACTGTTGTATAGCGGCTCGGATTGAGGACTCGGAGAGCCGGGTTCGAATTCCAGTCGAATGCATTACATTCACTTATGTGCTAATACCCTTGGGAAAGGTATGAATCCTCTTCTTCTCCCCACATCCAGCTATGGGTAAATAGCAGGAGAGACCGGGTTCTATAGCCTTGGATGGCAACTGGTCTACCGCAGAAAGAAATGGCCACCCACTACGGGAAAAAATCTGTCTCGTCAGTTATGTATCGAAAGATACATGATCAGCTAAGCATGGCACATAACTGACTGACATTGTTCGGACTGCTGTCATATTCACGAGGTTTCGGCCTTCCACACACATATATATATATATATATATATATATATATATATATATATATATATATTCCTCGGATTGAGGAATCGGAGAGCCGAGTTCGAATTCCAGTCGAATCCATTACAATCATTTACGTGCTAATACCATTGGGAAAGGTATGAATCCTCTCCTCCCCCAGCTATGGGTAAATAGTAGGACAGACCGTGTTCTATAACCTTGGATGGCAACTGCTCTACCGCAGAAAGAAATGGCAACCTACTGCGGGAAAAAAATCTGCCTCGTCAGTAATGTATTGAAAGATACATGATCACCTAAGCGTTTATCACGCATGGCACATAACTGGCTGATAGTGAAATTAGTCCTAAATGGTTGCCTAATTTTGGTGGCCTTATACCAGATGAATAACACGAGACAGCGATTTTACACTACGAGCATCATAAGAGACATATTAAAAGACGTCGATGTGGATAAGCTACTACCCTTGAACCTTGGGTGCAATTATTAACGCCTTAATGTTAGGGTTAGACTAAAATAGAAATCATTCTCACTATAAAATTGAAAATTAAAAATTACCAATTTTAAATTTTAAATTTAATCTGTATTAAGTTTAAAATATTAACATGAAGGCATTAATAACTATAACCAAGGTCCGTTGTCAAGTTTTTTGAATTCTCATATACTTGTATTTTGATTGGTCATTGCAGATTATGTAACATCGTTTCCCCTATCGAGGCGTGTTTGGTCGATTTCAACCTTTTAAATCTCTTTATTCTACATTCAACACTATCACTTGATAAGACACCAGAAGTGTTGAAACAAAATGGCTATTTTTGTATTGATTTTATAACATATTTATGTTATAATTTTCGAATAAATTATATATATATATATATATATATATATATATATATATATATATATATATATATATATATATATATATCAAACGCTTTATTATACCTTCAACACCATGACTTGATAAGACACCAGAAATTTTGAAACAAAATGGCTATTTTTTTAATGATTTTATAACATATTTATGCTATAATTTTCGAATAAATGATTACATTTGCTCTACTCTGTATTGAGCATTCTTTTAAGAATAGTATTTTTGTTTATTGGAATTTATTCTGTATACACCAATCCTATACTTGGGTGGGTATATATATATATATATATATATATATATATATATATATATATATATGCAGGTGTGCAGAAAAATAGGAAAGAACACGTTAGGTAGATAATCCGGTGTTCCTCAGTATTTAGCTTTTATTTTCAAAAAGACAGTGCTCCATACAGAAGTAGAGCTTATATTATAATATTTTTAGTTTTTAAAAATATGATTCCTTCGCTACATAAGAGTTCTCATGTTTCAAAAGCGAGAGCCGAGACCCCTAACATAATTTTTGAAGTTGTGTAGAGTTAAGGTGTCTGGACCCGCTTCCTTGTCAAGCGAGAATTTGGGAATCGGCTCTCGCTTTTGAAACATGAGAATCATATTTTTAAAAACTAAAAATATTATAATATATATATATATATATATATATATATATATATATATATATATTATATATATATATATATATATATATATATATATATATATATATATATATAGTTTTACGGTATGCTACATTTATGAGTACACACACACAAAGACACACACACACACACATATATATATATGAGAATGGGTAGGATAAAATATCTACATACACGTATGTATACTTGTACGTACGTATAAATATATTTCTTCCTCGGGTGTTATAAATACAGTAATCAGTGTTATAAAACAGAGCTATATGTATATATTTAGTGAATATATATAATATCCAATGACGATAGTACGACTCGGTGTTTCATGCACTTCTTGCAATCTCCAGGTGCACATATGTTCTAGCTCTTATGGACTTCGCGTTCTCGTGGTGATGATTCAAAATTGTAGGTTAAACCTTGTTTAACTAGGTTCAACCCACAATTTTGAACCATCACCACGAGATACCTAGGTGTATGTATGATTCAAAATTGTATGTTAAACCTTTAAAACAAGTTTTAACAGACAATTTTGAATCATTGCAAGAACTGCATGAAACTCTGAGTCGTGTTATCGACAGTGGATATTATTTTAAGACATGTTTTTATGTTTATACATTCTTTTTATAGATACAAATATTTAAGTAAATGTCCTGTTTATAATAAACAGTATTAAAAAAATTTACAGGCGTGAATGTTATTAATACGGCTTATTATAAACAGAGCATTTACTTAAATATTTGTATCATAAAAAGAATGTATAAACATAAAAAATGTCTTCAAATAAATGTCGGACTTTGTCCATTTCATAATGTGTGACGTCATTTGTTTACATTTGGATACGCTTTGAGCAGATATGAATGTACGTGAGAGAATCATGAAAGATTGTAGTTTAAAAGCAGTGAAATCGACCTTTCTAATCGACCGATCCTCTGTGGCTCAATCGGTTAAGGCACGTCAGGCTATATGACGGTTCCGTATAGGATACAGGTTCGATTCCTGTCGGAGGACGCATATTTTCTATGACAATTTCTCGGATATTCAGGCTGGTAAATGTTATTTAATACTGTTTATTATAAAACAGAACATTTACTTAAATATTTGTATCTATAAAAAGAATGTGTAAACATAAAAATGTCTTAAAATAATTGTCGGACTTTGTCTATTTCATAATTGGATATTATATATATTTACTAATATAATTTTGTAATGTTGTCCGAGGTGGTTATTGAAATACTAACTAGAACAGCAACTTATAAAGTATAAGGGTTTATTTTAAGCAAGAATAATGCAAGTAGATACTTACACGTTCGCCTGAAGCTGGAAAGACCAACGCCATACATGCTTATATTCCTACTGGAACAGTCCATTTAATCGAGGTGTATCAGCTCTTTGTATACTGAGAGTTATCAGTTCGTTCCCTAAAACACCTCTCCCTCGAGATTATTTTCATCCAAAAATTAATATCTTTTTCTTTTTGGATCTGGACTCAAGGGTTCTACATGCTTTCTTTTTCTGGTTCATCTTGGGACTACAATTTCAGTGGTCGATGGAAGTGAAATGTCGAAGATATCATAAAGTGCACTCATCAGTTCTTCCTTTCGTGCGGTTACAACCTCAGGGTATCCCTCAGACGAGGCTTTTACGGGAAACTGACTCCGTTTTTACGTGGTCTATAGGGAATTTTTGCCCGAGCCTACGGGCTCGGATAACCCACAAAACTTGGCCTTGTGCCACATCTTGCTGCGTGGGGCAGCTGGTAAATAATTACAACCTCAGTGAATCTAGGCCCCAATTGATGTATGTGTCTTTTGTACTCCCATTTTGCACTAAGTACCATGTACATTAATCTTCCGAATCTTTTAGTAATAATACCGTCTTTCCAAAATTATTTTCCTCTTTTAAACATCCTGCGGAAAAAAGGTTGAAATATTTATTTGGGCTTCTGGTGTTATCTGAACATTTTTTTTTGTCCTGACAGTAGTTTATCGAACATCGATCTTACTTCTCGGGCGACCATCAGCTCGGATGGCTCCATTGCTGATACTGCATTTGGATTCGGTTTTATTCTACCTCCTTTTTGTCTCCGTGTTATTGGACTTATTAAGAGCTTTCATGAATGTATCGACAAACCTTTCGGCATACCCGTTGGATCTTGGATGTTATGGAGAGGTAGTGATATGTTCAATCGCCAGGGATATGCAAAAAAGTTTTGAAATCACTCCCCGTGAATTGTGTTGCGTTATCACTGACAATCGTTTCGGGGACACCAAAACAGGCGAAAAGCTCCTGAAAAAAACTTATCGTAAATGTCGAAGTAGCCTTCTGCATTTGAATACCTCAGGCCATTTTGTGTAGCTGTCTACAACTACTAGATAATATGACTCATTTAATGGTCCAGCAAAGTCTATGTGTAGTCTGGACTATAACCTATCCGTTTTTTGGGGGGCTTCCTTTCAAAGTAAGATTTTTTTTTCTTTGTGAAAAAAAAAATTAACCGAGTTTGATACGGTTATTTTTTTTTTTAAAAAGTAAAAGAAAATATAGACGATTGTTTTCGTGACATGTTGCTTTGAAGGAAGAAAGATTTATTTCGTACGAAAGCAATTGGAGATTTTTTAAAAAATGTTTTTGTTACGAAATTGTTTTGAAAATGGAAGAGTGAGTGACAGTAATGAAGGTTTTTGTGGAAAACCAGAAATTACAACAAATCACCCCTCCTTTACTCTACCATAAATGCTTATATTCCTACTGGAACAGTCTATTTAATAGAGGTGTATCAGTTCTTTGTATATTGAAGGTTATCAGTTCGTTCCCTACAAGATATAGGTATTGAAAAATATGGGTTCGTTAAAGAAGTAAGAAAAAATTATTAATATGAAATGTTTCGCTGCTTTTAATTTAGCTTTGTCAGAAATATGTACACACCCAATGAAAAAAATATATATATAATTTTTTAATAATTTTTATTGTTCAATATATATATATATATATATATATATGAAGAAATATAGTTTTAAGTGATAAAGTGGTCAATATCAGATATAGAGCGTATGTAAATATAAAAGTGAACATTGAAGTCAACACTCAGAGGCGACAGCCTGTTTCATGCTGGGCGCAATCGTCAGGCCGCCCGACGGTTGCGTTCA
>OZ038490.1:12919392-12926892 GCA_964036315.1 Acanthosepion esculentum | reverse complement strand
AAATCGCTACACAAAAGCTTTCATGTTTCTATGATACTATGATGGTACTTCTTCAGGCGATGGTTGGTAAAATAAAATGATCTTATCACCAGTTACCAACCATCGCCTGAGGAAGTACCATCATAGTATTGAAGCATGAAAGCTTTTGTGTAGCGATTTAAAATGTTTTTATTATAATCTCATATATATATATATCCCTTCATTAAATAGACTATCCGGGCACTCCACAGATTCATTAATATCTGGAAATTGGCATGATTCTCGGAAAATATAATGGAGTGATTTCCCGTTGCTTTCTACACTTTTGAAATTCAGAGTAGTCTTTCTCCTGGACTAGCTGTCAGCCAAAGCTAGGGACCCATGTCTACTCTGCCATTTTTTTTTTTAAGCTTATCACCCCAAGCAAGGCTGGAAGCCACTAGCACGCAAGGGGTTACAGAAGGTTTGGAGGAAGAACAGATAGGAGTGGTAAAGGAGAGGATGTGGAGAAATATAGTGGATCGATCAAGGCAAGGGGGTTACAGAAGATTTGGAGCGAGAGCAGATAGGAATGAAAGGGGAAAGGATGTGGAGAAGGGAAGTGGATAGATCAAGGCAACTGGAGATGTCGATTGACGTTACACTTAAATAGTTGGAGATTGTATTTGTCAGGGAACCAGGAATAAGGAAGGGAGTTCCGCAGGCGAGATGTGTGAGACATGAAGCTATTGGAGTAGAAGAGACGTCTACATCTAACAGTTTCAACGGTGAAGGGGTGGGAACGGGATGCCAGCCCCGTAGGACGTTTAAATTCATGAGGCCTAGGAACCAGCGAAAGCAGCTCCTCGGAGCAATTACCGTGAAAGTATTTGTAAAAAGACAGAGCGAGGCAACGTCGCGTCTATGAGAGAGCGACTGCAGACGAGATGACAGATCAGGGCCAATTACATTGCATATCCGTCTCTGGATCTTATCAAGAACCCTGAGGCAAACAGCAAGGGCTCCAGACCATATATGGCAGCAATACTCCATGCAAGGACGAATGGTCGATTTATAGATTTGGAGGATCGATTCCGGGGAGAAAAATTTCCTGGCTCGGCACTGGGAGCCAACTTTCCTTGCGGTGGATGATGCAATTGATTTAAATCATAACTTGTCTTTCCCATTGGCTAGGGGTCGGCAACTCCCGATCCCCGCCCGCAAAGGATTTTTGTCTGGCCTGCCAACTTTAACACCTGGATACAAATTATTCAATTAATTTGTGGAGCAACTTGCAGAAACATATCAGTTGGAGTTAACCAACTTACAATGCGACGAATTTTAAAAATCAAAATGTAATTGCGAATCCACTGCTGACTTCTACAAGAAATATGTTTTGCCAAGCGGAAAATATAAAAGCCTATTGAATGGTATCATTATTTGGAAGTATATATGCTTGTGAATAACTTTTTCGAAAATTAAATATACTAAAATCGTTTTTCGAACAAGGTTGGGTGATGACCACTTGGATGATGTTTTGCTTCTGTTGCCGACAAATATTTTACCTGATATGGAGAAGCTGTCGAACTATAAACAAAAACAAGTGTCTCATTAAATAATTTGCCATTTTTAACTGTATTTCATTTGTAGTAAGGAATTTGCATTTTTTGTTGATTGTGTTAGTTGTTATCCTGTCATACCTGCAGTAAAATAAGGAATATTGTTTAAATAATATAACATTAACTTCGTTGCTTTTTTCTTTAAACCTCCAGTCCAGACCAAGGCAGTCTTCTGGACGTAGCGGCCAGGGGTCGAGACAATTTATTATAGTAAATTTGATATCATGGCATTCCTTTCAAAATACTGCATAGCTTTCTGGCTCTCTCACTCCAAAAGATTGCCAACCCCTGCCATCGACATTAGTGCGAATTTGAAAGCATTGTTTTCAACTGTTTTCTGTCTTTTTCTTTCTTTCTTTTTTTTTCTTTAAGAAGGCACTGGAGACTTTTGTCTTCAATTAATAAATAACATAAACTGTGTCTATTGGCCAATATGTTAGTGCCTAGAGCTCTGTCCCTCCATTATATTGACCTTGTACCAGAATGTATGTGTATCGAATAAATAAAAATTTGCAACGGCAGAAGCATGCCTTTTATAATAGCAACGGAAGCATATGCCTGCGCATGCGCAGAATAATGCGAACCTCTTGACGTCTGCATAAATTGAAAACACACAGGCCCACAATATCAAAGCGATGCGCGTGCAACGAGAGAAGGCGCGCAGTTCATAGTGTACAAGGACGCGCTCTGGTAGACATATTTAAATCTAAAAAAAAAAATACATCGCCATCAATATAATAGCGTTTAACGTTTCCATATTTCATTCGCTGGCTTATTTTAAAGATTTTATGCCATCATTTCATTTTTTATGAATGTCTGAGGCGTGCTGACGATCGTGTACGATCACGCGAATATGGGGGAAAGTAAGAAGAGGAGGGATGGAAAACGGATTCAAACGATATCTTCAAAATTTTGACAGACAAGAATCATACATGGACGTTCATTAATTTTTCTCGGAACACCGAGGCGCGCACACACGGACACATGAATACACATAAACCTATTTAATGCGACTTCATTCTCTCTCGTTCTCTTTTGCTATAATCGACACAAGAGAAACAGAGAATAGTTTACACACACACACGCGCGTGCGCACACACGCGCTCACACACACACACACACACACACACACACACACACACACACACACACACACACACACACACACACACACACACACACACACACACATATATAATAATACGTTGATATTTCCACCCAAAACCTGGATGATGACATTTTTGTAAAAATGTATGAGTAAGTCAGGTTCCCCTGATGGAAAAATGATTTGTTTGTTCGTTCGTTCTTGCTTTCTGTCTTTCTTTTTTTCAGGCTGTTCGTATCAGTTTTTTTTTATCAGTGTCTGTTAATATTTCGTACAGACAGTTCATATCTATCTATCTATCTATCTATCTATCTATCTATCTATCTATCTATCTATCTATCTATCTATCTATCTATCTATCTATCTATCTCAAATTTCTATCTATTTCTACCTCTCAATGAAATCGTTTTTCCTTGTCGTTCTCATCTGCTGATAAGCATGTAAAAGTATTAAAAAAAAAGTCAATTTTTCAGTCATCGTGACATCTGCGTTCCTTCGACTTGAAGAAATGTTTTCAGTTCAACTTCATCGAACCGTTTCTCTTCTTCCTTCCCGTCCCAATCCAATAGACTATCCAATAAGCTATCACTCCTTGATATGAAAAAAAATGTTAGAAGAGGGAATCTTTTTTTAAATTTTTTTTATTATGAACTTACTTCCCTACCGCTTGTAAATCAGGCGTTGTGGGGATTTTTCGAACGAAAAGAAGGCAGTCGTCGACCTAAAAACGGTGTGAATGTAGTGCAAAGAGACCTTGTTCGGTCTCGTGTGATTAAGTACATTTTGACGTGGAGGGGGTGGGGGTGGGGGTGGAATAGTCAACGTAACGAACTACTTTTCGCCCATTCAGATTTACGTGTCGTAGCAATATTTCTTTTACATTTAGTTAACTATTATTATTATTATTATTATTATTATTATTATTATTATTATTATTATTATTATTATTATTATTATTATTATTATTAATTCATTTCCTTTGATTTCTGGTGTATACTCATTTCCTTCCGGGTCCCAACCAAAGACCTAAGGTCAGAAATGGCATCATGATATTTTCCAGTGTGCAATCAAAAAAACTAAAACAAAAAAAAACATATTTTACTTCGGGTTGTTTTAACTTTTTAGCGGCCAGTCTCATATAATTTATCTTTCTCCCCTAAGCCCAGCGGAACAGTAACTTTTATTTCGTCAGGACAGGATTTGTTTGCTTGCTTTGGTTGATGTTTTACTCGATATCAACCCCTGTTGAGTTATTTAATGTCGAATTAGTCTATTCTCATATTGAGCGGGAGAGAAGCTCTACAACAAATTGACGTTGGGGTACAAATATACGGAAGCCCAATATACAAGTCATGACACCCAGTCTGATAAGTGTATATCGAGCACATTCATCACAGCCAAATGTGAATGATATTGTTGTCTGCTACTACACTACCCTGATAGGTATTTATTTTTATCGGGTTATACCATTATTATTATTATTATTATTATTATTATTATTATTATTATTATTATTATTATTATTATATTTCCTTTGATTTTTGATGTGTGCTCATTTCTATCCGGGTCCCGCCCAGGGACCTAAGTTTAGAAATGGCATCATGACATTTTCCACTGGAAAAAAAAACAACATATTTTATATAGGCAAAGTACTTCGTGAGGTGTGCGCTGTATTTCTTTAAGGCATGAGCTTCAGGAATCCCTTCAATTAGTCTATTGGGATCTTTTCCAACCAATCGGAGGGATCCAATTACGACAGGGATTGTTTATGTCCTCATGTGCCACATTTTTGAAATTTCGATTTCAAGGTCCCTGTATTTCGATAACTTTTTGAAGATCTTCAAAGATACATAGCAGTCTGCAGGGACGGTAATCTCCATTAAATAAGTTTTGTTTTTCTTTTTCTGTTTGCGGTCTTAAATAACAATGTATGGGCGATTAGCTTTGATTGTACTATCCGTGTGTATTGTGTAATCCCATAAAATTGCTACAGGTCCTATCTCCGTAACCAGGCGGTGGGTGATCATCATCGTCATCATCATCATCATCATCATCATCATCATCATCATCATCATCATCATCATCAGTCACAGAAACACACACACACACACATTATTTTATTATATTGCTTAAAATTGGCTATATTTATAGAGGAAGCGCATTCAGTGTAAGTGATAGTCCAGGGGTTCTCAACCAGTGGGGATTTTAAAGGGTTTCAGTGGGTGGGAAGAATTGGGACCCGCGGCCTAGTAGATTCAAAATGTTTCCTTTCGAACTCCCCGAGGCGGTACGACCCGTAATATACATCGGTCCACGCAACTGAGAGGTCACGCTGGGTTTTATTTCCGCTAGCTCTTGTGTTTTTTTTTTTTTTTTTTTGCGACTACAAAAATAATCCCTGTAAATATATACGTACTAATGGGGAAAAGACAGAAGATAAGCATATAATTTGGAATGCCCCCTTTTTGATTCGGACAATTTTGAAAAGGTGTGTGTGTGTGTGTGTGTGTATTTGGGGGGGGGGGCTAAACATCCTGACCTGTGCTGAAAAGGGTGCATCGGACACAATAGTAAGAAGCACTACGATAGAGCGAACGTACATAAGCAGTGTGGACACAGAAATCATCACAAAATGGCGACAATCTCGTTTATACTTGAATGCAATGTTTAGATGTCCTGAATATTGAGCTCAAGCATGAAACAGAATATCGCCATTCAGTGCTGATCTCTATGTCCAGGCTACTTATATTTACATATGTTCTATCTCTGATATTGAGCATTTTTACTCCATAAATATAGCATACTATAAAAATAAATATACTATATATATATATATATATATATATATATATATATATATATATATATATATATATATATATATATATATATAGTATATTTATTTTTATATATATTTTTATATATATATATTTTATTATATATATATTGATATATATATATTTGAAACTGAACTCTAAATTTTAAGTTTAATATCAAAATTGAACTCTAGGACTTGAGTCAAGTCGCAGTGGAATTATATTTTAATAATAATAATAATAATAATAATAATATATAAATTATATAATATTATAAATATATATATATTATAAATTAACTGATTTAAAATGTTTTTTTTCGCTACACAGTAATAACCATGTTTCAAAAATGGAAGCTCTGTAAATTTACATTGAGCACTATTGTGTAAAAATAAAAATATCTATAAGAACACCGGATTATATATCTTACTGTTCTTTCTTTTTATTTACACACACACACACACACACACACACACACACACACACACACACACACACACACACACACATATATATATATATATTATACTCTACTTTGTATCGAGTACTTTTTAAAAAATAAATACTAAAGGACTGCTCTTTATATATATATATATATATATATATATATATATATATATATATATATATATATATATATATATATATATATATAATATTATTTATTTTATGATATTAAAACATGTTAAAAAATAGCTACACAATTACAATTATATTTCAACATCATAAATGTATCTCTTCAGGAAATCTTAAACTACTAACGAGTGAAAGATTAATTTAATTTCAAAAAGCAGAATTCTTTTTAAAATAATAGACTTGTGAGCTTCGCCATGATTAACCACTCAAATATGACCTACGCTAAATTCAAATTACCCGGAAAAAATTTTCAATATAGGTCATGACACGAAGTTGTCAGCATATAAAACCTAGACAATTTTTTTATGGGCAGATACAGTTTGTTACATTATTTCGTAAGATGTATCGAAGTCTGACGTTCAAACTTCCCAAGAATCAAAAGCGGAAGATATTGGGGTGGTAATTTAACATTATGCCAGGTAGTTATATGCTCTGTCAGCTTCTTACATAAAAAAATTATTCATAGCTTGCCAATCAGTTATGACTCCTTGACCGTAAACACTACATATTTTTCTAGATGTATCCATAGCACCATTCCCTTGTTTGCACTTCCATAAAATATGTCGTAAATGAGCTTTCAATCTTTAAAATCTTTAAAAATGCTACTGAGTGTGCCGTGATATTTTCATTTGCTGTTGGGTGTGCTTTTACTTTTAAAAAAAGAAGAGAAACACTATCCTAGTAGAACGTAACTCGTTAAGGCGTTACACGCCCTACAATCTACCCTATACCGACGATTATAAAAGACAGGGAAAGTCGGCAACCTGCGTGTTTTGGTTCCACACGCTCTTAGCGAAAAGAACAGACGGACCGTTTATGCATAGCGATAATGGATTAAGGAATTAATTTCATATCCCTCCCTAATGGAATGATTCATTTACCTCACATAATGTTAATAGACCGTTACTTAGAAAAGATAGGGACAGTCATCAAGTTGGATGTTTCTGTGCCACATCTCTCTTAGTGACAAAGAATAAATCGGATTATTTATTCATAGCCACAAGTCTCCTTTCACAACAAAGAACTAAACCGGTACATTAAATATATTAACAGGTGATGAAAAATCGGTTTACATATGACAATGTTCAACGTAAAAGGCAGTCGGTTGACAAAGATAAATATCATTAACCGACCGCAAAAGCTGAGCGCCATGGAAGAAAGGTAATGGTGTGCGTATGGTAGGATCGTCGCGGTATCATGGCGTCGTTTATAGTTAGTAAAACGCAATGAAACACGACAGCAGTAACGTTACCTTCAAAATTTGGTCGAAAAGCGTCCTGCGCTCGTCAATCGGAAAAAATACTGTTCTCATTTATGGCAACGCAAGCTCACTTCTAGCAAAAAAAAAACAAAGGAAAATATTTTG
>OZ038490.1:12859392-12914392 GCA_964036315.1 Acanthosepion esculentum | reverse complement strand
AATAGTTTTTCATGGCCTTTTTTCATCTTCAGGCTGCTTAACCCTCTGTCTCCCAAGAAAACTGATTTCCATCAAGTACCATATTGGTCCAATGAACCCATTTCTATATTTTTTCAAACTTTTTGCATTTTTTTTTATGATATTAGAATGTATAATTATAGATAGACAAAGAAATGACAATTTTAATCAAAATTTATTCACCGAAACTTAATTCAAATTAAATATTTTTAATCGGTATCACCCCATGCAAAGCAGTAAAGTCACTAAGACACAAGAGGTTACATAGTGAGGAAGAATTAGGAACAGAGACATTAATGATGAACAGAAAGAGAAAAGAGCAATCGGGAGAACAGTATATAGCGATTGACATGGAATTTAAATTTTTGCAGATTAAAGTTGGCTGGAAAGCATGGAGCCGGAAGAGAGTTCCACAAGCAAGAAGTGCGAGAAAAGAAACTGTTAGCATAGAAGTTACGACTACATCTAGCCAGCTTAACATTAAACTGATGATATCTCGATGCCAGTCTAGGTACCATGATAGTACAAGTCAAACATCACCTTCAGCTACAAAGAATAGGAAGTTGTGGAGAGCCATGAAGTCTAGGTACCATAGCGATGATTCATTCCAACAATTATCATGAAAGTATTTATAGAAAAGACACAGAGGCAACCTTAGGGCAGTAGGAAAGTGACTGAAGCCGATTCACCAGATCAGGTCCAATAATATTGCATATTCTTCTTTGGATCTTATCAAGGAGCTCAAGTTAATTAGCAGGGGCACCGGACCATATATGGCAGCAATATTCCAAGCATGGACGAATGGTAGACTTATAGATATGTAAGATAGAGTCTAGAGAAAAATTGTATTGCCCGACACAGTGAACCTACTTTTTTAGAAGCTGACCTGGCAATGGATTCAATTAGTCTTTCCACTTCATATCAGCTGAAAACGTTAGCCAAAGAAAGCGCAACGAGTCACTTTCCTGGAGGTTAGCATCAGCCATACTGATGGAAGGCAGACAAACGTCTCTCAGATGATTAATGGAGAGAAGTTTAATTTGGGGGGCATTAAAATTAACAAGTCATCTTTTGCCCCAGTTAACAACGAGCGTGAGATCGTTTCTGACATCGTTTGCCATTTTGACGTTGCCGGACTGATAAGCCTTATTATCGAGGCCGGAGTAAATGGTTGAGTCATCAGCGTAACTACCGAGTTGAGAGCTGATGTCATCGGGAAGGTCATTAATGAAAATTAAAAACAAAGTAGGGCAAAGGATGGAGCACTGGTGGGTGCATACGTTAGTATAAAAGGATCTAGACGAGTGGACTTTCATAACTTCCTTTTCATGATTTGAAAGGAAAGACTGGATTAGTTCAAAAAAGTGTCTGGAGACAACGTAACTTTTCAGCTTGTGGAGAAGACCTGAATTTCAAACTTTCTCAAAGACTTTCGAGATGTCCATTCCCACAGAACGGGCTTCACCGTTTTTATTTAGAACATCATATATATATTCCGCAATTATCCTCAGTACATCAGCAGTTGACGTGAAGAAAGGAAAACCATATTGTTTGTCTGAGAAAAAGCCCTTCGATGATAGATGATGAACCAATTCAGCATTTATTAGGGCTTCTAGGAGTTTCTCAAAAGAAGACAGAAGGCTAATAGTCTGATAGTTGGATGGGTCAGATGGTTCCCCAGAGTTCTTAAAAACTGGAATAACAGATGAGATATGATAAACCAATTCATCATTGATTCAGGTTTTCAAAGTGTTTCTCAAAAGGTGTTGAAGGGTAATAGGTCTATAGTTAGAAGGGTTGGACAGCAGATAATTATTTCCAGCAGGCAGGAAATCAGGAGGCAACATCGCATTTATTATACAGTTTAGAGAGAACAGGGGCCAGTTTTGGAGCACACTTCTTAATCACCATTACAGGGATGCCATCGGTTCCACATGCTTTGTGGAGATCTCAGTTAGAGATGATATTAGAAACCGGTTATATGCATATCACTCAACAGAGACTCAGTTCTAGGACGGAAGTTAGGCAGAGATATTCCGGATGAGTCAAGAGAAGAGTTTGAGGAGAATTTACGGGCAAAGCATTCAGTTTTATCCGCATAGCATGATAACACCTCATATTGAGTGAACAGGGGAGGAAATAGACCTCACACCTATTTAATCCCCTTTTACAGAGCCGCCAATAATCACGAGAGCCAAAGTTGTTAGGGTCTATTCGGTGCCTTATTCTCTCGGCAAACAAGGAATTTGCTTCTTTGAGAACTCTCTTACATTTATTGCAAGCAGCAACGAATAGGCACCTGTTGTGATGAGAGATGTCATGCTGGTATAGCCGGAAATAGTGGTCCCTGTGTGCTATGGCGGCCGATCATGCTGGTGTGAACCACGGAGAGGATTGCGGTTTCACCTGGTATATCCGAGAATGGATGACAGCGTCCATATCGGCTTTGATCCAAGAAGAATTCTCAATGGCATAATTTTCAATTGGGAATTTAACGATATCATTCCAAGGAGCGTCACGGAGAAAATCACAGTGAGTTCCAGTCAGCAGTCCGAAAGAGGTCTTGTGGATTAAAATTAATGGCTGGATTTTGAATAGAATACTTTCAAATGGCTTTGATAGACATGTTTTTGGTAAATATGCCAGACGTTTTGATTTTTTTTTATCCATTTTAGGACCACACAAGGCGAATTTTTGTTCTTTCTCTCATTAGATGGTTCCTGAGAAGACTATTGCTCACTAGAATCTCTAGTTGTATCAATACATGAAAGATCAGAATTCCTTCAATATTTACCCGTTCTGGATTAGTTCCAGGAGATTTAACTCCATGAACACTATAAATGATAAAAAAGCAAGATCACAAGATCTTGTCAAACGTGAAGGTCCAGGATTTTGATGTAGAACATTGTAGGGTGGAGTTCTTTCTTGTGTCCTTTCAATTGGTTTAGAAGACCGAATTTCAGACTTATCCTTCATCATCGAAAGGCTTCAAGAATCATTTCTGGCAGCACTGTTGTCATCATTCATATCACCATCCGATTCCGAATAAGTAATGCTGACATCTTCCCTTCCATTACCATCTTCAGAAGAAAGAAGATTCATCACTAATTTTTTTCCCATTCTTCCTCAAACTCGGATGACAATTGTGAAATATCTTCAAAGTTTAGCTTTTGACATTTTGCGGAAGGATTACAACTCTAAGGTCAAAGGACAAATTAATATTTGGCAAGCTATCAATGTTTTCTTTTTATACTTGTGGAAATATGATGTAATGTTTTATCATTCATTCAAAGATGAGACAATACTAATTGTTTGTTTCATAAAGAAGAAGAAATAGGATGAGTAATATTGCTTCATCTTCAATTGTCTTAGTAAATACTATTAGAAATCTTTTCCAATCATTATATAACTAAGAAAAGAGTCATTTGAAAAGCCTTCTAATAAAATGGCTTTACATAATGGAACCTATTTAGAATAGAGGATATTTTTTATTTCATTAGAAATTTCAACCATGGGACCAATGGACCCAATTGATAATAGGAAAAATCACCCACCGAAATTTTATTTCTTCATAATTTTTAATAAAAGTCCCTCAAAATAATTCGGATAGAATAACTATAAGGGTGAAAAAATTAATTTTGAAAAAAATATTATCTATCCATTGGTAAGCGGTATGTCTTTTCTTTTACACGGCACCTACAAAAACGCAACAAATTATTTTCTAATCCTCAAGGTTCACAGACACTACTGATAAAAACATACTGCTAAACGATTTTAAATTCTTCTATATAAATAAATGCGAATGTCGGTGTGTCAGTGTGTCACACTTCACTGCTAGAGGTCGTAGCCCAACATAGCATACCATTTTGGAATCAGGCCAACACCGTGATCAAATTAAAAACATTCATGGTCGGATCCAGACACGCAATCCTGAAATTTTGGATTCACAAGTTTTCATTACTGTGATTGTTTTCGGCGACATTTTTTGTGCGATAACAATTTTTTATAATTTGGAAATAAATTTGGGAATAATTGAAATTAATTGCGAAATCCATCGAAAGTCACCCATGAAATAAAAATAATTGTTTGTACGGAAAGTAAGGACTTACGTACACCAAATTGTCTTTAAATTAAGTGGCAGCAGAAGAATTATCGTTGAACTTTTAAAGGGTAAGCTTAAATATTAATGCAGTACTTAAATACAACGATTAATTTTGAGTTCTGCAATTTAATTTTGCCTATCGCATACGGCAGCAGTTAAGAATCCTTCGCAGGAGCTAGCTTAAATGACGCCCGATAGGGCGATTTTAAGCTTGTAAAAAAATAAAGGTGTATAGTTCTTTTATGTAACACAAAACTTTTGTACTCCAGTGTATTATATAAACGGATTTACTATAGAATTACATTTAGAATTGCGAAGAAAGAGATTGCCAGTGGTTAGAAGTTACTGACAGAAGAGATCTTTTGAATGAAGAAAAAGCACTGAAAATTACATAACATATAAATAGCATAAAGCAAACACTTTCTTTTTTATCATTGCATCACGAGAAAGGCGATAACGCCACTAAGACAAGATGTTACTGCGAGTAGAAGAGAATAAGACTTTACTGAGGAGAAAGGACAACAAAAGAACAAGTTTCAGGAAGACAGACAATAGCAATTATAAACTTTTGAAGATTTCGGCGACAGGGAAGCAAGGAACTGGAACAGAGTTCCACAGGTGAGAAGTGCGAGAAAAGAAACTATTAGAATAGAACTTACCGTGACATCTAGCTTGTTCAACAGTTTAAACGTTGAGATCTAGTAGCTAATCTATTAGTACGTTTAAATTCACGCAGTCGAGGTACCAAGGAGGATAGTTCATTAGAATAACTGCCATTAAAACATTTATAGAAAGGACAGAGGGAAGCCATGTTAAAACGGCGGGAAAATAACAGAAATCGAGATGCCAGGTCAGGACCGATAACATTAGAGACCTTTTTTGTGATTTTGTCAAGATTCTCGATATCTACAGCAGGACTACAAAACGAGATAAGACCACGAAGTCGCAAGGAGGTTAGTGGAAGTGAAAGAGAATGAGAAGACTTTAGTGAGAAGAAAGGACAATAAAAGAATAGGTTTCAGGAAGACAGAAGATGGCGATAATGCCACTAAGATGCAATTTGTTATTCGGAATGAAAGAGAAGAAGACTTTGGTGAGGAGAAAGGACAATAAAGGGAACAGATTTCAGGAAGACCGAAGATGGCGATAATGCCACTAAGACACAAAGGGTTTATTGGGAATGAAAGAGAAGGAGAAGACTTTGGTGAGGAGAAAGGACAATAAAAGAACAGGTTTCAGGAAGACCGAAGATGGCGATAATGCCACTAAGACGCAAGGTGTTATTGGGAATGAAAGAGAATGAGAAGACTTTAGTGAGGAGAAAGGACAATAAAAGAACGGATTTCAGGAAGACAGAAGATGGGGATAATGCCACTAACATGCAATTTGTTATTGGGAATGAAAG
Organism: Acanthosepion esculentum; assembly: GCA_964036315.1. NCBI lineage: Eukaryota > Metazoa > Mollusca > Cephalopoda > Sepiida > Sepiidae > Acanthosepion > Acanthosepion esculentum. Next base: position 12,908,867 of record OZ038490.1, on the reverse strand, counting down.
AGAAGAAGACTTTGGTGAGGAGAAAGGACAATAAAAGAACGGATTTCAGGAAGACAGAAGATGGCGATAATGCCACTAAGACGCAAGTTGTTATTGGGAATGAAAGAGAAGAAGACTTTGGTGAGGAGAAAGGACAATAAAGGGAACAGATTTCAGGAAGACCGAAGATGGCGATAATGCCACTAAGACACAAAGGGTTTATTGGGAATGAAAGAGAAGGAGAAGACTTTGGTGAGGAGAAAGGACACTAAAAGAACAGGTTTCAGGAAGAACGAAGATGGCGATAATGCCACTAAGACGCAAGTTGTTATTGGGAATGAAAGAGAATGAGAAGACTTTGGTGATGAGAATGGACAATAAAAGAAAGGGTTTCAGGGAGACCGAAGATGGCGATAATGCCACTAAGACGCAATTTGTTATTGGGAATGAAAGAGAAGGAGAAGACTTTGGTGAGGAGAAAGGACACTAAAAGAACAGGTTTCAGGAAGACCGAAGATGGCGATAATGCCACTAAGACACAAGTTGTTATTGGGAGGTACGAGAAAAGTAACTATTCGAATAGCACTTACGGTTACATCTAGATATTTCAAGTTAAAACGTTGTAGTCAATCTAGTAGAACGTTTAGATTCACGCGGTCGAGGTACCAAGGAGGAGAGCTCATTAGGACAACTGCCATTAAAACATTTATAGAAAAGACGCAGGGAAGCCATGTCAAAACGGCGGGAAAGTGACTGGAGTCGAGATGCCAGGCCAGGACCGATAATATTAGAGACTTTTCTTTGTGCTTTTGTTGAGAATCACGAGATGTATTTATTTAATTTGATTTAACTGGGCCTTTTATTAATGCTAAATAGGCGCGCGCGATCTTTCGGGCTGTAAATAATAAAACGTATTTCGGCAAAACACAAAGAAGGTGTTTCATCTGTGAACAATTTTTGTTGCTGTTCTATAAACTTACGCTAATTTCCTTCTATTTATACAACTTTCTTTGTTAGATTTCATTTGTAGCCATCTTCATTTTTGTTGTTTTTAGGACTTAATTTGCATTGCAGCTCATATAAATCCACAAACACACCTGCAACTCGATTACTCGTGTACAAAAGAACAGCAGGTGTTACGGTCGCGTACAGCAGACAGGGACATTTATCGCGTACGATCTATTGTGTCGTTACACACACACACATACACACACACACACACACACACACACACACACACACACACATATATATATATATATATATTATAAATTAACTGATTTAAAATATGGTTTTTCTGCTACATAGTAATAACCATGTTTCCAAAATGGAAGCTAAAATCTTCAAATTTAATTTTGTAACGGGGAATTATGAATTTATGTGTGCGCTTAAAACTCAGTAAATTTAAAAATAAGTTATTCCAATATTTACTTGAAGATGAAAGGGAACTAATGTTTTTCATTTAATTACAAAATTAAATTTGAAGTTTTTAGTTTCCATTTTTGAAACATGGTTATTACAGTGTAACAGAAAAAACATATTTTAAATCAGTTAAAATATAATATTTATGCTCTGTAAATTTACATTGAGCACTGTTTTGTAAAAATAAAAATAAAAAATATCAATAAGAACACCGGGTTATATATCTTACTGCTCTTTCTTGATATATATATATATATATATATATATATATATATATATATATATATATATATATATATATCAGAGATAGATCGTGTGTAAATATAAAAGTGAACATAGAAGTCAACACTTAGAGGCGACAGTCTGTTTCATGCTAGATGCAATCGTCAGGCAACTCTGAAAAAATGGCTATTTTTGTAATGATTTTATAACATATTTATGTTATAATGTTCGAATAAATCATATATATATATATATATATATATATATATATATATTAATACATGTTTCATTAAATAATATAGATAAGTGTTGTTTATATATATATATATATATATATATATATATATATATATATATATATATATATATATAAAGAAAGAACAGTAAGATATATAATCCAGTGTTCTTATTGATATTTTTTATTTTTATATCACTTTATTTAAAGCCAGAAAATATTTTTAGATTGCAATAATTTTTTTTGTTGGGGGAGGTAATAATAATGAAATAAGTCATACTAATTAACCCATAGCTTGGGGAGGAGAAGGGGTGGATTCATACCTTTTTCAAGGGTATTTGCGAATAAGTGAATATAACAAACCCAACTGGAATTGGAACTCGGCTCTCCGATCAAAGATTTTCGAGACGTTATCCATTACACCACAGTACATCTAAGCTTACAGCACAAACGGTCACCCATAAAAGTATTGAACAGGCTCGACGTTGCTTACCTTTGTTGATCCTACGGGAATCTGTGTTTCAGCGTGATATGGCCGTATTCTACAGAAGGATGCAGATCATCTCATGGACAGAACATGTAAACAATGAGTTTTAAGGAAAATTGGAGCAAATATATATTTGTACTTAGAATCAGAGAGAGAGAGAGAGAGAGAGAGAGAGAGAGAGAGACAGAGACAGAGACAGAGACAGAGACAGAGACAGAGAGACAGAAAGAGTGACAGAGAGAGGGGGAGGAGAAAGAGGGAGGTAGAGAGAGAGAGAGAATTGAAAATTCTGGGACACATGATGAGGAAAGAGTACTTGGAGAATTTGATACTCACAGGACATCTTGTAATCTAAGACGGAGAGAGGGCCCATCTAATAACATACTTAAGGAGCTTGTGTTCCCATCAGAACATTTAAAAAATAAGAATATTTTCAAACCGCTTCGGAACAATTTAATTGTCCGGCAAGATGAAATACATCTGTCTCTCACCGCAAGCCCACTCCTTTGACCACTGAATGAACAGTATCAAATTGCAATTCTCAACTTGGCATTAATGCTTTTAACGCCGCGCGGCTGCTGATATTTCTCGGTGACTCCCAGAGACTTTAAAGAAAGACAAAACATGAACGATTAATTTTTATTCTTAGATATTTCCACATTTCTTGTTTTGTAAAAAGAAAAGAAAAGAAAACTCCTTTATTTTGTAGCACTCATGTTAATCGTTTTCTATTAGCATTAGTTCCACCCTTTTTGGCCTTGTGCCACATTTTGTAAATCTTACAAATAATACTCTTCGCCATTGTACCCAGACTTTTTTTTCAATTTAAACGCTGGACTATACAGGCGACGAGGTCTCACCAATTTACAGTTGATCTGGCTACATGTAACCGTAAGTTCTATGTTAACAGTTTCTTTTCTCGCTTATAGAACTCTTTTCCCGCTTCATGCTTTCAAGCCAACTTTAATATTCAAAAAATTAAATGCAATGTCAATCGCTATATACTGTCGTCCAGATTAATCTGTTGTTCTTGCTCCTCAGTAATGTTTCTGTTTTCTAATTCTTCCACGCCCAATGAGTGAGTAGAAACCCCCTGTGTCTTAGGTGGCTTGGGGTAAAATCGATTAAAAAATATTCCAAATATATTCTTGTATATTTTGAATCTTGTAAATAATCTTTGAAATAAAGAGCAGAATCATTAGACCAGATGTGTCAGCAATATTCAATGTATGGGTTTAAAGAGAATTGAACTTGTTTATCACAACACGTTTGTCCATTTTTAACCATGAACAACTGGACTGAAAATTATCTGTTAGGAACAGATATTTATTTAGTAAGCATTCTTTTTAATTCTTGATTTTTTTTAATAGAAAATGAGTTATTCAATCTAAATTCCATATAGTGGAAGTAAAAACGTTTTTTTGTTTTTTACTTTTTTTTTTTCAGTTGGGGGCGGACAGCCTGGAAAAAAAGATGACCTTTTCAAACAAATGTTATTTCCAAGCACATTAAAATAAACTGTCTTTGCTCTCAGCGATACTCGACACCCTGACCCGGCTTTGACCTGCCCGGAATATATTCATCTTGGTTCCATAGCTTCAGTCGTGCCTAACTTGAGGATCGTCGTCTTACTAAAAGCACTGCTATGATTACTTGTTTCAACAATAAACATATAAACTTTTATATATATATATATATATATATATATATATATATATATATATATATATATATATATATATATATATATATGTGTGTGTGTGCGTGTGTGTGTGTGTGTGTATTACATGAATCATTCATACTAAAAGGAGATAGTGAAGTTAATGCTTTTTGGATGAATGATTCATGTAAATGTAAATTGAACTGCACCACATACTTGATATATATATATATATATATATATATATATATATATATATATATATATATATATATATATATATATATAGGTGCGTCCGCGCACATACATACTCACATGCACACAGACACACATATTGGGGGAAATGCATGACAAAATGGAAAAAGTTTTCGTGTGGTGTGTTTCGTCCTTTAGCTGATTTTGCTTAGAATCTATGAAAGCGTGTGTAGTCGCACCAACATAACAATTTTTTAGTTCTAAAGGACGAAACGCGTCAAGCAAATATTTGTTTCCACTTTGTCATACATTTTCCCCAGTATTGTCCGATAAAACTTTATATATTATTTCATATATATATATATATATATATGCTATATATATATATATATATATATATATATATATATATATATATATATATATATATATATATATATATATATATATATACACACACACACTTCAGTACAAAATTATTTTTTTTAAAATGGCCCCCCAATTTTTTTTTTTACCCATAAATATAGCATACCTTGCAACCATATTTTTATATGTATCTGTAGTTCCCAACGTGGGACGTACTCCCCACAAGAGGGGCAATTTGATTTTTAAGGAGAATAGGTTATCAACAGTGAAATCTTTTTTGGTGAGTCTGTGTGAGTATGAGTGTGTGTGCGTGTTAATAAATAAGGTGCATCTATAGTATGCATACGTAAAAATATTTGTGTGTATGTATGTACACGTGTAAATACGTATGTAATGTATTTTTACTTCACTTGTTTAATCTCTATTTTTAATGGATACTCATATACGTATTTATATTCATAACACAATATTTTATAAATCTTGTCAAATTCTAAAATTAAATGCTAATACTATTGCCTATATATGCAATCTCAAGATCTTCAGGAATGTGAAGTTAATAGCCTTTTAGGCTTCTTTTATGCGAACAGGAGTTCAGGTGCTGAATGATAAAAATACAGCGGAGTAATGGATAGCGGCTCGGATTGAGGAATCGGAGAGCCGGTTTCGAATTCCAGTCGCAATCCATTACATTCACTTACGTACTAATACCTTGGGAAAGGTATTAATCCTTTTCTTATCCCACCAACTATGGGTAAATAACAGGCCAGACCGGGTTCTATAGCCTTGGATGGCAAGTGGTCTACTGCAGAAAGAAATGGCAATCTACTTGGGGGGGGGGGGGCTGCCTCGAAAGATACATGATCGCCTAAACGTGCATCACGCATGGTATTAAAGAAATATCACGGGCGGGAGGCATCAAGATTTTAGAGATGCTAACGTATATATATATATTTTGAACAATAAAAATATTAAAAAGTTAAAATCTTGAGACACATTGGGTTGTATATTAATATTCTTTCGTTTTTATTATTGTTTCATTTAGATTCCTCAACTAGCTTCGGCCAACATGGCCATCATCAGGAAAAAAAAATTCTGCTTGCTGGTAGAATTTCATATCAACATCAACAAAATGATTAGATAAGTGGAAAGGATCAGTATAAAATAAGTAAATAATAGAGACATATTGGGTCTAATTATTTTATACTGATCCTATCCAGATATCTAATCATTTTGTTGATGTTGATATGAAATTCATCGATTCAGTATGACAACGACAGATTTTATCGCTGTCACAATAAGTTTGTAATTTACCACTGAAGATGATCTTAGAAAAGGTCGAAAGTACTTGGGTAAAAAAATACTCCAGCGCGTTCCTTGATGAACTTCTCAACATCAAGAAACTGATTAGACAACTGGAAAGGATCAGTGTAAAAATAAGTAGAAGTATTATTTAATGAAACATGTTTGACTGAAGATATGCTATATATATATATATATATATATATATATATATATATATATATATATATATATATATATATATATATAAAAATGAAATGGATTAAGTCTGGCAATTATTTTAATATATTTTCTGTTCATACGTTATTTTTATAGATACAAATATTTAAGCAATTGCTCTGTTTATAATAAACAGTATTAACAACATTTACCGGTCTAAATGTCTGAGAAATTTCATATAAAATATGTGTCCACCGACAGGAATCGAAACTGTATCCTAGACGGAACCGTCATATAGCCTGACGTGCTATACTATTTAGCTACAGAGGAAGCGTCTGGTTATTAAGGTCAAATTAGTAATTAGTTAAATTTGTAGTTAAAAAAAATAACAGTAATTTGACCTGGCTAATCAGACGTTTATTCGCACCAGCACAACAGATTTAGTCCGATGAAGTCCTAAAGGACGAAACGTGTCACAAGAAAACTTTTTCCACTTTGTCATACATTTTTTTCTCAATATTGTTCTTGATATTGTGTAGTTACCCCACTTATTTTCTTAACAAAAAAACGCCGCTAGGGGACGCTCCCTAAGCGTATAAATAGGCAGTGACATTCTGCCCTCTCTCTTTTTTCTTTTTCACTTAGGGAAAGTAAGATGTAGGTCGAACGAAGAAAACGCTTTCCGACTGGGGAACGCACACGCACGCACGTACGCACCTTTTCCTTCATTTTTTTCTTGGACTTTTCCCTACACCAAACTACACACGCACACACACGCGCGCTCGCGCACACACCTTCACTAGTTTAAATTTTCTCTCCTTTCATATTTATTGTTTTGTAACGCACTACAATATTCTAGAAAATATTCTAGAAAGATATTCTAGAAAAATGGATTCATGCCATTCTGAAAGGTATTTGTGCAAAAGTGAAAGCAATGGGCGAGTCTGGAATTTGATCTCGGTTCGCTGATTCCACTTATCACACCGATAATCGCCTCGCTGGTTGCACACTCATCCAGTGGAGGAAGATCAATTTTTCATGGGTAAAAAAAGATATTTTTCTTTCGTTTACTCTTGATAAAGAAAAGATATGTGGAACAAATTTAAATATTCTTTGTTTAATTAAGCGGATCAGCTCACTAGCATTATAAAGAAATACTTTTAGTGCCTCTCCATTGAACCGGTGTTCATTCTAACCAGTCTCTCTATTTCACTTTAGTTCATTTTTTGTTGTTGCTTTGGTTTCGTTTGTTTTACAGCATATCAACCTCAATGGTTTATTTAATGCTGACAAAATTTTTATTGCTGATAATATTTTTCAAAAAATGTATTGCTGGTATTAAAACCTGTTTTTACACTCATAGTGATTTGACTCCAATTTGAGGGTTAACTATTTGTCCATAGCTGGGACCCTAACAAGTGATACCATCTCGGGTTAGGGTAGACCAGGGAACACTGGCAAAAGAGGTAGTTTTACGCTCCTCAAAACCTCCAAAGACTTTGCTGCTGGATGTAGTTTATCGTCTTACCCAGGACGCGGATGTAGTTTAGCGTCTTACCCAGAACGGTTTAGTTCATTTTAAATCTGAAGATGCTGTATAGCAGGGATCGTCAACCCCTGAAACCTGGGGCGCATCCGGCTGCGAAGGGTTTTTGTCCGGCCCGCCAAATTAACTGTAGTGAGTAATTTCCATTTTTTTGTTGATTGCACAAGTTGTTATATTGTTATTTCTGCAGTAAAATAAGGAACCTTCAAAGTTAGGATGCTTGACTCTGTTGGTAGTTGCATAATTAAAAGAAAAATTTGTAGTTCCAACGAATGATTTATTTTTATGGAAATATTTCGACTAGCAGTTGCCAGTCTTGCTCACTCCTGAATTTTTAGTAAAAACAGTGCAAAGAAACTAGAAACGTTTAAAAATTCAAACAAACTGAATTGATGACATTTACAAGGTAAGAGCAAGTTGAGGCGTAAAAAATGGTTGAGCCGGGGTTCGTCGCCCGAGACGCAGAGATAAAAAAAAATAGTTAAATATTCTTCTCTTGATGATAGATTTTTTTTACTCCTGTGGCAGTGGAGACTTCAGGGGTTATTGGCCCTCGTTCGATGGCGTTCCTTCGGAGGATTGGCGTGATTGCGTCTCGATTAAGGGACGAGCCTCGCGAAACGGAGTGGCTCTTGCAGCGTGTCTCACTGGCGATGGTTTGTGGTAATGCTTTCTCCATCATAGCGGCTGGAAGAGGATAGAAAAAATTGTTTATAGTTACGTTGTTCTGGAATTGTCATCATTGTTCATTCGACTGAACTTGTTTTGCTTCAATGACTTTTGTTTTGTTATTATTAGTTACTTTGTTCAAAAAAGACGATAATATTAAAAAAAGGCAAAAGAGTAAAAAAACAAATATCCTTTTTCTACGCCTCACCTTGCGATTTCAAAAACAATGAGAAGTTTATTTACTGAAAAATAGTTTGAACAAAGTAACTATAAACTATTTTTTTTGCTATCCTCTGCCAGCCGCAATGATGGAGAAAGCATTACCACAAACCATCGCCAGTGAGACACGTTGCAAGAGCCACTGCGTTTCGCGTGGCTCGTCCCTTAATCGAGACGCAATCGCGCCAATCCTCCGAAGGAACGCCATCGAACGAGGGCAAATAACCCCCGAAGTCTCCACTGCCACAAGAGTAAAAAAAAATCTATCAGCAAGAGAAGAATATTTAACTATTTTTTTTTATCTCTGCGTCCCGGACGACGGACCCCGGCTCAACCGCGGACCTGATCAAATTACCGGCCGAAAATGTATCCACACAGGTCGCATCCCTAATCAACGACTTCCAAATTTTAAAAGGGAAAATGGTAATGCCATCCGGCTATTACGTTGCAAACGTCATCAACTCGGTTTGCTTTCCTTGATTTGAATTCTTAAGCGTTTCTAGTTTCTTTGCATTGTTTTTACTCAAACTAAGGAGTGACCAAAAACTAGTCAAAATATTTCCATAAAATAAATCATTCGTTGGAACTACAAGTTTTTTTTTCTTTTAATAAAAGGAACCTTGTTTGAATAATAGAACATTAACTTCGTTGCTTCTTTTTTAAACCTCCAGACCAAGGTTGTCTTCTGGGCGGAGCGGTCTGTGGTGGAGGCGATTTGCTATAGGACATTTGATATCATAGCCCTCCTCCGAGACACAGTATAACTTTCTGGCCGGCTCCCATTAAAAGGTTGCCGGCCCCTGTTGTATTGGGTGCGATAGGTAGCCATGCCTCTAACTATAGAAACATGAATAAACACACACATGGATTTATAGATCAAATATTTATTAGTCAGGGCACTGACACTGTGGAAAACAAAAAGGATAACTCTGTGTCAGTGAAATCACTCCGCTGTGAGAACAGCAAGCACCGGCCATAAATTACACGTGTAAGCTTTTCGGGAGCGTATTGGGTTTTAATATGCGGAGTTTGTACTTACGCGGGAAAGTATCTTTTAGGTTTTTGGAGGTGCGACAAGGTCTTTAAGCAAAGTTGCTTGAAACGTCCGTCCTACCGATCGAATTCGGTCACAGGAAAAAAAGAGTCATTTCCAAGATAGGCACCCCACAAAAATAAATATATATATCAAAAACAAAAAACATTTTTATGACACAAGAAATACGTTCATTCAGCTAGGTTTACAAGTTTCGATACTATCCCCCCGCACCCGACAGTGCTGTGATTTTCTTAACTAAAGCCGATTGATCAGTTTATAGGGGGTAAAATAAACAGCTGATCTACCCACGCCAAGAAGATTAATGAAGGATTATAATGACGAGGAAACACACTGGTTATTTTAACAAAACAAGATAACAAATTTATTCATGAATTTACACGCTTGAAGTAGTGTCAGTTTCAGGGAAATAAATCAGAATTCCTAAAGTCCGTAGTTTCAACGTATTGTCATGAAAAGGAAATGTTCATACAACAGATTAAATGATCTGACACAAAATAATATGAAAAAAATGTTTAAGAAAAAGATAACAGAATTCGTTGCACACGTTCAAAAGTAGACGTATACAGATAGTTTGAACTACTTAGCTTTCTTGGATTGTTGAGAGAAAATTCTTGGAAGTCCCTTGTAATAATATAATATAATAATATAATTGGCGAGTAATTTTATATTGGCGATTACTTCAACGATAGTCGAAAGGAACTGAAACGAAACCATTCACATGGCTTCAGACACTCTTCTCGTTAATTTAATTTTTCTCCTCATTTTATATAAAAAAGAATTTTGCGTAGGCTCACTACTTTCTTTCCTTCTTCTTGGTTCATCGGCTAATTTCCGCGAAGGCAAGATTTTCATTGGTCAAAAATAGGTACGCGAATTCCTTATTCTTCTCGGCTCACTGGTTAATTTCTGTGAAATGCAAAAATCTCACATAGGCTCGTGAATTTCTTTCCTTATTTTACATCAGTCATTCGAATTTGAAGTGAGTTATTATGATTTTGTACTCACTACAAGTCCTTATGTACAATTTTTACTGGATCGATGGACAAGTACAATAAATGCCACTCCCCCCACCATTTTGTTAATCCTTTATCAGTTTGCATAAAATATCTCCGTGTTGAAATTTCCACTCCTTCTACATTAATTCATTAATATAAAACTCTGCAAGTCACAAAAAAAAAAGTCATTTACATGCCAAAATTTTGGTTGCCACTGCTTTTAGTTAAGTTCTAAGTAGTGACCGCAACAGGTGTGAGTTCTCGCACTTCCGTGAATCCCATTATTATAGTATTGTGTGGTCACTCACATCAAAGCAGCAGAAAATAACCTCGTGTTCACAGAGATAAAAAAACATACGTTGCAGAAATAAAAGATATAGAGATAACAATAAAGGCATGGTTAATTGTATGTTAATTTCATACAATTTATTTATAGTTTTTTGGTGTGTATTGGTGTGTGTATTTTTTTTCGGTTACAATTGTTTTATGGTACATGTGATGAAAGGGAGAAGTTACTCCGCATTATTACACGTCATATCACGGAGAGAAGTTGCACACATGTTGCCTGTCCGAGGGTTCGTGATGAAGAGATTGAATTTAACGTCTTTTGGCGGGATGTCTGTATTTCCGACAGGAATAGTTTTTGTTGTATGCTGGGAGAGTTTTGATTATTTTTTATTTAATTTATTTTAAACAAAGTTTAAATATTATCGTTTTATTTTATTTTATTTAAAATTTTCATTATTATTATTATTATTATTATTAATTTTTTTTTTTATTTATTTATAATAATAATGTTCATACAGAGAAGTAAAAAGTAGAAATTAAATTTTTGACGACCCTGTAAGGAAGCATGCGTCACGTTATCATAGCGACAAAATTTTTCGAGGGAGAAGGTAAACACGAATTTTCAAAAATTGCCGATCATAGCGAATGAATTGACCAATTACGACTGAATAGCGAGTTCGATACTCACGGGGCGCCCCATACTTTTGCCCTTGCGTCACATCTAAGCCACGCTAACGCATAGATAATCAACATACCGAATAAACTATATCGCAATAATTGAATAATTTTTCGACTTTAAATTTGATGTAAATTTTATATTTTTCGCTTTTTCCATTAGAACGCTTGAATATTTAATTTCGTTTAATTTTCAAAAAATAAATTTTAACTTAAAATTACAGCGTACTACGTTGCGTGGTATCTGGCCTGAAATATATATATTACCTCTGAATATTAAATATGTAATTTAAAGAAAGTCAATGTCGATTAATGCAAAAAGGGAAGTAACTCCTACCTAACAATTGATGGGACGTTGTCAATGAGGTAGTTTTTTTCCATGAAATTACTTTAGAAACTAGTTTTATATCATCATTGTTGCACGCATTGCAATGGGATAATTATTAGCGAACTAGTCCAGCTGTTCGATCCTCACTGGGTGACCCACATTTGTGGTTTTGTGTCAGATTAAGCTAAGCTTTTAGTCAATACTTGTTAGTCTCACCGTGGGACAATATGGTTAAATTTAGCAGACAATTACTTACGACTGTTGAGTAAAGTGTGAAAGCTTCAGATTTATGGCCTTGTGTCAGAGTAAGCGAAAGAAAGAAAGAAAGAAAGAAAGAAAGAAGTAGAAGGACGAAAGGACGAAAGAAAGAAGTAGAAGGACGAAAGAGTGGAAAGAAAGAAAGAAAGAAAGAAAGAAGTAGAAGGACGAAAGAAAGAAAGAAAGAAAGAAAGAAAGAAAGAAAGAAAGAAAGAAAGAAAGAAAGAAAAAAGAAAGAAAGAAAGAAACAATGGAAAAGGAAAAACCGGTAAAGAACTGGAAAAAGAAAGTAAGAAAGAAAGACTGGAAAAGAAATGAGAGGAAGAATAAACTGTAAAAAAGAAAAGAAAGAAAATAGGAAGAAAAGAAAAATAAACTTTAGAAAGAACTATTTTAAGTAAAAAAAGAAATAAAAAAGAATGAATTGGAAAAAAAGAAAAGAAGAATATACTGTAAAAGAAAACAAGAAATTTAGAAAGAAATTTAGAAAGAAAGAAAGAAGTGGGAAAATGAAAGAGAACGAAAAAGTATTAAAAAAACAGTTAAATTTAGCAGACAATTACTTACGACTGTTGAGTTAAAAAGTGTGAAAGCTTCAGATTTATGGCCTTGTGTCAGAGTAAGCGAAAGAAAGAAAGAAAGAAAGAAAGAAACAAACAACTGGGAAAATGAAAGAAAGAACGAAAAAGTATTTTAAAAAAATTCTCTATCCGTTTTTTTTCTTTTTTGATAAAACAAAGAATGTTTTCAACTTTATTCACCGACAGGTTTACATTTTTTCTCTCTCACCGGTCGAGTGACGGTTGCTAGAAAAAGGAAAGAAAAAGAAGAAAAAGGAACGACTTGAAACAAATGAAAGCAAATAAATTTTATTTTTTCTGTATGTCCTCGTCTAGCAGTCGGTAATAATTTGATGTTGGTTTGGTCCGATTCTGTTCATGAAGGTCAAAGTTTTTCACACATTCCTTATTAGCAGGTGAATAAAAACCTTACTCGCTAAAAAGTAAAAACATTATTTATTCACACGACTAACCCACTTTTAAATAGAATAAAATAAAAAAGTAACTGAAAACAATGAATTTATTTGACGTACCCAATTCCAGAGACTTTTTACACCTGGTGCAAGGAAAAATTCATGGGAAAAAAGTAAAAAAAACAAAAAACAACTTATGTAGGGAAAAGTTAAAAAAGTCATAAAAAATAATATTTTCAATCAATTCTATGTAAAGATTTTTTTTACCGTAACCTAATGTTTGTTCACAATCCCATTTTTGCGACGATGGGAATTAGGCAGAAACAAGAATACAAGATTATTTTTTTTTTAACAAACTTATAATACAAGATTATTTTTTTTTAGAAATCTATAATTAATACCGAATACGGGATTCTTTTTTTTTTAATTCGTTGGAGTTGTGGGGGATGGTAGTGCGCGCCGGCCCTGGCAATTAACCAACGGTAAAGTTAGTAACACTTAAATTCAGTTAAGGTGATTTGATTGTACTTTTCAAAAATATTGTGATAGCGTTGCATCACTATTGTTAATTTTAGTCAATTGCTAATTGACTAACTGTTGATTCTCTATTCCATGTATGATGAGTGGCCAGCCACGAATCCTGACTTTTACAACATCATGTGACCTTTTCTTTGGGGTTATCTAAAGGAGCACGTTTACTATAACAAACCAAGACTTTGGAGGAACTAAAAGGGCAAATATAAGAAAAAGTTATGCGGCCATGCCTTTTTTAGTTTTATCACAAGAGTTCCTTGTGAAATCAGTTGACGCGGTTCTTGGGCGGCTCGAGAAGCTGGTAGCGAAATCTGGTGCCCATGTCGAATTTGAAATAAAATCTCATGTTGGAAACGCTTTCCTATCATATCCATTTCTTGTAAAAATTATAGTTAATAGATAAATTATAAGTATTTTAAAACGTAGAGTTACTTTTCTCAATCACCCTGTATATGGAACAAAGCGTTATTCCATAAGTTACTAAAAAGTATTTTTAGTCAACTATTCCAGTCGTTGTTACAATGTAGTCAAGCCTAAAAAAGATTATGTTTTTTAGTTTTTTTTTTGTCTACAGTTCTATCGTGTCGATTTTTTTCTTTCTACAACTTTGTTTCTGATGTTTTATTTAATCTTTTTTCCTTCTTCTAAATGTCCTTCTTTTAGGTGCTAAATTTGAGTGGTTTTTAAATGTCGTTGATACGGAAGGCGGATTTAAAGAACACCGCTACGCAACAAGCAAACAATGGCAACACGTGGTTGAAGCGCGCATTTTATGACGTGGGCTTTCATTATCAACAACTCAGTAGCGGTTTAGTAGTTTGTATATGATCAATGAGAAACTGTTTTTCCTCGAGCGAGCCCCTTGTATTTAAAGAGGCCTCCCTTAACAAAAGTTAAATATAGCCCAGCAAGCACTGAACAGGTTTCAGCTGCCGTGTAGGAGGAGAGAAGAGGGTCATTCTTAGAGCGTAACTATAGTAACAGTCCCAAAACTAAAGCTCTTACGCGGCGAGCTATCTATCTATCTATCTATCTATCTATCTAATTATATCTATCTCAGTCTGTTCATATCTATCTATCTATCTATCTATCTATCTATCTATCTATCTATCTAATTATATCTATCTCAGTCTGTTCATATCTATCTATCTATCTATCTATCTATCTATCTATCTATCTATCTATCTAATTATATCTATCTCAGTCTGTTCATATCTATCTATCTATCTATCTATCTATCTAATTATATCTATCTCAGTCTGTTCATATCTATCTATCTATCTAATTATATCTATCTCAGTCTGTTCATATCTATCTATCTATCTATCTATCTATCTATCTAATTATATCTATCTCAGTCTGTTCATATCTATCTATCTATCTATCTATCTAATTATATCTATCTCAGTCTGTTCATATCTATCTATCTATCTATCTATCTAATTATATCTATCTCAGTCTGTTCATATCTATCTATCTATCTATCTATCTATCTATCTATCTATCTATCTATCTATCTATCTATCTATCTCAGTCTTTTCATAATCATATCTATCTCAGTCTGTTCATCTATCTGCACCCCCCACAAAAAAAAACGCGTCTGAGAAGGCTGTATTGACAGTGAATAAAGGAACGAGATGACAAGCTGACAAAAGTCCGAATACGGATCACTGCAGCCTCAGAATCGATGGCTTGATTGGAGAGAGTGTAGAACAGCGATATCCACTCCTTACTTCGGGCTCATCAAGACGTGGGTACCTTTTTTTTCATGGAGGACCGCATCATTGTCAGCCCTGTATAGATTAGGAAGAATCACAATAATAACACGAATTTCGCAACAATATTACTAGAGCTTACTGTAAGTTCTTAAAAGGGGTAGTCACAGTGAAGTAAATGGATAGTGGTTCGGTTTGAGGAACCGGAGAGCCGAGTTCGATTTACAGTCGGTTCCATTACGTGGAAAGGTATGAATCCTCTTCTCCCCACTCCCCAACTATGGGTAAATAGCAGGACAGACTGGGTTCTATAGCCTTGGATGGCAACTGGTCTACTGCAGAAAGAAATGGCAACCCACTGCAGGAAAAAATCTGCCTCGTCAGTCATGTATCGATAGATACATTATCACCTAAGCGTGTATCATGCATGGCATATAACTGACTGATTATGGGTAAATAGCAGGACAGACTGGGTTCTATAGCCTTGGATGGTAACTGGTCTAGGAGAAAGTAATTCTGAATTTCAAAAATGTATGTAGCCCTGGAGTAGCACATACGATACAGCCAAAGAAAGGCTTTTTCGCATTGGCTCAATGATCCCATCGACGGTCGAAAAAAATAAAAAAAATAAAATGCTAACAGTTTCTTCTAGTGTTTCTGCTACATATTTACAGATTCCTGATAAAAAAACCAAGAAGAACATGCAATGTTATTTGTCCTAACCTGGCACCTCGGCTTCAGTCACTTTCCCACCGTCGTAACGTAGCTTCCCTGTGCCTTTTCTATAAATATTTTCATGGTAATTATTTTAATGAGTTTACATCAGTGGTACCTCGACTTTATGAATTTAAGCGCAGTACTAGTTTGGCGGCAAAGTCCCTTCATTTTAAAGTTGAAATGGCTACAGGTAACCGTAAGTTCTATGCTAAGAGTTTCTTCTTTCACACTTCTCGCTTATTGAACTCTCTTCTGACTTCTTGCCTTCTAGCTTTGATCTTCAAAAAAATTAAAATACAATGTCAATCGTTATCTTCCGCCTTCTTAATTCCTGTTCTTTTATTGTTTTCTCTCCTTTTAACGTTTTTCATTTTTTCATATTCTTTCACACTCAGTAACCCTTTACGTTTTATTGGCTTTATTGCTTTGCTTGGCGTGAAATGATAAAAAATCATCATGGAACAAACAAAAAAAACCATTAAAAAACAATCATACACATACGTGTTATTTGCGCATCTATTTATTTACTGTTAGTTCACCTAATATAAACCCCAAGAGCCACTCAAGGTAGAGAGTTACTGAGTGAGATTTTTGTAAAAGAGAAGGTGGGAATAAGAAATGCAGATTATGAGGATGGGTAGGCTAGATATTGGTTGTCCCTGACCTCAGAGAGACCCAGATTGTAGTTGTCAGAGAAGCATCCCCTCGGGAGTTTGTTCCACAAAGTAAAACTTCTGGGCAAGAAACTGAGTGGAACTTGCTTTTTATCAAAACTAAACACGAAGGGAATGGGAGTTGGTTTGCCAACGTGAACAAAGCCTAGCTGTGAAGGTGTGAGCTGGTGGAACTAAGGAATATCACTCGTTCGAATATCTGCCCTGATAATTAGCGATAGAGTAGTGAGAAGCTAGCGACCTTTTGTCTGTGGGATAAGGGTTGCAAGGCGGAGAATAATTCATCACCCACAAGGCTGCCTAAGCGCTTTTGAACTCTATCGAGACTGGGCAATGAGAATTGGACATCACCAGTCCAGATAGAGCAGAAATGCGTCATTCTTTGTCTGATCTAGCTCTTGTTACGACAGAGCGTGGTCGCTTATTGGATAGACTTTGGGAACATATTGCACGAGTGTACATCATATTAATTTAATATTCAATATTACATTCTCTGTAAATCTTGTGAGACGTTCATAGCGAATCTCCGGTTAGTGTGCACACAGACACCTAGATCCCTATGCCAGTTTACGCCAGTGGTTCCCAGAAGATGCGGCGGTAAAGAATAGCAAGTGAGGTTGAATGAATGAAAGACAATCAGAGATTTAGAAACAGTTTTAAAAAATTCATCTGTCCTGGGTATGACGATAAACTACACCCGCGTCCTGGGTAAGACGATAAACTACGTCCAACAGCAAGGCTTCTGATTAGGAGGCTTTAAGGAGCGTGGAATCACCTCTTAATTGCTGGTGTTCCCAGGTCCACCCTGACCTGGGGTGGTAGCACCTGTTAGGGTCCCATCTATGGGCAAATAGTTAACCCCGAAACTAGGGCAAAAACATTATGAAAGTGTAAAACTAGGTTTTAATACCAGAAATACTTTGTAAAAAATTATTACCAGCAATATATTTTTTTAAATTATATTATCAGCTATATATTTGAGGAAAAAATATTACCAGAAATAGATTTTTGAGAAAACAAAAATATTACCAGGAAAAAAAGTTGTCGGCATTAAATGAGGTTGATATGTCGTAAAACAAAACAAAACAAAACAAAACAAACAAAAATATAAATATGATTTCGAAATTTAAAATAGTTATAAATAATTACAGACCGATTTTATCTTCAGTGATACTTTTGCATTATGTCAGGTATTAAGAATATAGTAACTATAGTCAGCAAATTGGAGGAGAGAGTTATCAATGATAATGTTCTGACTTCAGATCCGTGTTAATCTGCATTTAATCATCTCTTTGCATTTTTTTTAATTGTTAAAAGTATTTTTTATCACATAAAATTTGGTGAGGCGCCAGCAAATTTTCATTCCGAAAATGTAGCCTAGAGAAAAAAATAAAGTTTGGGAAATCCTGATTTCCGCTTTTCCGATGACTAGGCATTGACATCAGCTCAGCAGGAGACGTAGAGACCCAGGTGCCTGGAGTAGTACATAACGCGATATGCCGATTTTGTTGTAACTGAGTTCCCCACAACGTTCGATATTAAATATGAAAGCTTCCCGTCTTTGTTTTTTTTTTTTTGTTCCTGCTTTGAACAGCTTACTGTTTTGGGCAACGTATAAAAAACAAAACGAAAAAGAAACAGAAGCTACTCAAATAAAGTGGTCCACTCGTAAAAAATAGGGAAATTTTCTTTCTTAAATAATTTTTGTATATTAGCATTTTTTAGACCTTCCTGGGGTGGCGACACTTGTCAGAATTAACAGGAGATAACTGATAACTGACATCCATTAAACATGGCACGTGGAACTAGAACAGTCTACCCCAGTGAGCGAAATAAAGGTTTTCAGTTCGACATTCCAACCACCTGAAGAAGGCCGGAGCGTACAACGACCGAAACGTTGTAATAAACATGGCGACAAAGATGAGGACAATAGTCCGAATAATGTAAATAATGTTAAAAATATTGATTTTTCTCATTTTTAAAGTGGGGGTCCTATTCACAATATCGATGCAATGTAAAATCGATCCCTGACTTTTTATTGGACTTGATATTCAGCGTACGAATACAAAAAATATTTCTATCGGATGAAAGCGTCAGTTCGTGAATTTAGTGACATAGTGATTACGAGTTCAATCCCTAGGCCGGGCAGTGTGTACTTGGATTAGAGTGGAAACAGGCAGATCAATAAGTGGGCAAAAATAGGAACCAGACGTGATATCCCTTGACATGGGCAGTGGAACGAGAAAACTCTACCCTCGTAGATTAAATAAAGGGTTTAGTTCAGAATTCCTTGTAGGTTACTCGGAACGACATAAACCTGATGAAGGCCGGAGGGCACAGAAGCCGAAACGTTGTGATGACAACAAAGATGAGGACAATAGTCCGTATGTAAATAAAGGTAAATATAGATATATATACGTTTTTAAATTAAAAACCAATAATTTACATATATTAAGAAATATATATATCCGTTTATTCTTCATTTAAAGTAAATAATGATTATCCCACCCCACCCAATGTTTGTGCATGTACTTCCGACCCCCCAACCAAAAAAAAAAAAATGTTAAAAAAAAGGAAATTTGAAAGAATTTTTTAAAAGTGCAGAAAATTAAAAATATATTAAAATATGTAGATATGAGTACATTTTCCAACTTGCCATTTGATTGATTGATCGATTGAGTTTAACGACCCCTCAACATCTTGTGGGTCATTTCGAGCCAAATTGATTGTGTTGTAGACATATTTTATGGTTGGTCAAATATGGATGAAAGTAAGTTTTATAGTTCTTCACACATGGTCGAAGCGAAATAGTCATATTTTATTAGGTATGGTTGAAGCAAAATTTTCCCCAAGTATTCAAAAGTTAGTCATGTTCCATGCGTGATACACAAGGCGATCATGTATCTTTCGATACATGACTGACGAGGCAGATTTTCCCCGCAGTAGGTTGGCATTTCTTTCTGTGGTAGACCAGTTGCCATCCAAGGCTATAGAACCTGGTCTGTGGGCAGTTATGTGCCATGCGTGATACACGCTCGGGCGATCATGTATCTTTCGATATATGACTGACGAGGAAAATTTTTCCCGTAGTAGGTTGCCGTTTCTTTCTGTATTAGACCAATTAAAATCTAACCTGGTCTGTCCTGCTATTTAACCATTGCTGGGGGTGGGGAGAAGAAGAGGATTCATAACTTTTCCAATGGTATTAGCCCGTAAGTGAATGTAATGGATTTGACTGGAATTCGAACTCAGCGCTCTGATTCCTCAATCCGAACCGCTATCCATTACTCCACCGTGCCAAGTATGGAAAAGAAGTTTTATTGTCCGTCAGTTATGGTTGAAAACATTGTTTGTCAAGAATAATTGAAGGTAAGTTTTTGTTTGTGTAAAAACATAACTTGACATCAGTAAATAACAGTGAAGTTCAACTCAACACTAACTTTTAAAAACTCTCTAAAAAAAGTTATTTATCGATATAATATACAGAACACCCACTTCTAAAACGATAAAATACCAGTCTACCAAAATTATTACCCTTATTTTTTTACGAGCAGACCAGTATAGTAATGTCCTAAAAAAAAATACCAATTTTTGTTTAATGGACATTTAAAATATATTGTTTGATGTACTCTTGAGGGTCGCCTAAAAGGCTAAAATCATCAGACGAGCTGTGTTCTCCCTTTGTGCTGGAGAACTGTGAGGCATGGATACTGATAGCAGTAAAGGCGGCAACATTAGAGTCATTTGAAACCAAGTGCTTGAGAGAGAGTGGTCCCATACTTTGTGTACGAAGCGCAAAATGAATGGATATATGAAGAGCCAGGGTTAGGACCCTTGTGAGTCCTCAGGAACCACTTCTATCGAATATTAAACGACGGAAACTGGATTGATTCGGAGAAGACGTCACCAGACATAACACTGGCCAAAGCCGTTATCGCAAGACACAGACAAGTGGGGGATGGAGACGCGGGCGACATCACAAGAAATGGCTTTGGGAATGTTAATCAATGAACGGGGGTTGGCTTTTCCGGATCTTCTCACGATAAAAAGAGCGGACTGGATGTCGTCTGTCTGTTTTGTGCTTATGACGGTTCTCCATAAGTTAAGGGACTGTTAATACTGAAAAAATAAAAGACTTCGTAACTATTTAATAATAAAAAAAAGTTTATGCCATTTTTTTTTTTTTTTTTTAAGGAAAAGGCTATTTTGCCGGTCTCGGTAAAATAGAGAAGCAGAAGGTTATTTTATCGGTCTCAGTAAAATAAACCCCCACATGTATTTTACTGGTAAATATCTTTATTATTATGAAGGCAGGTAATGTTAAAAATATCAGCACACAGATTTTACACAGAAGTTTCTTTATTTTCCCCATCAAGGACAATTTAAAATCTTTTCCGCCATCACAAGTTAAAACACAAGTCGAAAACATTTATTCATCATCAATTATTAAAAGAAATATGGAAGTACAACCCGGATATAAGAGAGTTGTCGGGACCGGAGAAGAAGTCTCTTATATCCGGGTTTCTCTTATATCCGGGTTTGGTCTATTATATATACATTAACACAGGCTCTAATTTGGGACCAAAGAAAATCTCTCTTATATCCGGGTTTCTCTTATATCCGGTCTCTTATATCCGGGTTACACTGTATTTGAATATTTTAAGCACTTCAGGCTTGTACAGTCTCTGCAAATCCCAAACTTTCCCTTCGGCATGGTTCTCTTGTCATTACACTTCAGGTGCACCCACTGAAGACAACCTTCACAGACCACAGAATCCATGTTGTTCAAGTCCTGCCTACACAACTCACACAACCACTGCGGCGACGGTTTCAAGGTTCCTCCATAAAGATATATATATATATATATATATATATATATATATATATATATATATATATATATATATATATATTCTTAGTTTAAAAACACTATTTATATTTACCGGCAAAATAGCCTTGGTGTCTATTTTACAGGGATTGACAAAATAGCCTATTCATTTTTTTAAATTTGGATACGTTAAAATGTTATTGGGGTTGACAGAATTTATTAAATCAGAAGATTTTTCTTTCTTTTACTGTTCAAGAGAACGAGGCATTTAAAAAAATCGGAATAATGAAAAACTTCTTAATTTGATTGCTGTCTTTGATCTACTGTGGGTTATTCCACTTGACTTTGCGAAAAAAAGTCGCTACTGAACGCTCTTTAAGCCTATAAAAAAGCGTACATTTTTCTCCCTATTCTCTTTTATAGCTTCTGGCTATAAGATGTAGTCGCGAGTGGGAAAATAGTGTCCCCCCCATCTGAGACACGATCATTTTCATGGTTTTCTCTCTTGACTTTTATAGTATCCCACACACGCTTGCTACACACACACACACACACACACACACATACATACCTATTATAGCTAGTTTCATGTTATTTCCTTTCGTAACTTGTAATTCTTTGTGTAAATACATGCATTGTCGTTTGTTTTTATAGATATTGTTTTGTAATTATTTTTACCTGGACTCATATTGAGTCAGCCAATATTATTTGTGGGATGAATTCTCGAGGATCTTGTAAATTTTTACTATCCACGTGTTGATTACTACAACATCACAGTGACTAAATATTTACCCAATACCGCGAGCATCTCGCAACACTACAACGAGGGTTGTCTGTTATGCGAGTAGTGTAGAATCTTTCGGACGATAGGGGCTGGAATTCGACATGTGAGTGTGTTTGCAGGCTTTGGCGCGTACCATTTTATCGATAGAAAAATCAGTTCTCTTTTTCTATTGTTTTCATTGGTTGTTTGTTACTACGTTCTCACTGTTTTCATTTTTTTTTTGTCGGTGAAATAGGCGGTAATTTTTTACGCCAATTTTCTAGTCAGGGATTTTGATTGGCCCAAATTACTTTGTATTTTAAAAGCTGACGACACTTTCACTTTATTGTCGTTATCTTAAAAAAAAGAAATGAAAGCAGGCCAGTTCAGCAGTTGTTCTTTTGACATCTTGCATGGATTCCTTAACATTGACAACTCATTTTTTTCCAGATCTTCGATGCACTGCTGAAGCGAAATCAGTAACAAGGCGTTTACTTTATACCTACAGTATAATAGCCCTATATCATCTTGAAAAAACCCTAAAGATTTATACTATCCTTTGCTGAATCACCATATATGTAATGAGTCACTGTATGTGCAATGAGTCACCATATATGTAATGTGTTACCGTATATGCAATCAGTCACCATATATTAAATAATTCACCGTATATGTAATGCATCACCATATATGTAATGAGTCACTGTATATGTAATGAGTCACCATATATATGTAATGAGTCACTGTATATGTAATGAGTCATTATATATGTAATGAGTCACCGTATATGTAATGTATAACCATATATGTAATAAGTCACCGTATATGTAATGAATCACCATATATTTAATGGTTCACTGTATATATAATAAGTCACCGTATATGTAATGAGTCACCGTATATATAATGAGTTACCATATATGTAATTAGTCACTGTATATGTAATGAGTCACCGTATGTAAAAATTCACCATATATATAATGAGTGACTATATATGTAATATGTTACAGTATATGTAATGTGTCACCATGTATATGTAATGAGTCACTGTAAATGTAATGTGTCACCACATATGTAATAAGTCGCCGTATATGTATTGAGTCATCGTATATGTAATGTGTCATAATATATGTAATAAGTCACCGTATATGTAATGAGTTACCATATATATGTAATGAGTCACCGTATATGTAATGAGTCCTAATATATGTAATAAGTCACCGTATATGTAATGTGTCACCATATATGTAATGAGTTACAATATATAATAAGTCACCGTATATGTATTGAGTCACCGTCACCATATATGTAATGTGTCACTGTATATGTAATGAGTCACCGTATATGTAATGTGTCACCATATATGTAATGAGTTACAATATATGTAATAAGTCACCGTATATGTATTGAGTCACCGTCACCATATATGTAATGTGTCACTGTATATGTAATGAGTCACCGTATATGTAATGTGTCACCATATATGTAATGAGTTACAATATATGTAATAAGTCACCGTATATGTATTGAGTCACCGTCACCATATATGTAATGTGTCACTGTATATGTAATGAAAATGATGACTGACGTTTTGTGTTTGAATATTTATTTTAGTGCACTTCCGGAACTGAGGAATCATAATTTCCTATCCTTTGTATTTCAAAGCGATTGTTATTTCCTTACTCCCCGCCGTCTAGTCCCTGTTACTCTATCCACTTACATGTTAGATAGGTAACTGTTTCTCCAGTATGTCTTTTGAGTATCCCAAGAACTTCCTAAGAACTTCCTCTTTCCTTACATGTCCAGTTCATGTTATTCTCAACATCGTTCAATAGAACCACATTTCTCTTACCTTCAGTCTATTTGTGAGCAACGGGTCCATAGTCCTCGGAATGACGATAAACTACATCCGGTTGTAAGGCCTCTGATCGGAAGATTGGCGGTTTTGAGGCGCGTAGAACCACCACTTAATTGCTGTTATTCTCAGATCTACCTTGACCCGGGGGGTAGGACCTGTTGGAGTCCCAGTTATGAGAAAATAGTGAACACCACCAAAACACTATGAAAGTATAAAAATACATTTTTCTAATAAAATTACCAACAATACATTTCATCTGTAGTTGAAGCCAAAAATTGGCATCAAAATATTTAGATTCCATCATTAAATAATCCATAGAGGTTGATAAGTCGCTAAAA
The DNA here is from genome assembly GCA_964036315.1 of Acanthosepion esculentum. Lineage (NCBI taxonomy): Eukaryota > Metazoa > Mollusca > Cephalopoda > Sepiida > Sepiidae > Acanthosepion > Acanthosepion esculentum. The sequence goes on along the minus strand of OZ038490.1, from coordinate 12,884,408 downwards.
AGAAACATCCAAACCAAACCAAACCAATCAAAATATTTAGATTTCGGCATGAAATAACCCATAGAGATGTTGATATGCCGCTAAACAAAATCAACAAAATCAACCCAAACAACTTGTCCAGCATTCACTGCTATATAGGAAGATTACACGAATTTAACAAAGATCCCGCCCCACCTTAAAAAAACAAAATGGTGTCATTAAAATGTCTTGGTGTTTCATGATTCCGTAATAGCATTACAGGCACCCCTATCTTGAGTTCCAGAGAAGGTAGTCCGGAAGGTTCTAGAGAATTAAAAAATTAACCACCTGTTCTGGATCTGGAATGGCATCCACAGACCTGTATATATGAGATGTTTCTGGGTGGGGGATTGCAACAGTTGGTCCTTGATTCTGTTAACTGCTTTGTTCGTTGGAGGCAGTATTGCCCTGTCACATAACCAATTGTAGTTTTTGTAATTATATTGAAGGTTTGGGAAAACCTTGGCCTTACCCTCATCAGCAGTACTGACAACATTACAAACCGGACTAATGGTCATCTCTCCATTGTCATTTAAAGTTACGTTGCCATTGCCAAGTATCAAAAGGTTACAAGAGAACTAAGCTGACAGCTTTCATGTTGGTATTCAGAGTCAACGTTCGAATATGTCGCCACAACGGAAAAGACATCTTCTGACGTCATCAACTCTAGTCCCTTTTGGTATGATCGGCAGTGTTTACCTAGTGTCTCCAGATAGCAGGAGTGTTATACATCTCATATGCGACTGACAATTCCTAATGTCTTCAGATCAGGCTCTATTAGTTTCTAGTCTGTCATCTTTTTTCTCATGAGGCTCAACTGCCCTGCTAGCAGCGGACTTTGCTCTGGCTATCCGGAGCCTTTCTTACATTATTTACATTATTCGGACTATTGTCCTCATCTTTGTCACCATATTTATTACAACATTTCGGCCGTTGTACGCTCCGGTCTTCTTCAGGTGGTTGGAATGTCGAACTGAACCCTTTATTTTGCTCACTGGGGTAGACTGTTCTAGTTCCACGTGTCATGTTTAATGGATGTCAGTTATCAGTTATCTCCTGTTAATTTCCCTCTGACAGTTCTCCACTGCCTTAATCGGGTATTGAACTCACACTCTTTGGGTCATGTCACTGGATCTAACCAACGCCTTTATCCACTGTGCCATGTGTCCTTAATGGTTGCTGAATACATTAGGTTTATAAGTCCCAGAAATTCATACACAGATGTCCTCAAGAACACATGGCACGAATTTTGAAGTGGGTAAAGGGAGTTATTTTTATTTAGTACTCACATTTGAGGAGGCACGGTGTAATGGATAGCGGATTGAAGAATCGGAGAGCCGAGTTAGAATTCCAGTCAGATTCATTATATTCACTTACGTGCTAATACCCTCAGATATGGGTAAATAGCAGGACAAACTGGGTTCTATAGCATGGATGGAAACTGGTCTAGAAGAAGGACAACTCTGAATTCAAACCCGGAATGGAGCCCCGAAGGGATGGACGGCACTTTGTGCTACCTTCCGGCAACTCCTGCAGCCGCGTTGGTAGCAAACAGGTATTGGTTTATCCTCTACATTGGACTCTGCTAGCAAGGCCGAGAGAGGGAACTAGACGTCTGGGCAGCCCTAATTCTCCATACATCCCGCCCAGGCTCGTAGCGCACCGCGCTACTCCATCGTCTCTCGAGACGGACGGATGCCGACGACGACGACATTTAGCTTTAAAAAATAGCCATTTTTTTATACACATCCAAAAACAATGTAAAATTCTTTTTTTAAAAATAAATATTGGTCGTTTTTCAGGTTGTAATAAGTTTTCAGATTTATGATTAGTAAAAATAGTTTTATTTAATAACAGTACATTGAAACTGAATTTTAAAAGATTTAACAACTTTATGAATTATTGTAATTAAAATTGTAAAAAAAGAAAACAATTCTTGTAAAAATCAGTTTTCATCGGAAAAATATTTGGGTCTCAGGCAATATTATCCTTAAACTTATTATTCACTAGTAGCCATACTGTTGTGGAGTTATTTCCACAATAGAAACTGTATTCGGACTAAATGCGTCCTAAATGGGTTAAACGTACAGAAACGTTAGGAACTTGTAATAAAGTGTAACGCAGAGTAATCGAGTTGTGGTCGCTGAACACTTCTCCTCCTCTCGACTACTCCTGATTCCTACTTATAATAGGTGGGAGAGTCTATTACCTAGACAAGGTGTCTTTCACTATAACACATACCGAGCTGGTCGATCAGAAGAAAACGTTCAATTAGAATGGAGCAAAAACAGCATCATGTTTAAATGTAACAGAGTCTATCTTCTTCAATTACTTTAAAGTACTTTCATTAAAAAAACATTGTGAATTAATGCAGTTACTGATATAACAAAAGTAGTTTGTATTTATTCAATCAAAGTTAGCCGAGGACATGAAGGGTAAAACAGGCAACATGAAGACCCACTTCAGACCACAATTATTTTGGAGTTTTTGAAATTCAATTTGTCAGTGTGTAAAAAAAACATTTATAAAACAATTATGAAGTTTGATGAAAATTGGTTGAAAAATCAACGAAAAATAAGAAAGAAACCAGTAAAACTCGCCATTTTTCGCTATTTACGTGAGTTTTCACTATATGGGTGGATTCAATTATCAAGTTAAATGACTGTTAGACAATCAACTTATTGTTGGCTACAATTGAGCGAAGTTTGTATTAGATTGCTTGAAAATTGAGGGAGTTTTTAGTTTAAAATTTGTGTTGAAATCAATTTTACGTTTTTCGCGGTTGTTCCTTAAACGCAGGGGCAAAGAAATAAAAATGAACCTACATACCGAATTTGAACGAAATTGGAGGAAAAAGTTGAATTTATCGATTTTTGATCGGCTTTATCGTTTACTGATTTTTTAAAAATTATCAATTTTTTACGTTAGGAACCTATCTCTTACATTGTACAATGTATCTGCTAAGTTTGGTCAAAATCGATTGGATGGATCTCGAGTGAAAAGGTATCACAGACAGACAAACATATAGACACACAGAATCTTCTGTTATATATATATATATATATATATATATATATATATATATATATATATATATATATATATATATATATATATAGAGAGAGAGAGAGAGAGAGAGAGAGAGAGATAAAAGCAATTAAAAGCTATTCTAATTCAACAATGTCTTAGTTTTATTGGGTTTTGAATTTTACAATTCAGAGCTGATTTTCGGTAACTGTTCGATTTTAGGTTGTTTCTTTTTATTATTCTTCTTGTTAATGTTTTTTTCTTTTTTATTATGCTTGGTACTTTATTAATCTGTTTTATTTCTTGATCAATTTTTAAATTAATTTTTTAATTAATCATTTACTGTTCTCCGTTAATTATTCTTTATAAAAAGACGTGCACTTGTTCGTTGTACAAACAAACATACACACAATCACAATCTTTCATTTATATATACAACGTTTTCATTGGTCCAAAGAAAATTTCACATAGGCTCGCGAATTTGTTTTTTTTTTTTCTTCAGCCCGCCGGTCAATGTCTTTGAACTCAATGTTTTGTTTTAACTAAGGCGAGCGAATTTCTTTCCATCTTTTTCCTCAGCTCGTCCGAATTTGAAAGGAGTATATAAAGGGTGTTATTATTACAAAGACGTGCGCTCGATCGTTGTACAAACAAGCATACATACAGACACTATCTTGCTTTTATAGATAGAGATTTTGCAACACTTTGTGTCTTTTCTTTTAATCACTACAGGAGGCATATATACACGCAAATTATACCGATATATGATGGGATCGGCTGTTGTAAGGTAGACAACTCACTCATAACTGATAACTTCCAAACCACTATATTTATAAAGAACTGACAACAAAAATTAAATACTATTTTATTAGATTATTTATTTAGAATAATAATTTTATATTCCTAACCTCTATATAATAAATGCGAATGTCAGTGTGTTACCGTGTCACTCTTTTTCAATTAAAGGGACACAATCCTCTAACTTTCAATAGCTCATGTTACAGAAATTTTGGACTCCCAAGTTTTCATTAATGCCATTGTTTTCCGCGATTTTTTATGTGATTATTTGCGACGATTTTTTTACGATAACATTTTTTATAACTTGGAAATAAATTTTTGAATAACCGAAATTAATTGCGAAATTCAGCAAAAGTCACCCAAGAAATAAAAGCAATTGTTTGTACGGTAAAGTAAAGACCTACGTACACCAAATTGTCTTTAAATTAAGTGGCGGCAGAATAATTATTGTTGAACTTTTAAAAGGTAAGCTTAAATATTAATGCAATACTTAAATGCAGCGATCAGTTCTGAGTTCTTCTGCAGTTAATTGTTGCCTGTCGCATACGGCAGCAGTAAACCTCGCAAAAAACGTCTTCGCCAACAGAGGGCCTGATTGCAATCAAATGAGCTGAGGCTGCAGCGAGGAAAAGAAATTCCAGTGCAAATGAAAACCCAGATCAAACGGCAGCCAGGAGAGCTTCCAATTTTGAGAACATGCAAAGACTTAGGGTCGCTCAAACTCCTGAACACGCCGAAGGCCCAATTAAGAGCCCTCCGCAGGAGCTAGCCTGAATGACGCCCGATGGGGCCCCTTTTAAGCTAGTTATCGATATATGTGAACCAACTAAAATGCAATATTTATTATTTATCATATTATAAAGAAACATCGGCTGTAAATGACCCATACGGAGTTGATATGCCGATAAACAAACAAATCAATGAATCATTAAAGAAATAACTATGAAATCAATTTTTAAAAAAAATTTATAAAAATACCCATGAACTATAGAAGGAGCAATTTTTTAAAAAAGACATAATGTTAAGTAACTGTAACTACAGAATTTGAAAAAATGCATTTTCCTGCGGGAGCGTACAATAACAGCGGCGTCAAGTCAATTACTGTCATTTCGACACACCGTCTTTTACGGGTACGCTCTTGTGCAAGTTAATTGAAACAAAACGAATAATTCTGTTATTGTTTACTTTTTTCGTATTTTTCCAATGAAACATGACCCAGTGCACATGTTAGTACTTCGTATATCCATTCCACTAAGTAGAAAAATAAATGCTGACTAGCATCCTAAAGAGAAAAAAAAAACACTTTTATATATTGAAGTGATGTCAAAGTTTTTAAAGCAAAGGCTGTATGAAAGAGTCTTCCTTCAGTTTGTCAGTGAAATCTGAGAGAAGACTGTGAAATAAAAATGTGACAATTCCAATATCCAAGAATATTTTTTCTTCTCTCTACCTACCCTTTATTATATCTTTATTCTTTCTTTCGCTATCAGGATATTCTTTCTCACTTCTATGTAAAAACAAACAAAAAAACACACAGAGACATGAAAACTAAAAAAAACAAAGTACTGGTACCAATATGTGAACTTCCTACAAACACCTTTATGCAAATTAATTGAAACAAAACGAATAATTTAGTTATTATTTACTTTTTTCGTATTTTTTCAATGAAATATGATCCAATGCACATGTTAGTACTTCGTATGTCCATACCAGAAAGTCGTTCCTTGCAGATTGGCTACAAATTCTCGATTGGATTTAAATCAGGAGAGTTTTCGAACTAGTCGATATTAACTTTGATTTGCTCACTTGCCAGTGTGTTCATGCAGCGTTACAATTTTCGTACGTTTTCTTGGAGTAACGTCCATCGTAGACAGTGGCCGTAGGACAACTAATCGACAGTCGAGACAATAGTGTCTGAGCGTGATAGAAATCTGATGCAATCACGGATGACGCAATATTTTTCAAGGCCAAACATATTTCATCACACACGCCCGAAAATAGATTCATATAACTGCATACCACTGCAGATAACCTAATGTGAGGAAAAATAGAAATCTTTTACAACCTGTCACTCCAGTGGATCTAAAACTGACTGTATAATGAAAGAAAGGAAATTAATACGCTTGTTTCAATTAATTTGCACAAGGGTGTGCGTTGTAGGGGGATTGATGATATTCAGTACCCTTTTCTTGGTCTAGGCATCTTTAACTATTCCAATGCAACTTCGGGTTTCGGTGTCACATTTTTTTAAATTTCGGAGCTTGCTTGTTTTTAACGTCTTTAATTTGTAACACCGTGAGAATATATTGCCTTTTTTTTCTCTTACGAATCATGATTATAATCCTCCCTTCCTGCTATTTTTTAATGCATTTTATAAGAGTTTCTTAAAACTTCCTCGTTGCCCAGAATCTCCGTCTAAGGCAGCGTTTTTCAACCGTGGTTCCCCGGAACCCTAAGGTTCCGCAAAAGGTCCCCGAAGGGTTCAGCGAGAACAGGTGAGATAAGCTAATGCACTTTTGACTTTTTATTTAATTTCATATACGTAATATTACTGTTTTAGTTCTGTTTACAGAACATATTATAGGTATATGATATTAGTTACTTATGTTTATTTTTTACGTTTGCGGATGCACAGAATTAAAATATAAAATGGCGACAATTTACCCATCGCCCACTGAAACATACGTATACATTATGGCCATTTCTGGACGACTGAACGCGAATATCCAGGTCGATATGTTTCTATTTCCAATCGTTTCTGTGTTGCTACAATTTCACAGTCTACATCAGCGATTCTCAACCAGGGTTCCCCGGGACCCTAAGGTTCCGCAAAAGTTCCCGAAGGGTTCCGAGAGAACAGGTGAGATAAGCTAATGCACCTTTGACTTTTTATTTAATTTCATATACGTAATATTACAAAACACGCACAATATATTCTTGCTTATTGTAATATTGTAATATAGACATCATCTTATCTAACATATTATGTTACTAAAAATATATTAATCTCTATAATAGGCAGGATGTGTGTGTGTGTGTGTGTAACGAATGCACGGCCGCAATTTTCGACGGATTTGGTTTTTTTTTTTATTATATATATATATATATATGTATATATAAAAGGCAGTATGTGTGTGTGTGTGTAACGAATGCACGGCCGCAATTTTCGACGGATTTGCACCAAAATTCACATGCACATGCTCTAAGTTAGCGAAAAGGCCAAGACCGACTTTGCATTTCCCAACTCCCATCGATAGTGGAAATAATCGATTTTTTCATGCTTGTACGGCAGTTTTCATGTAGTTTGCGGCCATTTTCTACTGGCCAGAGTGAGAGCCTATAGCTGGCTGCCACGAATAGGCAGGAAGATTCTATTGGCCAGCGTGAGAACCAACAGCTGACTGACACGAATGTTAGCTAGCATGCTAGCATGCAAAAAAAATCGATAGTTGCATTCGTCACAAGTGGGAAAAATTTAAATCTGCATGGCACTTTACTCCAATTCGCTTTCTTAAACTCAACGTTGATTCTGATTTTGCAGAATTGGGCTGGTGAAAAAGTATTTGTTGTTAACATTCTTTTTTCATTCAGTTTTCCCAGTTACGAGTCCTTTTTAAAGCTGATCGTTTTGTGTTGATTTTCTTTAGTTCTTTTTTCGTAACAGATTTAATGTTTAGTATAGAGCTTAGAAAAAATTCGCAGTGTGAGATAGGCAAGAAGTAAGGCATGTAGCAACATCAGCACGGCAAAGGGCACTCCTTTAAAGGCAAGGAAGGGCAAAAATATTTTAAGTCAAGTGATAGCGTTTGTTGTATGAGTCGTACGATTTTTGAATCAAGCATGGGCAACGCCGGGCCATGTTGCTAGTATTAATATATTATTCATTATGATTATTCAAAGATGGCAGTTACGATTTAATGTAATCGTTTTTTAGTCTATTTAGAAATGCCCCTAATACGCAGGGGATTACAGGGAGTAAAAGTGAGAGAAAAGACTGAGTATAGGGTGTACTTAAAGTTACACACGTCTTTGTTTTTTCTTTATTTTTTACAGAAATATCTAATTTTTGCAGGGGTTCCTTGACACATGTGATTTATTTTAAGGGTTACGCAAGGGTAAAAAGGTTGAGAAACGCTGGCCTAAGGTATTCTCAGCAACTTTCTATATAAACACATCACTGTTGTTTCAAATTTCTTCTTCATCTGTGAGTATTCACTGCCATATTTTTTTAATCAATTCATCCCAAGAAGGAACTGGAAACTCAGTCCTAAACAGGAAACAAGTGATAAACCTCTACTTATGTTCAAAAGACTGGGGAGGAGAGTGAACCGGACGAGACGATAGGCGAACCTATCTACTCCTATTGGGTAATAAATAAAAAATAGAATTTCAGTCGTTAGAAGTACAGAGTCGAAGTCGACTTTAGAAGGAACCAGAAACCCAATCCTAAACAGGAAACAAAGGATAAATCTCAACTCCTATTCAAAAAGGAGGAGTGTGAACCAGGCGATAGACGAGCCTATCTACTCCTATTATATAATATAGTGTTTATAGCCTCTTCGTACTGGGGGGTGTCTTGGTCTTAGGTGACGGCATCGATTCACTCATATTGACGCTGCTTCTTCTTTCACAGTCTGCGATCGCTAGTTGTTTTGTTCGGAGATAAAAGAAAACTTCAATAACGGAATTTTAAACTATTTTATTCACGTCGACGTGTACATTTCTAACTATCCAGTGAGGTTGCTCTCCCACCCAACTGGGAAGCCACTTCCCCGACGCGAAAGAAACACGTCTACATTGTATAACGGTTTAGACTCGACTCCCCGAAAAACCTTCCTCTATCTATCATTCCCACGCTGGTTCAGCCAATCAAAATCGACTTCCTTTGTTTTGTCTCTATACCTGACCTCAAAGGTCAAACTGAGGAAGTCAGAGCAAAATACACTTCTCTAAAAAAAAAAAAATAAGAGTTTGCTAAACTATTATTTAACAATAGAAATTTAGTATTCTTTGTTTTCAATGATTTCTTCCCGTTTTATTTTTCAAATATATTGTTAAGATTTGGAATGCGTATTTTGCTTGTGTAAATAGTTGGCAGAACAGGGAACTTTGACGGATTGTGAAAAGACAAACGATGGTACGTGATGTTTGTCCTACTTTATGGCAGTGAATGCTGGACAATCTCAAAGATGAAGAAAAGACTTGCAACAACAGAAACAAAGAAAAGTGTACTGAACGTAATAACTTTCCTCCTACATGGCAGTGAATGCTGGACAATCTCCCCAAAGATGAAGGAGAGACTTGAAGCAACAGAAAGAGTACTGAACTGTTTTGTAATATCAGTTCTCCTATATGGCAGTGAATGCTGGACAATCTCCTCAAAGGTGAAGGAGAGACTTGAAGCAACAGAAACAAAGAAAAGAGTACTGAACTGTTTTGTAATATCAGCCCTTCTATTTGGCAGTGAATGCTGGACAATTTCTTCAAAGACGAAGAAAAGACTTGAAGCAATAAAAATGTGGTACTACAGAAGGATGCTGAGAATGCCATGAACACTACAGTGGATGTTGAGAATACCATTCACTGCCATATAGGAGGATTGATATTACACAGCAATATGGCATTCTGTTTTTTTTTGTTTTTTTTTTTGCTTCAAATTCTGAGAACTGTGCTTGTTTAAGATGTAGGAAGTTCTTGATTGGGGCATAATTGAATTTGTACGGAAACAATGAATGGATTTCCCGAATCGTTCATTTCATATGAGTTTAGTAAAGAGTGAAAAGGAGGCGAGGACGAAGTACAATTCGGGGTATCATGTGGAAGTATTAGCAGTATTCGTCGCTGGGTGGATGGGTGAGGTGAGACGAGGCGGTGATGAGGTTTTCTGGATTCAGGTGACGCCCAGAATAGTCTGCACGAAAGGAAAAGGTAAAAATAAAAATGAAATTTCTATCACGATTCTCTATTTCAATGATAATCAACCGCGAGTCGAATTATTCGTCGTTTGGGAGAATAAGTAATATATCAATCGAGACACTATCTATCTATCTCAGCCTATTCATTATCTATCTATCTATCTATCTATCTATCTATCTATCTATCTATCTATCTCAGCTTATTCATTATCTATCTATCTATCTATCTATCTATCTATCTATCTATCTATCTCGGCCTATTCATTATCTATCTATCTATCTATCTATCTATCTATCTATCTATCTATCTATCTCAGCCTATTCATTATCTATCTATCTATCTATCTATCTATCTATCTATCTATCTATCTATCTATCTATCTATCTAGGCCTATTCATTATCTATCTATCTATCTATCTATCTATCTATCTATCTATCTATCTATCTATCTCAGCCTATTCATTATCTATCTATCTATCTATCTATCTATCTATCTATCTATCTATCTCAGCCTATTCATTATCTATCTATCTATCTATCTATCTATCTATCTATCTATCTATCTATCTATCTATCTAGGCCTATTCATTATCTATCTATCTATCTATCTATCTATCTATCTATCTATCTATCTATCTATCTATCTATCTCAGCCTATTCATTATCTATCTATCTATCTATCTATCTATCTATCTATCTATCTATCTATCTCAGCCTATTCATTATCTATCTATCTATCTATCTATCTATCTATCTATCTATCTATCTATCTATCTATCTATCTAGGCCTATTCATTATCTATCTATCTATCTATCTATCTATCTATCTATCTATCTATCTATCTATCTATCTATCTCAGCCTATTCATTATCTATCTATCTATCTATCTATCTATCTATCTATCTATCTATCTCAGCCTATTCATTATCTATCTATCTATCTATCTATCTATCTATCTATCTATCTATCTATCTAGGCCTATTCATTATCTATCTATCTATCTATCTATCTATCTATCTATCTATCTATCTATCTATCTGTCTGTCTGCTTGGTGTCTTTTTTATCTCCTTGCATTTTACTCTAATGTTTCATTTTGAAACCACCGTTCGTTCAAAAGTTTGTCATCAGATCGCAAACTTCATTTCTTTTTCCTTCTTCCCGGATAGTCACATTACAATGGACGATGGCGCTATGGTAAAAGGTAAGGGCGGTGATGCCTTACAGCTGTTATTGTTTGTCGCTTTCACGAAACAACACACACTGAATGAACACTCATATTAGCAAATGTCTTTTTTCTTTTCTTTCTCCGAAGGTGAAGGGCGAAGGGTTTTAATGATTTGCCCTTAAACAAAAGTGGAGAACAATAGAGCTTAGAGATGAGGACAATGGCGACAAAATATGAAGGTAGTGATGATGACAAGGATCGGGTTTGTTCAAGTCGTTGATGATGATGATGATGATAGTTCGGGTGCCACTGAGGGGGATGGTGGGAGAGCAGGAGGAGGAGGAAGAGGAAGGGGAAGCAGGAGAACGTTGACATATCCGGTATCGAGAAAGGAAAGTTTTTTTTTCTTGCTGTTAATGGCGGCTGCGGTGATGGTGAGAATGGTCAGCGTTCGAATGGATGCATTTATAATAAAAAAGCGACAAATTCAGAAAGATGTCAGACAACCGTTGAAAACTGGCGACGATTGATGTGACTGGAAAATTCAGGAAGAATTTCCGCACATTTCGGGCAATCACCACGTCGGATGCTCTTCTTTGAAAAGGCATTACCGCCCTTACCTTACCATAGAAAAAGATGCCTTCCAAAAGCTAAGTAAAGTATTAAGAAACAGGAAAATTTCGCTAGAAACAAAGAAAAAAGTACTGAACTGTTATGTAATATCGGCCATCATATATGGTAGTGAATGCTGGACCATTTCTTCATAGATAAAGAAAAGACTTGACGCAATAGAAATATGGTTCTACAGAAGGATGCTGAGAATACCATTAACTGCTATATAGGAGGATTGATATTATACACCAATATTTTGATTGGCTTCAATTTCTGCGTGTTTAAGATACCGGATCTCCTTGTTTGAGACAATAATTGAATTATCATTTTCCACCCGACAACCCCTTTCCCGCAGACGAAATGTCGCAAGCCTTACGCTATTTTATCGTTATTTCCTTGGAAACTGTGCCGATGAGCTACATTCCTTGGTTCTACCAGCCCTAACCTTTTTAGCTGGGACCAGCCGTGTCACCTACACCCCCCTCATTACATTAGTAATATCCACTCCGACAGCTTCATTCCAAGAACTGCTGCTTTGTGGAACACTCCTGGTTGGATGTTTTCCCGATCCCGACAATCTTGGCCTCTTCAAGTCTAAGGTTAACTGTTATCTTTCTTTGAACTACATTTCTTACCTTTTCGTGCGCTCATAGAACACCACACGAGGATATAAGTGAATCGTGACGAGTAAAGATTGGAAATAAAAAAAATCTTATTATTAGTGTTATGGTCCAGGTTAGGACCAAGGAAGAACAACACGAACACAAGAGTAGAAATAACGAAGATATATTACACGGAATAATAATGCAAGATGTGGAAGGTGTTAGTATGACTGTCAGCCTGGTTTGGAGTGAACTACTATCGGCTCGACTCGATTCGATATTTAACAGTCCCCCAACGAGGAAAGTGTGTGGCACAAGGCCGAGTTTAACGTGGGTTTCTCCGAGCCCGTAAACTCGGCCAAAAAAACTCCCTTAAGAACCCGCATAAACGGGTTCAATGCTTGTCTACCACCCCGGATGAAATTTTGCCCTTCGGCAAAGCCTCGTCCGGGTTCCTCTCTGCCAAAGCAGAGAGTTCGACAGGAGTCGCGCCCAGTCAGAGACTGCGGTTCGACTCGATTCGTCCCTCTCTCTTGAGAGGCGTATTATACATAGTGTTAGGAAGAGTTCATTCTGTAGTTATAAGTAAGGACCCATAACAGAAAGAAAGAAAAAAGAAGGAGAAAAGGAAAGAAAGAAAAAAGAAGGAGAAAAGTAAAGAAGAAATGGAAGGAAAGAAAGAAAAAAGAAGGAGAAAAGTAAAGAAGAAATGGAAGGAAAGAAAGAAAAAAGAAGGAGAAAAGTAAGGAAGAAATGGAAGGAAAGTGTTATGGTCCAGGTTAGGACCAAGGAAGAACAACACGAACACAAGAGTAGAAATAACGAAGATATATTACACGGAATAATAATACAAGATGTGGAAGGTGTTAGTATGACTGTCAGTCCGGTTTGGAGTGAACTACTATCGGTTCGACTCGATTCGTCTCTCTCTCTTGAGAGGCGTAGTATACATAGTGTTAGGAAGAGTTCATTCTGTAGTTATAGGTAAGGACCCATAACAATTAGATATAATGTTAATTGTGGTAATGACAGCATTAACAATTTTTCTTTATAAGAAAACATTAAGCATTCATTGACCGAGATGTCAGTGTTCCGTCGGTTGAAATTTATTATTAATTTCTTCTTTGTTTTCAGCTAAAATAAAAATATCTATATGATTTTAGGGTTAGTAACTTTTTTATGGGTGTCTTCACTAATTTTCCTAAAAAAAAAATCAGCATAGCATGATGAAAAAAGGCCCCAAACTTAATAAAAACAAAGTTTTATCGTCAAAATGTATATGTTAATATTAAAAGTAAAGAGCAAAGTACTTTTTAATTATTCTTTAAAATTTTTTAATCTTCTCTAGCATGTTCGAAATTTTGGTTAAAAATATTGTCTTTTTACGTCAGCGGTCGACGTAATATTAACTATATGAATAATATATGATGAGGACATTATTTTCTGTGGCCAAAATATTTTACTGATGAAAAATTAATTTTTACAAGTATTGTTCTTTTTTCTTCAGTTTTACATACAAAATGTGATAATGATGGAATAATCCATAATAACCTCTCACTCTTCCGGTATAATCCACTTTACACCAAAACTCACCTATCAACCAATCAACACGCTAGTTTCTGCAAGCGAAACTTCTCATTGGCTCAGACCCTTAGAACTGTAACAAGTTCACACGAGAATGTCTTTTCGCGCTCAACGCTCTGGAGCCTATTTTAGCCTATTTAGGGCTAGTTTAAAAAGAATGCCCTCTGAGGCGACGAATATGGCCGCTGAATTGCGTGCAGAGGAAATTCGGAGCTCGTCTCGGCGACATATCGCATGCGTCACATTGCCAGATAAGCGGACCGTGACAACAAACGCGGGCATATGCGAGGCCTTTCGAGATTTCAGGATCTTTTCACCAGGGATCCCGGTCTGAGCCTTGCTCAGTTCGACGCCTATTTAGCCGACTTTCCCTTCCTAGCGGCAGCTGAAGCGGCTGGGTGCAAGGGTCCCCAGAGTCGGAAATCTGGGAAGCGCTGAAATAGGTTGGCCTGGGTAAATCTATGAAGGGCAGGACTATTCAGGACAACCTTCATATGGTACGCTTGATCTTAGAACAAGTCGACAGTGAAGCCGCGCTGATCAATTTAGATCAGTCCAAGGCGCCTTCGATAGGGTTGACCATCGTTTTCTGGAGGCGGCCGGTTTCGGACCCGATTTTCACTCTTGGATCCGTCTTTTGTATGCGACTCTCGGTGCGCTGGTGGAAGTGAACGGGGTAAGATCGGGGCCTTTCGTATTGTGTCGCTCCATTCGTCAAGTTTGTCTGCTTTCGCCTTTGCTTTACGTTCTTGCGTTGGAACCTTTCCTTCGCAAGTTAAAGGCGAATCCGGTCCTGCGCGGAATACCTCAGCCAGGTATTCTGCCTATGCTAATGACGTTTCGGTTCTTGTGTCGAGCAGAGCCGAGATTGACGAAGTCAGGAAAGAGATCAGTGGTTATGAGATGGTGACGGGGGCCAAGATCAACCGCAATAAGTCTGTTGGCTTGTGGTTGGGTGCGTGGAAGGGAGTTTCTCTTCCCGGACCATTCTCTGGACGGATGGGCCGATCAAGATACTCGGCGTCTGGTTAGGTCCTGATCTCCAGTTGGAAATGAATTGGTCGGATGTACAAGGGAAGGCTGAAATCGCGGTTAATCTATGGTCTCGGAGGAAGCTTTCCTTAAAGGGGAGGGCGGAATTATGTGTTTCACACATCTACTCGATTCTCCTTTACCGACTCTCTGTACTTCCACTTCCGTATACCACACTAATGTCATTAGTAAGGTTCATGTTCTCTTTCTTGTGGAGAGACAAGGCCGCTATGGTATCTCGGGAGATCTGTTGCCTTCATCCTGCTGAAGGCGGTCTGGATATGCCTAGCATTGAGATTCGTCAATATATGCTTCCCATCGCCTTCCTAGACCGAATGTGTCGCGAATCGGATGAGGAGGGCGCCTTCTGGAAGGAAGACGTCCGTAGAAACTTCCCATCCCTGACAAGTGTGCACTCGAGCGAGAAGGAGCCCCGCCGTTTACCCCGAGCCGAATGCTCCTTCTATCGTGAATGTCGTGTTGCTCTAAAACGCCTCTTATGGGTGTCGGATGGCCTCTCCAAACGCCCAGGCGTTGTCTCGTAGGGCATTGTATCAACTGTTAGTCAGGGGGGCCGTTCAGGATGATCTAATTGACGAGCTCGGTCTTACGAAGCAGGACGCTCGCTCAATATGGCCTTGGACGCCTGGGTTGAAATGCCTCAATAACGATGCGGCATCACTCACCTGGCTGGTGATTTGTGGGGCCCTCTGAGTCGCCAAAAGACTTTGTCCAGCGGGCTTGGAGAAATCTCCAAACTGCCGTCGCTGTGTTGGGGAAGTCGAGACCATTGGTCACTCCTTCTTCCATTGCAGAGTGGTAGCGCCGTTATGCAAGTTTGTTGAAGGCCTCGTGGTCCGCATGCTGCAGGGAAAGTTCTTTGTCCTTGAGGACAGTTCTGTTTGTAGCAATGTGGTGCCGCAGATGACGAAGGCTGAACACTATGTGTTCTTTTGCTTACTAGGTGTTATGAGAGTCGTGATTTGGACGACGCGTCAGAAGGGTTTCTATGATGGCGAGAGGTTCACTTCTTCCCAACTGATCTTGTACTTTAAGCATCAGCTTAAAATCAAGATTAGGACGGAAAAGCGGCGGCTCACCTCATCAGAATTTGGCAAAAGGTGGGTGAATCTTGCGCGCTTGTGCCGAGTAAAAGGGGCTGACCTGGAGTGGCATTTTGATGCCGGTTAGGAATCAGGATATTGTTTTCCTGGGTTGAACTTGGGCAACCCTTCCCTGGATTTAGGCTAGAATATATTTTTGTATTTTATTCTTTAGTTTTTCTTTTCTTTTTCTATAAACTTAGCTAGGGCGTGTTTGCTCATTGGCCCCTTTTTTCTGTCCCCTTTTCTTTTCCTTTAGTTTAACTCCCCATCCCCTCTCTCGTTAGGTGGTCAGTGATGTCAGTTCTCTGGTAGATGCGGGGCGCCTTTCGTTTCGCGGGTGTGTTTTTTTTTTCGTATTTGTTGTCTAAATGAGTGCGTGTCTGTGTGAGTGCTTGGGATGGATGAATGTTTTCTATATTTTTGAAGTCTCGCATCGATTTCGTCCAGTTAACTGATCTTTCTGCCACATTTAGGGTTTGTGAGGGTTTTTATTACTAACATGATTTTGTTTTAGTTTCATGTAAATAATTTTAAGTCATATTGTACATAATCATTGGGGTTCTTTTAACTTGCTATTTTATCCCCGCCCCAGACAATATTTGTACATATGGGGACTAATTAGGATTTTCATTGAGACAATGGGGTATTTTGGTGGATGTAGCAAGAAAGGTAAGTATGAATGTGTTGTTTTGGTGGTAGGAATATTGTTTTGTATGATTGGGTCAGTGGTTGTGGCTAGCTAAGTTTTAAAGTTAAGACAGATGTTGACCGTCCTTTTCCCCAGCCCCTTTTTCGGCCTTGTGCCACATTTTCTGTATTTTCACAGAAATAAATATTCTCAGACTTTCACCTCTGGAGAGATGCCAAACTAATCCACGCAAGTCAAAACCTTGACCAACTACACTTTTACCGCGCAAACTTCTCTGACTCAGCAAACAACAACCACGCTCTCTCAGGAACAATTTCTAGCAATCACTTACAATACTTAAAAAGTGATATTTACTCACTACTAAATAAGTATTCGTAAACAATAAAACATCCAAACAACTAAAGGTACACAACTCCTACCGATTGTGGACAATAACTTAAACAAACTTACGCACACACACTATTGATTGAACTCGCACAAAGGACATTTTTGTACATAACCAAATACTTAGTTTAATTTTACGAACAAATCTTAATAACAGCTTCACACACGCTGAAACTTCACAAAAATACTCTACACAATCTAATTCAACCATCCTCATTTATCCAAAAATATTCAACCCAATTGTATATGTCAATTGTATATGAATCAATGTTATTGTTACACTTTTAATTATGTTTGTCTTCACTCTGAATTTTCTTGCATGATTTGTTTTCAATATTCCTTTTATCTCTTAATTTGCTGTGGACGAATGTTTAAGAAGACCGACATCATAAATCCTTCGGATAACTAAAAATACATTCACCAGTCTGCAACAATAACGTTGTTAAGTATTTTAAAATTAAGTTTGAAACTGTGCCTTTTTGGAAATGCTGTTATTAAAAAGATCTATTTTTACAAATCATAACTTTGAAAACTTATTACAATCTGCGACACGAATGTATTTTTAATATGCAAAATAATATATTAAAACCGGTTTCTCCGAAACTATGGATGCGCGGTTGAGAAATAATAGGTCACGTATTTTAAAAGATGTTTCTCCTGAGAACGATGATCAGACCTCAGAAATTGCTTTGCTTTCCTTCTGGCTAAGCACATATAAAATTCTCTGACCATCATAGACACATTTCCAAAATTTTTAATTTCTTTTTTTTATATCCTATTTTACTAGGAAAAGGCACATACAAACCATACAGAAAACCCAATGATAAACCACTCTATATACACACATCTTCCAACCACCCGCCTTCTATAATCAAACAGATACTAAAATCGATTAACCGCAGGCTTTCCGACAATTCCTTCAATGAATCTATACTTAACAAAGCTAAGAAAGACTAGGAAACAGCCCTAAAAGATAGCGGATTCCCAGCAACACTCACATACTCACCACAGAACACAAAAAAGGCCAACAGGAAACGAAATATCATATGGTTCAACCCACCGTACAGCAAAAACGTAAAAACAAAGTTGTTAAATATTTTAAAATTAAGTTTGAAACTGTGCTTTTTGGAAATGCTGTTATTAAAAAGATCTATTTTTACAAATTATAACTTTGAAAACTTATTACAATCTGCGACACGAATGTATTTTCAAAATATTTTTTAATATGCAAAAAAATATATTAAAACCGGTTTCTCCGAAACTATCGATGCACGGTTCAGAAATAATAGGTCACGTGTTTTAAAAGATGTTTCTCCTGGGAACGAGAATCATGCCTCAGAAATTGCTTTGTTTTCCTTCTGGCTAGCACATATGAAATTCTCTGACCGACCATCATCGTCGCATTTTCAAAATTTTTAATTTCCTTTTTTTTACATCCTATTTTACTAAATATTTTAATTTCTTTTTTTTAAATATCATTAATTTATTGTTTTTCAGTGAGAGACATACATCTTATTTCTTTTTTTAGAATCAGTTTTGAGGGACGGGAACATTGTAGGCTTTGAACATATCTTCGTTAAAAAAAAGTACCTAAGAAAATCAATAAAATGTTAGACTTTTGAAAGTATTTAATTTTTAGAAATTACTGTATAGTCAAATAAGCTGGTTCACTAAAAATTCGAAAATACTGTGACTTATGTCCTTCCGTCCAGTAAATTGTCCTGACTTTGGTTGTTAGTTGTAAACGTCAATTAACACCTCCAAAACAAATCATGACGATTAGACAGGCTTCTCTTATTTCCAACTAAATTTTTCTGCTAAAAAATTAAGTAATGTCTGTTTCCAATTACATTAAGTAAACTTTAAGTTTCCTAATTTTCCTCAAATAACTTTTGAAAAGGGTGTAATTGATTTTTACAAGAATTTTAAACGGAGAATTTCACTTTTGTTTACGAAATTGTCAAAAATGGCGAACATGATAGATTTTATGATAATTTTGCTGACTGACAAAAAACACAAGATTTTTAATTAAAATTTCGGACGTGCTAGGAATGATTAAAAAAATTAATAAAATAATCAAGAAATACTTTGGTCTTTCCTCTTAATAATAGCATAAACATTTAGACGATAAAAAAATTGTTTATCAGGTTTGGGGCTTTTTTTTCACCAGGGTATGCTCTTTTTTAGCGTATTAGTGAAGATGCCTACTTTTTTTAAGTACCTTGTTTTCTAGATGAGACATGTAGTAGTTAGAGAATCACGGACCGTATAAATTTCTCATACTAACACCGTTAGTGTGAGTGTAAATAAGGCCATTATAGTCGTAGAAGGGGACTTTAGTCGTGCAAGCATGCAATAATTTTTTGAGAATAGTAGGTTTGATGGATGGAGGTGGAATCGAGTTACGTTTATGCACGAAAATAAAGATTATAGCGATGGTTTCTGACGACTGCATTGTGCAACTAAGAGTTGTGTTCAGCCAGTCAGTTAAGTGCCATACGTGACACATGTTTGAACGACCATGTGTTGAAAGATACAAGACTGACTAGTCAGAAGATTTTTTCCAGCAGTAGGTTGCCATTTCTTTCTGCTGTAGACAGGTTGCCAATCAAGGCTAAAGAATCCAGTGTGTCCTGCTATTCAACCTATTGCTGGATTCGTACTTCTCCCAGGAGGATTTGTGCGAAAGTGAATATAACGTACTCACCTGGGATTTGAACTCATTCTCATTCCGAGTCGATATCCATTACACCACGGCCGTTTCGACCTATATTTGGGACTCATCAGCAGTGCGCATCCACTACCAGGAATTGAAACCCGGACAGTGCTTTCTGCATTCTGTTGAGGTTTCTTCTAAAAACTCGATGAATTACTTAATTATGATTATCTCAAATCCTCCTAACAATTTCTTGTATATCCTTGCTTGAACCGACTTCTAATGCTCTGGGTGGAGCGGCTTGGTGATAGTAGCCGTGGTTTTCGGGGGCACAATCCTTGGTTTAAGGAACTTGTGTGAGTTCTACCACGGAATATGTGAATAAGCGGCGCTATGTCGAGTTTAATTCATTACCTCTTCGCCACCGGGGCCAGTGGTACAGTTGGTGTGACGTTTGCTTAATAACGTAACTGTCCGGGTTTCAATTCCTGGTAGTGGATGCGCACTGCTGATGAGTCCCAAATATAGGACGAAACGGCCGTCCAGTGCTTTCTGCATTCTGTTTCTTCTAAAAAACTCGATGAATTATTTAATTATAATTATCTCAAATCCTCCTAAAAATTTCTTCATATATATATATATATATCAGACATTTATATATATATGTGTGCATGCAAAGCATGTGTTTTTTTTTAACTTACTGACTTCCATTTGCTAAATCAAAACAAAATCGCAGATTCGCATATCCGAATTAAAAAAAAAAAAAAGAAAAAAAGTTTAACAGAAACAACATTCCTGGGCGACATTAACTTTCCAGTTTCAAATCATATTACCGACTGATTTTTTTTTTTTTTTGGTAGAATAAACCAACGGATTTTCTTTTGCGTGAAGACTTTCCTCTCTTAGTATCAGTTCTCTCCCTTGTTAGACTTATCGGCCTTCTTTTAACACTACCAGTACGATTTTCCTTTTTCACTTCCTTTCTTTTTTTGTGTTATTCTGAATACTGTTATCATGACTACTTTATTTCTAGGTACCACTACGGACATTCTAAGAAGAAAAAAAAAGACCCGAAAAACGCATTTTAAATAATTTATGTGCCTTCTTCTAACTTAAGTTTCGGTTTTATTTGAAAGATAATAACCTGAAGCTAATCCAAATTTTAAAAAAAATCGTATATAAATAAAGTTTTTAGGCATTTCTAAAATATTTTAAAACATTAAAACATCTTCTCCTCACTTATCGATTCATCGAACCGCCATTATGGACGAAAAAATGTAAACTACAAATTTAAAAATCTCTTAAAAATTCAATATTTATCCTAAACACATGTTTCCAAGTCATTTAGTAAATTTAAGGATTGAACTGGATTTTTTAAAAAAAAGTAATGTTTACTTTTTACTTAAAACATAATGAAAATAACGTTTTATTTATGCATGGGGTCATAAGTCAAAACAAAAATGTATAACCATGCCCTTCCTTAAAATGTGGGCGAAAAGTTAAAAGAAAATTAAAGAAATACGGAACAACAGCGGTGTAATGGATCAAGCCATTAGTATTTATGTTTAAAAATAATCTTTCTATAATCAGTAGTTATATTAGAATATAATTTAATATTCTGTACGATTTTATTAAACTTAGAATGAATAAATTTTATACTAAATTAGTTGTAGATTGTTTTAATCTTTTTAGTTAAATGGTACTTTTGTAGTGGACCGTTGGGGGTGTGAAATGTGATGAGATGATGTGAGGAAATATCTCTGGGTTAAGATTTCCTGCTGGCCGGTCCAGCTACATAGGAATGTTGGACTTTAATGGAGTCCAAAGAAGATAAAGAAACAAACAAGACCGATATACATGTATGCAAACAAATATATATTAATAACAAATTACAATGACATGAAGACATGAAAAGTTACAGAGTGTTTGTATGGAGAAGTTATGTGTGTGTGTGTGTTGAGTGTCCGTACGTACGCTTATTGTCCTTAGCGTGTTCCCAGAATATGGGAAACGCTGTATCTGTGAGATGTCACATATTGGCCTAAGTGAAAAAGAGAAAGTTTTTCCTCGCCTCAGCGCGAGGTTGCGGCCCAAGGCCTAGGTCGAAAAAGAGAGATAGAGAGAAGGATCAGCCAGTATTTATAGTCAGGGGAGAGAGACCCCTGTTGAAGGACTAAGGAAACTGAGGAGGAGCTAACTGCGACACTTTTAAGTTTAATAACTTGCTTTTTTATTTTCTGACTTATTTTCCAATGTCATAAAATATCTAATATCACCCAATGTATTTTATTTTTTTTTAATTATTATTCTGAGTTATTGAATGATCATATATCATATTACACTTCTGATAGGGAAAAGTAATCAAAGTTGGAAATTCAGAATTATTTCTTTTTTGAACATCTATACCAAAAATAATCCAACAGTTGCTAAAACGAAAAATAGAATTCTTTTAAAAAGGGTTCACATCCGAAAATGGCATTAAATTTAACATTTTTCTATCCTTCAATCATCTTTGTATTTAATAAAAACAAGCTTGCGGGAAAATGAAATAAAATCGATAAATAAAATAATAATAATGAATAATAAAAATAAAAGGAAAAAAAGTTTTCCCATTATACTAATAGTAAATGATCTGGTCATATAATTAACCCACTTGATTCGTCAAACGTCGTTAAGCGGCGCTGGCTAAATCTATAAAAAGACAAACATTTCCTGCCTCACTCTCTATTTCCCCCACCTCTTTGCTCCAAGATGTTGAACCAAGTGGTAATTACGTACCTGCTGGGAAATGTTAGTTTCCCCGGTTCGCAGACGAATGAAGTATTTTTCCACTTTCCAACGCATGACCTTCGCTCGTGTCCTCCAATACCTCAACATTTCTTTGGTCGTGCAAAACTGACTAGAGCTCGATCAGGACGCGGATCTAGTTTATTGTCTTACCCAGGACGCGGATGTAGTTTATCGTCTTACCCAGGACGCGGATGTAGTTTATTGTCTTACCCAGGACGCGGATGTAGTTTATCGTCTTACCCAGGACGCGGATGTAGTTTATTGTCTTACCCAGGACGCGGATGTAGTTTATCGTCATACCCAGGACACGGATGTAGTTTATCGTCATACCCAGGACGCGGATGTAGTTTATCGTCATACCCAGGACACGGATGTAGTTTATCGTCATACCCAGGACACGGATGTAGTTTATCGTCATACCCAGGACGCGGATGTAGTTTATCGTCTTACCCAGGAGGCGGATGTAGTTTATCGTCATACCCAGGACACGGATGTAGTTTATCGTCATACCCAGGACACGGATGTAGTTTATCGTCATACCCAGGACGCGGATGTAGTTTATCGTCTTACCCAGGAGGCGGATGTAGTTTATCGTCTTACCCAGGACGCGGGTGTAGTTTATCGTCATACACAGGACAAGTAAACTGTCCGTGGTAGAAGCCTCTAAATTGCTTATACCGCTAAATAAAATCAACCTACCTGATTTTTAGCAATTTTTTTAAACAGGGAGTAGCGATTTTTTGCTTCCATTTCGAAAAAGTAAGCAACCATTTTGGTGGTGGTTATTAATTACTTTTATTAATTCTGCTACAACAGACATCAATGTAACTATTTATTGTTTATTTCTTTTCATTATTATTATGACGACAACAACCATTATCATCCCCATCCTTTCCTTTCCCTACGTCATTATCAACAATGACTGCCTGCATCTGTCTCAAGCACCCAAGTGGATTCTTACCACCGCCATATCATGACTGTGTCCCCTTAGTGTCAAAGCATATTTATTCCAAAAGCGACCATCGCTACTTCAATCCACCGGAACCTCAACCCGCTTATACCACAACCAATTTACAAATTAAGATATTATTATGGAAACCAGTGCCATTAACACTTTCTCGAATCTGTCTGTCTGTCTGTGTTTCTTTCTTTCTGCCTCCAAAGACTGCCTTTTCTCACTGAACCGTTGTTACAAGTTCTACAACTCTTTCTCTCAACACTTCTATTCAGACGAAATTAGAACCTCAAGATTAAACTGAAGATCCAGTCCATCTATCTATCTATCTATCTATCTATCTATCTATCTATCTATCTATCTATCTATCTCAGTCTGTTCATATCTATCTATCTATCTATCTATCTATCTATCTATCTATCTATCTATCTATCTAGCTATCTATCTATCTATCTATTTCAGTCTGTTCATATCTATCTATCTATCTATCTATCTATCTATCTATCTATCTATCTATCTATCTATCTATCTAAGACAGGCATGGGCAACCTGTCTCGACCAGTAGGGGGCATCCGATATGGCCGCACTACTAAAAAAATTCAAAGTAATTTTTCGTTGAAGGTGCCTCAACCATTTTCATCACAGAAGACCATACGCGTATTTTATGCGTGTGGCATGTATGAGAGTGTGTGAGTAAACAAGTGAGAACGAAAAGGAAACAAAACACCATTTTAATAAACATCATTTTCTTTTTGAAATTCGGCGTGCCATTTAGAAAGCTAAACGGCCCGCGCATAGCCCGCGTGTGACCTGCTGGCTACAGTTTCTCCATAACTGATTTAAGAACTTATTTAGTGACTGTCATAGCTGCAGCTTTAGTTCCAATGACGCCCCCACTTCCTGTTGTTGTCGGTCAGTTACAGCGATAGTTAAATACTGGTCGTTTATACATGGTGTTCCATAATGATAAGATACATTTTAAATGGAAGTATCTTGGTTTGGTTTGGTTTGGTTTATTTTGTTTTACGGCATATCAGCCTCAATAGGTTATTTAATGCTGACAAATTTTTTTATTGCTGATAATATTTGACTATTTGCCCATAGCTGGGACCCTAACAGGTGCTAACAACCCGGGTTAGGGTGGACCTGGGAACACCAGCAATTGATTCCATGCTCCTCAAAACCTCCTGATCAGAGGCATTGCTGTTGTACGTAGTTTATCGTCTTACCCAGAACGCGGATGTAGTTTAACGCCTTACCCAGGACGAGCAAGTGTCTTGGATTATAAAAATAACATGAAATACCAAATATATTTATTACATAGTTGATATATCAGAGTTCAACATATTATCTAAGATTTGAATATTACATCCCTGAAATGGTCACCACAACGAATAGAACAATGCCTGATCTCGCTCTCTCATTTCAAACACAGTTGGCACTGCCTGTCTAACGGAAGTCTTTAACGGCAGGCAGGATCACCTTTCGGCATGATACCTGTCGCTTTCATAAATTTTATCGGAATTTCCTTTGGGCTGCAACGATGGATCTTTGGCTGGTGAAGAATGCTTCCACGACGTATGCAATTTCTTTTGGAGTCCACGATATTATGAGGGTCCAAAATAGAGGGCAAAAGAGTTATGTGTTTATTATAATTGTATTTTTGCGTCCGTTTTAATTTTATTTTTTGTGTTCGTCGTAATTTTATTTTTTTGTCTTC
>OZ038490.1:12844392-12854392 GCA_964036315.1 Acanthosepion esculentum | reverse complement strand
AATTTTCGATCAGTTTTTTTTTAAACTGACAAGAAAATTTAGCTGGGAAAATATTACCCATTCCCATACAGTAGTTTTTTATATTTGTAAATATAAACATATGACTATTACAATAACATGTTTTCAAATGTGACGAATATTATAATAAAATAGTGAATAAAATGATGTCAGTGCTTGGATATTTTTTGTTAACGAGTTCTGAATAGGAAGATGACTGATTGATTTAAGGTCCGCTTTTTAGAAAAGTGATTTTTGTACAAAAAACAAACAAGGAAAAAAACAATCTTGCGAGTTCGTTCCGTGCAAAGTTAAATTGTGTCAGTTTAATACTTGTACAATAGACAATGCCACCAGAAATAATAATTCTTTCTTCAAATTTTATTTTCATATTATGCTAAATAATACTCCAGATCACGATCGTCATTTTTTAAATTAAATTCTATAAACTAAAAATTAATAAGAGGTCTAGATTATATTTGTAGTGAAGAAAACAAGATCTAGATTTAAAATTCAAATGCTAAGCACTGACACATTGATTTTGTTAGAAATTAAAAAGACTCGAATTTACAAACTTTGTTTAAAACACACGCAAAAGCGAATCCAAAACAAAACTCGTGAAATTTCACACCTTGATGCGAAATGTTTTTCGGCCAATAGAAAACTAGGAAACACTTAAAAACAAAATTCAAATAATCTTCAATTCTCAGAAACAAATTCTTTCACGGACCTTTTCGCGAGCCGACGGACAAATTTGTTCCTCGTCCAATGAAAAGGCCTGAATCATATCCGTGAGTGAATTACCAAATGCCTTTTTCAAGCTCCAAAAACAAAATAAAAGACGGGCAAGTTCGCTTGTCACCGGGGAGGAGGAGACGAGCGTATTAACACGTCCCTTGACAACGTCAAGCGAGCGTTATTATTATCTCTACCTTTCTCCATCACCTCTTTTATACTTAATAAACGAACGGAACATTTTAAGACTGAGCGATTACTTCAAAGGCATTCCTACCCTTTGATAACGCTCATACATACATACATACATACATACACACATACGTTCCTGCCTACGTACACATAAACTCATTCTTCCAAGGACTACTACGAACATTTTGACGACCTTGTATCAACCAAAATACATTAATTTTATTTGTAAAGACCTTAATTGATTTATATGTATATAAATTTGTTGTTTCACTTTACAATTTGATTTTCTTGTTTTATACCCACTCTTATGGTGGGCTATCTAACTAACGAGGCCAAATCAAGCTAACCTGTTTCCACACTGATACACTTCACTATAACTGATAACTCACCATGTATTCATTGTTATGTAAACTAATTCCCTCGTCACAGAAGCCCAAGCAAATAGGCTTATACGACGTAATTTTTTAAAGTGCAAAAAACAAAAATTCATATATATATATATATATATATATATATATATATATATATATATATATATATATATATTTATATATATATATATATATATATATATATTAGCAGCATGTCTTCATTCAAGCATGTTTGGTTGAATAATCTAGCCATATTATGTCTATTTTTATTTTAATCCTCTCAAATTCACGAATTAAATTGTTAGTGTTAGTACAGAACTGATTAAAAAAAATCTGTGATTATTCATATGTTTTTTTCTGTTTTCCTAAGTACTTTCAATCTCATCCAAGTTCATCTTCAGCGGTGAATTGCCACGACAAAGAATTAATGTATTTGACAGTCATGAATATTGTGCTTAATTCATGAACGCGTTCGGTTGTCTCAATTTCTTTTGCCGCTATGGAAGGGAGGTAACTTAATTTATGTAGTAAATTTTTTTTATTAACATTGTAAAAAATTGAAAAAAATATGTTACAATTGTAGTTTTTTAACAATTTTAGATATTTTAAACTTTATAATTAATTTTATTGTCGGCCGTAATTTTTTTTTGATAAGAAAGGGCTTCCAAAATTTGAAGTTTTTGTTTTTTATTTTCATGGTGGAGTGTACTTGTAGTATCGATTAATAATTCTCTAAATCGTGAATGTGGACAGGAATATTCCTTTAAATGTTGAGCGATCAAGCGAGAATTCGCCATATGAAGTGTAATTCTCATTGATAATGTCGTCGTCGTAATATATATATATATATATATATATATATATATATATATATAGTTTACGAAAAACTAGGTAATCCGTATGGGTAGACCCAAGGAGGATAAAATCCAGAGAGCTCAATGTAAATCAGAGCTAATAATTTAAATAAAAGCAGCCCACTTTAACGTTTCATATAATAAATTATTTCACCACAGCCCTTTTAAAGGATCGCGGATCATCAGATTTAAGTGAAATAATTTATTATATGTAACCTTAAAGTGGTCTGTTTTTATTTAAATTATATATATATATATATATATATATATATATATATATATATATATATATATATATAATTTAAATAAAAACAGACCACTTTAAGGTTCCATATAATATGGAACCTTAAAGTGGTCTGTTTTTATTTAAATTATATATATATATACACACACACACACGCACACACACACACACACACACACATATATATATATATATATATATATATATATATTACTTAAGCAATCCAAATTACAATTAAAATTACAGAATTTCAACTTTTTTTTACATTTTAAGAAATCAATTCGTACATAAGCCTATTTTGTTTTGGCATCCATAGGGTGGAGGGAGGGAAACTGAACCTCCTTTTTAACTTTTATAAAATTTAATTAAGAATAATATTTTATTTAGTATTCGTGGTTTATCTATAGTAATACGAAAAAGAAATTTGAGGAAATTATTATTTCTGGTCGCAGTGTTTAATGTGCAATTCTACCGGAAGTTGATAATTAAACACCCTGGAAATCGTCTGCTTTATTGTAGGGATGTCCCAGTTTTCGCTTAAAAAAGTCGCATAGCCTGATGAAAAAAGGTCTCAAACTTAATGTTATTAATAAGAGTAGAGACCAAAGTATTTTTTAATTATTTTTTGTAATTTTTTATTCATATTTAGCACGTTTAAATTTGTGGTTGAAAATCTTTTTTTTTTTTAGCTCAAAGATCTCCTATTGATATGTCTATAACTTTTTTTCTGCAAACAAGCAAACAACGACGTTGTTATTAATGATGAGGACTTGAGACTCTACACTAGTTTTGGATGGAATAGAAATCCATCATTACTCATTGATCAATTTCTTTATTTTACTACTAGGTTTTCTTGTATAATGAAATACGAGTGGACTTTATCGTACTAAATAAAAATAGGTTTTTAATTAAAAGCAGAAACCTTCCCAATAACAACGCAAACTTCACTATCGTTATCATATATCTTGTTTTTGTTTGTTGTTTTTTTCGTCAAGATTCTCAGTGACTTCCTCTTCCTTTCATTCGACCAAAGAGTCAAGTTTCTGCAGTGCGTCCTCCAGGAGACTGACGTCAGCTGTGTAAGAGAAAAAAAAAATAAGAATACAAAAAAAAAAAATGTATAAAAATTAAAGTTTTACTACTTTAAAAATGTTAGCCTTGAATAATAAATGTTTAATCGTCTAGGTTGTTTTGAGAGAATTGTATCTTTATGACGGTCAGACGGTTTGTGTAAAACATTCTTACACTTTTATATCTTTTTCGGCTCAAGTGGCATTTGTACAGCAGAGAATGTTGGACGATTTCCTCAAAGATGAAGAAGCGACTCGAGGCGACAGAGATGTAGTTCTACAGAAGGATGCTAAGGGTATCATATACCGAACGTGTGAGCAATGATGAGATCTTAGAGAGGATGCAAAGAAGGAGGAGGCTTATACTTAATATCAGGAAGAGGCAGCTGAAGTTTCTGGGACACATAATGAGGAAGGAGGGCCTGGAGAATCTGATACTCATAGGTCGAATAGAGGGAAAGAGAGACAAGGGAAAACAACGCATGACATACTTAGCAGGCTTAAGCAAGTGGATGACAGAACGTGGTCTGGTGGAGGAAGCAGAGTGGAGGAAGTTGTTGAGAGCTGCAAGAGATAGGAGGAGGTGGAGAGCCAAGATCGCCCACGTCCTGAAAGGACATGGCACATAAAAAGAAAAGAAAGAAGGTTCAAAACCGGCAAAATTGTGACGGATCCATTTCAAGTTTATGGAAAATTGTTTTCTTTTCGTATTTTGTGGCCAATGAGAGCCGTGGTCTCATGTCCCTGTGAAAACTTGGATGGAGTCTTCTGTGAGCCATTTTTTTTCCAAATAAATAGAGATAATGTTAGTGGTCGAAATGAAGAAAACTTTTTGACAGCAAGGGGACAAGGCAAATCAACATCAAGGAGCAGAATGCATTTAACATCAAGAAGAGTGCCTCAAGACGGCACCAGTTACCAGCCAGCTACAGAGAGCCTTGAAGTTTACAAGTGAAAATTCTCCTTACGTTGGACAACAAAGAACGAAAAGAAATCTAAGAAATTATCCCATGGACGAACAGTGAGAATTTAAAAGAGACTTTTAAAAAATTACTATATGTCCCGGAGATGGCCGTGGGGCAAGAAAAAGTAGGCGTTTTCGTTTTTATCTGAAAGGTGGTTGTACCTTTGTTTTTCTTCCTTCTTGAATGGTTTTCTCTTTTTGTCTCCGTTTTGCAGTACGACTTTCATAGCTGTCCCAGTCATTGGGTACAAAATGTTATGTACTGTTCAATACGGTTGTTATTTTCTAATTTCTGGGTCTCATGGGAGCAACAATACATTGTGTATGGTTTCAAAGTTCAAGATTATTATAAATTTAATATGCTATTGATGTACAAATTCAAAATATAGAGTGTTGGTAGGTGGGATATCGAAAAATAAACTAAGATGTGGAATATAAACTTAGTTAATATATGAGTCTGTTAAAAATTGAAAAAAAAAGATTATTCAAGCAGTCTAAGGGAGGCAACTTTACAATAAATATGGTAAGAAAGAGGAAGATAAAGAAAAAGAAGTAAAGTAGAAATAATTAAAATTAGGACAACAGAAAAAATAAAGGGGGGGGGGGAAATAAATTAGGTATAACGTAAAAAAAAAATAAATAAATAAAAATAAATATAAAGCAATTGGAGAAAGATAATATAAATAATGGACTAAGGAAAAAGTAGACAAAGTCGATGGTATTGTTTTTTAGTGCGGTTGTTTACAAAAAAACTTTGTCTCGTGGAAGTAACGATATATATTGTCAACAGATAGGATTATTATAATGCAAACTAAAAATAGCTGGTTAATACCAAATAAAAAGTGTGGATAGGCAAAACAGAATAGAAGGTAAGAAAATCTAAACGAAAATACAACAAAATAAAAAAGGGGCTTACGTTAGAATTGAACTCTGGGATGTTGTAAGGGACGTAACTTAATATAAAAGTAGAACAAATATATTTGAGGTAGGCCAGTGAGGTAATATAGCAGATGTTACGTTAATATATATATATATATATATATATATATATTAACGTAACATATGTATTAATAATGTTAAAAGTTTATATATATATATATATATATATATATATATATATATATATATATATATATATATATATATATCAAAGCGATAATTAAATCTTGTTACTTTTCCGAGTTTTATTACCACCAGCTGTTTATTGGTCAGCGGTCGCACAATCATCAAGCGTTTGAAAAGGGCACAATTCTGTAATTATCCGGCTATTATGTCGCCTATAATATATATTGCAAAACAAAGAGGATGGGGTAGAGATTGATGGAAAAGTAATCGTTGGCCAAAACAATTAATTAGCTTACCATTATATATATATATATATATATATATATATATATATATATATATATATATATAATGGTAAGCTAATTGTTACTAATGTTTTACCGTTATGTGGGAGGTCAACAGAACGTCTAGAAAACCGGAATACAAATGTTAAAAATTGAAAGGAAAGGGGGAAAAGCGATACAAAATTAAGGAGTGAGTGTAAAGTAAAAGAAACAAAACAATAAAAAACAACAAAAAACGACGAAAAGGACAAATAATCGCGTTATTCTACACATATGAGAAGACGGGCGCATGTGTGCACACGCGCCAACGCCCACATACAATATGAAAAAAAAGCATATATAAAAGAAAAATCGAGAAGTATAAGCAGTCAATTGCTGATACCCCCCTGACGAGTGGACAGAGTAATTCCTGGTGGGTCTGTCTACAAAACTCTGCAGTTGGGATGCTGAAGGTAACATCAATCAGGTAAGTGACAAACCTGTTATATATATATATATATATATATATATATATATATATATATATATATATATATATATATATATATATATATATATGTAAATAAAAAGAAAGAACAGTAAGATATATAATCCGGTGTTCTTATAGATATTTTTATTTTTACAAAATAGTGCTCAATGTAAATTTACAGAAAACAGTTAATTTATAATATATATATATATATATATATATATATATATATATATATGTGTGTGTGTATGTGTGTGTGTGTGTGTGTGTTTGTGTGTAAAATTGACTATGATCGATTTTATAGTATAATCAATATATACAACTCACATCGAATGGTTTTGCAAAGGGTACCCAATCGTTCTTTGTTATTGATCATTTCCATTGTCTGGGTGTAAGGATTGTATCGAACGGTAAATGGTCGACGGATGTTGCAGGCATAATCTCTGCAGAATTAGTAAAAAATACATTTCAAATAAAAAATTGCGTCAAAATAAAAATGTTGAAAACGACAGATAAGTTGCAATGGTTAAGTTTTTTTTTATATATAATTTCTCTTGTGTTCGTATATATATATTTTCTTTTCAGGACACGAATTACATAATAATTGTCCGATTGTTTTCCATGCGCTTTCGGCTATACTTTTATAAATGATGAATTAATGATGAATTTTATTTTATTTTTAACTGAATATATGGATTGTTTTACGCAGGTTTCTAGGTATGTTTTATTTCCCAAACACGGTCGGCACATTGTGGTCGTGTTCGGAGTTGATATTATTGAGTGTTTTTTTTTTTTTTTTTTTTATTTTATTAATACGGCTTCCATTATGTTTAACCCTTTTGTACATGAAGATGATGCTATTATATTTGTATTATCAACGAGTATGTTACGGATAGAGTTTGGTAGGTCTCCATGTGTATTTAAATGATACCTGTTTGAGCTATGGTCAGACAGATGAGATGTGAGTCTTCTTGTTGAACATGTTGTAGTATATTCAATATAATTATTTACAAATTTGGATTGTTCAGGAGACACAGCTGCTCAGGGGCCAATTCAAATATGTAAATAATTATTTTACGCAGATTTTGAGGAAAGTGTTGTTCGCCTGGGGCCCTTGTTGTGACTTGACAGATAAGATAATGCACCTGGTGTATTGAAAACTTACGCTGTATGACAAAACAACAATCAATGGAAAGATTAGAAATTGATAACTTTTTCTTCATTTGTTTTTGGCCTGCAGAAGGGTGGTTAGTTTAGAATGATTTAACAAGACAAACCCTCCTCTTAAAATTCATAAATAGAATAAAGAAATGATTGAAAAAGAAATAAAAATTCGATATTCGTGATGTGGGGATTCGATAGCGTCATGAAAAGGAATTGAAAAGATTATTTCTTGGATAGATAAGTTTTAATAGAAACGTCGAAAAAAACCCCACCTAGATCAGTACAGTAATGCAATCCCAGAATGACAACGAGGCATCATTTCTCTATGACTAGAAGTTTCACGCAAAGAAGCGATCCTCAGACGGTTTATTGAGCTTAATGGCCGTTTTATGTGAGTTATTCGTTTGAAAATAACATTAATTCCTTTATTATGATTTTTTTTGTTTATTTTATTCTTACCTTATTTTCTGTTTAGCATCTTGGAAGCTGTCTGCGACATAATAGACAGGTTGATAACTTGTGATTGGATAAGACTGTTGAGAAGTCTTGTCTGGGTCGAATGGGCGTATCTCTGGTTTGTCTGTGAGGCAATACTTCAAGGAGAGAGAAAAGAGTTTCAGTGATATTTAATATAAATTAAATTTGCATTTAAAAATTATGTTTTGGAATTTGAATAAAAATTAAATTCTGTCAAAGCTAAAATATTTTGTAGAAAGTATAAATATATTTAAACCAGAACAAAGAGAGTTATTTACATTTTTTGTTCTTAAAACGTAATTTGAAATCTTTTTCCTTAACTTCGTGACGATTTCATTAATTTCAGGCCACCTCGAAGATACGTCGCTGCTACCATAATTCCTCATTCGGTAATCCTTATTCTGCAACATACTCAAGTGGAACTCGTACATACAACCCACTCGTATTCGAGGATACCTGTCTACAAGAGCAGCTAGTCAGTCCCTACTGCAGACGCTCGCTCAGGAAAATTTGTGTTTGCTCAACGCCCTCAGAGCCCAACTGTGGTTTACACTGCAACTATGCTGAGCAGATCTTAGTTACAGTTTCTGGGAGAGAGCGTGTTATCTAGAGTGATCAACAATTTGAACAAGGCCACCACGCTCACGCATCGACCATGGTGAGATTCGAACCCGGGTCTCATGGTCAGAAAGCGAACGTTCTAACCGCTCGTTCCTTGTACCGCTTCAGTAAGTACCTAACCTCTCCTGCTTTAAGAAGGTCACGCATAAATGACCGAGTCAGATACGCGGCGAACATCAGGCTTCACTAATCCACTCCAGGCCTCTCTCGCCACCACTATCATGATCTCGGTCAACCGACCCGACAAACGCATCAACTCTAGGCCTTACCAACTCCACCTTCCTTCGCCTCGCCACACCTTGCCCACATAGAGACATTCCGTTGGTATCCGCTTTTCGGTAATGAAAAAAAAAAATTATATTTACAATTCTTGTCTTCTTTTTCTTTCGCCTGACTGGCGATACAGTTGTTTCATTTGTTCTCCTGTGCATTTATAACATCGAGAAAAAAAAAATGGAATGTTGAAGTCAAATTTCATATGTTTGGGTTTGTCCTCGATTTTTAAAAAAAGTTTTGGTGCCCTTTTTAGTATTGATTCGAATTCTAATTAACAAAAACAAAAAATGATTATCAACAACAGAAATATCATCAAAGCAACAAATTTACATAAAAAATAACAAAAAATGAAAAGGTTTACCTCCAGTTCCCCGAAAGAAGAGAGAAGACCCGCTCCATAAGCTTTCAGTTCATTCCCTTCTCGACACAAACCGAATTCTACTGTGAACCAATAGCACTGCAAAACAAATGCATTCAAATCAGATCTTAATACGAGAGACGCTCTGAAAGTAGTGCTTCCCATTTATTCCCACATAAGCGACAACAGATACATGAAACACAACGACTCTATAAATAACACTATTTTTTCCACATAGCCGCTACCCATCGAAGTAATGCGCCTACATATATGACGAAAATAAAAACAGGTATAGGAACACTTTTGCCTAGACCATTGATTATTACTCGATATGTGATTGTAAAACAAATGCCAAAATTCTTTTTTAAATAATAATAATAATCGATCGTTAAGGGGCAACTGGATTAAAGGCTGAAATGGAAGGCTTTATTTTTGCAGCGCAAGAACAGTCTTTTCACTATATTCTCTCAGGCAAATATCATAAATAATAGTGTGGATCCAAAATGCAGGTTTAGCATTCCGCTACCATTTTTTCATCAATGTCGATTTTCGTGCAAAAAGCGGATCACAGCTTCATACATGTTTTCTGAAAACCTAAACTTCTCATTGGACAATAAATATTAAAATTATCTCGTGTATCTTCACGTACATTCGTTCTCAATAAGCAAAACAAAACATATCAGGCTCCAGACTGAGTTTTGTAAGGCGCTTTCTGAGTGGTTAACAAATATAAAAAAAAAACAATTTACCTGCTCACCACTACGTCCGAATAACATCAACCTAGTTTTTGATCTAACGAAAGAACAATGCTTCTTGGAGCCTGTCACTTGATTAAAAAACATAAATTGAATGTACGAGC
>OZ038490.1:12779392-12839392 GCA_964036315.1 Acanthosepion esculentum | reverse complement strand
TAGTTTGCAACTTGTCATATTACTATAGGATCCATTTCTCGGCCATTGTGTTAATCATACTTACGGTTCTGGTGTATACATTGGCTTGGATGAATGCCTTATATACTGGGTGGAGTGGAAAACTCGGTATGCTAGCCCAGCAAGAAAATCTCGGGACGACAGGAGACCAGCGACAGGACGAAGGCGGAAACCGGTGCAGTCTGGAGCGATAGATGGATAGACAGACATATAGATAGATAGATAGATAGAGAGAGAGAGAGAGAGAGAGAGAGAGAGAGAGAGAGAGATAGAAAGAAAGAGAGAGAGAGAGAGATGAAAAGTAAAACTTATCTCTATCTTAATATCAAGTGGAAGATTGCAAAAATTACTGAAAAACCAAACTTCGCAAACCACTTTTGACACGTTCGCTCTTTCACATTACCTGCTTCCAGAGGGAGGGAGGGATGGAGAGAGAGAGAGAGAGAGAGAGAGAGAGAGAATTTAAATTATACTTATAAACTATAACTTTGGAAAATAAAAATGCCATTTTGAATTATAGTTTTGGAAAGATGAAATTTCACTGAAATATATTAAAATATTTTCAAGTTTCATTTGAAATCCAGAAAATACGAACTTTAAGCAAAATGATCACATTATATATATATATATATATATATATATATATATATATATATATATATATATATATACTTATATTAGTCAACAATACTGAAGAAATACATCAACTCCAAAAACAATTTCAAAATAATTTTATCCTTGACCCTAGAACACTAACAATGAATTAAAGTTAAACCACTACTAACCATGGGTATATCATACCCAATTTTGAAAATATCATCTAGGTCCCACCCTTTTACTGTTGAAATAGTTAAATTTAACTGTCACTTCTATTTCAGCAGTTTCTTTTCTCGCACTTCCTGCCTGTGGAACTCCTTCCCGATTACTTGCTACCCTGATAACTACAATCTTCAAAAATTTAAATGCAACGTTAACCGCCATCTTCTGTTGACTTGAACCCCGTTCATCTTTTGCCCTTTTCTCAACCTTTGCCCTATACCCAGTTTTTTCTCTTACTTTCCCTTTCTGTAATCTTCTGCGTATTAGTGGCACTCCCGCCTTGCTTGGGGTAAAAAAAAAGAAAAGTGTACGTATCGAAAGACGCATAGTCAAGAAGAGAAACTAGCGAATTTACTTACCCTGAAGAAATTGGGATACATCTTCGAGTTGGGGTATATTATCTTCTCGATAACCGCAATTGTCCATTAAAAGGGGGAAAACATGGCGAAATTGTTGACATGCATGCGTTGGATACAATTTTGTCAGCTCCCTGAAAATGGTTCTCCTAAAAAAAGAGAAAAGTAAAAATGTTTTAAAATGTTTACACTAAATAGTTTAAATATCTAGATTTTACCTAATAGTTTTAAATAATTTTTCTTTTTTTTTAATATTTAGACATTACAATAACTTAGTTACCTCCCTTGACTTTTGGACGTGTGACGACATGATAAAATTTAAAATTGTACAGTATATATTTTCACTTCACACGTAAAAAAAAGTAATTTTTTATGAAGACAAAGATTTTGTCTTAGAAAAATGATAACCACAACAATTTTAGAAAAAACAAGACCCTGGTGACGACATTGCGCGAATTTCGAAAGTACTCAGAATAAAATGAATATACATCAACATGGTAATTTTCTTTTTTCCTTTAATAAGGACACTAAGAAACTTGTCTGTAATTACGAGAGGATCCTAATAAGAATAAATAGACAAAACTTGACTAAATTGTTTAATGAGACATGTTTTAATCTATCTATCTATCTATCTATCTATCTATCTATCTATCTATCTATCTATCTATCTATCTATCTGTGTGTGTGTGTGCGCGCGCTTTAGATATAATTGTGTCCACTCTCTGAAAATGGTTCTCCTAAAAAAATAGAGAAAAGTAAAAATGTTTTAAAATGTGTGTGTGTGTGTGTGTGTGTGTGTGTGTGTGTGTGTGTGTGTGTGTGCGTGCGTGTGTGTATTTGTGCGCGTGCGCGTGTGTGCGTTCCTTTCTAAAACAAGATGGCTGGCTGGATATCACGAGACAATGAGCAAAAGACTGAAATGCTGTTAGGAATGGAAAAGCATAAAAAATTGCGATACACTAAATGTGTTTATAGAGAGATAAAGCAAAGGAAAGATGAATGAGCGGATACCATGGAAACATATTCCAACATTCCTCATCCCTTTTTCGCATACGAAAGTAATATATGCTCGCACCACATTTAGATTAATACATCCTTGACCAAACAAAGGTTGACTGGGATAAGGGAAATAATGAGAAGATAAACGCAACAGATGGAAGAAGAGCTGAAATAACGGATATCTATAACTCTATATCTCTGAGATGAAGTATCATGATTACTTGCATTATGTACATTATTCGGACTGTTATCCTCATCTTCATTGCCATATTCACAACGTTTCGGCCGTTGTACGCTCCGGCTTTCTACATGTGATTGTATCTCTGAGATGAGGTATCATGAGTAGTTACATTATTCACATTATTCGGATTATTATCCTCATCTTCATTGCCATATACACAACGTTTCGGCCGTTGTACGCTACGACCTTCTACCAGGTGATTGGATCTCTGAGATGAGGTATTATCACAACTTGCATTATTTACATTATTCGGACTGTTATCCTCATCTTCACTGCCATATTCACGACGTTTCAGGCTTTGTACGCTACGGCCTTCTTCAGGTGATTTGGTATCTGAGATGAGGTATTATGATTACTTGCATTATTTACATTATTTGGACTGTTACCCTCATCTTCATTGCCATATTCACAACGTTTCGGCCGTTGTGCGCTACGGCCTTCTTCACGTGATTTGAATTTCGAACCGAACCCTTTATTTCGTAGATTGTTCTAGTTTCACGTGCCATGCCACTTCTGGATATCTCAGATATTTTCCTTTAACTCAACTCTCCACGTTTTTGGTTCACCACTGCTGTAGCCTGGTATCAAACTCACAACTCTTTTGGTCTAGTCACTGGATGTAACCAACGCCTTTATATACTGGTCCATGTGTCAGTCTAACTCGGTCGACGAAATAAAGGCTTCGGTTCAAAATTCCAATCACTTGAAGAAGGCCGGAGCGTGAAACGGCTGAAACGTTGTGAATATAGTAATGAAGATGAGGGTAACAGTCTGAATAATGCGGATAATTTTTGTTGGCATCACTCATGAAATTTTCCACGAATCAAGTTAGTTAATATAATAGTCCTTTATTACAAAATTTAAAAGTAAAAAAATTTAAAAGCAAAAAATTGTGATATATTAAAATTCTTCATGAGGGAAATTTAGAAAAGAAAGAGAAAAGGAAAACGTGATGGAGAATATGTTTAAAATCTTAATTCATTTCCCGTATATGAAATTATTTCATGTTTGTATAGCTTTGAGATAAGAATATAGACGGTCAATGAAGATCGAAAGGGATAAGAATGAGAAAGAGAAGATACAGGTAAAAGACGAGAAAACATCATAAGAGATAAATGATTAATTAATAGATCCAACTCGTTGACATTAGAATCACAATTATATAATATGAGAATGAAGTAAGGTGGTTTGAGAAGGTGGTTAGAAATAGATATGGATATGAGGAAAAGGTTATCGATTGGAAATTGTGCAAACCATTGAACTCAAAATTGCAAACCAGCATCTGTCATAGAGAGAGAAAAATATTTTCTGTTACTTTGACATTTTAAAGAAGCATCCAATCCGCTCGAAAAGACATGGTACAGTGTAACCCGGATATAAGAGAGTTGTCGGGACCGGAGAAGAAGTCTCTTATATCCGGGTTTCTCTTATATCAGGGTTTGGTCTATTATATATACATTAACACAGGCTCTAATTTGGGACCAAATAAAATCTCTCTTATATCCGGATTTCTCTTATATCCGGGTCTCTTATATCCGGGTTACACTGTATATTCATGGCTGTTATGGGTCCTTACCTATAACTACAGAATGAACTCTTCCTAACATTATGTATACTACGCCTCTCAAGAGAGAGGGACGAATCGAGTCGAGCCGATAGTAGTTCAATCCAAACCAGACTGATACTCATACTGACACCTTCCACATCTTGTATTATTATTTCGTGTAATATATCTTCGTTATTTCTACTCTTGTGTTCGTGTTGTTCTTCCTTGGTCGTAACCTGGACCATAACAATGGCAAACTAGGTGAATAAAATTTGTCAGTTATTTGATTGTGTTACGTTGGTAGGTTTTACGATATATCAAAACTTGGGTCATCATAGTCGACATAAGTTTTTCATTGATTTTTTAAAAATATATTTGAATCTACATTAATTTATCTGTTTCGGGGATGAAAAAATATTTCTAGCTTAAGGCAAATATTTGTCTTTTCGGGCTATAGGTAAATATTGGTCGATAATAATTTGTAGGGGTGTTATTCTGAGTAAATAATTATAAACCCCCTAACATTTATATATACAAAAATAGTCGTAATAATGAGAAGCAGCAAGACGTGGAAACAACAAAACGAGTATTGTTTATTAATTGATTGTTATATAGTGTTGGAGACACGAGAGACAGTAATACTGATTAAAATCGTGAGTTTGGGATCAAATGTGGATCAAACATGGAATCCAATAGAATGATAAGATAAGGATTAAATAAAGTGTATACAGTTATTCTCATGTTTTTATAGATGTTTGTAATGAGTGTCCAGATAATTTAGTCGGAAAATACAAAAAATGTCTGTTTTTTTTTCTAAATTTTGTTGAGTGTTAAAAGATAAATGTTACTACTATAACTGGAAAAAGGAACCGAAATTTTGTTGACATACGTGTTGACGGCCTGTATGTGTTGTCTGATTGTCCAATAGCGAGAATGTCACGTGTTTGTGCGTAGTGGAGAAAAGTGAGGCTGATTCTCATTGATTTAGAAAGGGTGAATTAATGATAATTATAATTGTTGTAATTATTTTAGGATTATTTTTTGGCTATATAATTAATTTTTATTTATTTAGCATGGACACGACAAAGTGCCAGTATAATGATTTTATTATTTATGCATTTCTTTATCGACGCGACAGTATTTTTTATACTTATGTTTAAATGTAAAAAAAATCGTTTGTGAGTCCAGGTAAATAGTGGTATTTGCACTTGACCCTTTAGATAAAGATTGTTCATTTGTATTTGTCTATAAATATACAAAATTATCGTTTCTGGTTATAGGTAAATATTTTTTGTTTATACTTGTATCTATAGGTAAGTAGTTTGTCAGTATAGTTTAGCATTATAGGTAAGTATTGGACTTTTATATTTAAGTATTTTTGACTTCGTATCTAACCTCTTTTCTTGTAGTGAAAATTAGCTACGGAGTCAAAAAAACTCAAATGTAAATGTCCAATACTTACTTATAATAACGGAATTAGCTGGACATTCGTAAAAACAGATAAAAGAAAGAAACCAGGGAGAATACTTGCTGAATAAATCAAGTACGGGAGAATGAAGGAGGTTTGCTGCCACTTGATTCGTAGGTGGGGGGCTGCATTCGACTTCTGAGCTGAATGTTCAATATGCGGGATGTTCAGAAAGTCACTATATACTTACATTTTTATTAACACACATTTTTTCAATATAGAATCTGAACACAGGAGGAGAATTTGAATGGAAATTATTTAAAAAAAGTTATTAAAACCATACTGGAGTGAAATTGGAACTATAAAAAAAATCACCTGTATAGTATAATAATGAATAAAGAAAGTTTGAAATGCTTAAGAAGACGATTTATCGAAAGAATTAAGAATTTACTCTTACCAGGTTTCCGTCTCTGCTTCCGTATATTCCACTCGAGGAATGGGTTTACCACTGTATAAGAAAAGACGAAACAAACGAGGTTCATTAATACGTTCAGCACCCCCTCCTGCCCCTATGCGCACGCGCGCACACACACACACACACACACATGCACGCATACACACGCGCGTGCACGCACGCACACACACAGCAGACATACACAGACACACGCACGCTCACGTGCACACACCAGACATACACAGACAAATATCTATCTATCTATCTATCTATCTATCTATCTATCTATCTATCTATCTATCCCATTCTGTTTCTTTTCTATCTATCTATCTATCTATCTATCTATCTATCTATCTATCTATCTATCTATCCAATACTGTTTCTTTTCTATCTATCTATCTATCCAATTCTGTTTCTTTTCTTTTCTATCTATCTATCTATCTATCTATCTATCTATCTATCTATCTATCTATCTATTTATCTATCTATCTATCCAATTCTGTTTCTTTTATTTTCTATCTATCTATCTATCTATCTATCTATCTATCTATCTATATATCTATCTATCTATCTGGGCTATATCATGCCATTTAATTTTAAAAATATTTTTCAAACATCTCATGTGAAAATTATTTAACCTCCACTCCTGACCAGCATGCAAGTCTCACATTTCACTCTCGTAAAGGAGTGTCAAGAGGACGAATGTTTGGTAAATTAGAGGTTTTGGTTTTTATCCTAAGTTCATCTCTTTCCCATTCTCTTTTTCATAAGTTTCCTGGATGCGGCTGTGGACTTTGTGGATACTTCTTTGACAACTACAATCTTGGTCTCTTTACGTTTGTGGCCAACCAATATCCATCCTCCTAATACCCCCCGCCTTCATTACAATAATCTCACGCAATAACCGTCTACCTTGAGTGACCCCTGGGCCTTGTATTAAGTGAACTAACATTAAAAGAAAAGACAAATCAAGTGCTTGCAATGCAGTTGGAAAGCATGTTTTTGTGGGCATTTTGGTACGCAGCAACGGATATCTTTCCAAGACTTGGTGGAAAAGCACCCCAGGTCCTCATTCCGTTTGCGGCAACATATTTGCCTGATTCTGGCAATCAAGACAAAATCTAGGAATCGCCCGAATCCACAGGCAGACTCGCTGATCAGTAAAACGTTCCATGTTTTGTCAAAAATTAAGAAGAAGGGTCAAAGTAGTCATTGGATTTTATGTCAACATTTGTGATTTATTCTCTTCCTCTTCATGTGCTGTGTCCCTTCAAGACGTGGGCGACCATGGCTCTCCACTATTTCCTATCCTTTGTAGCTCTTAGTAAATTTTATCTTTTTTGCTTTCGCTCCTAATCCTTATTTCGTCAACTATTTACACAAACTCGTTAGGTAGTTTATGTATTACTTTATTATATCTCTATTGCCTTCAATATATCTTGTGAGTGTCAAATTTTCTAAGCCCGCTTTTCTTATGTGCCTTAAAAATATCAACTGTCTTTTTCTGATGTTTACTTTTGTTTCCATATTCTCTGAAACTTAGTCGTTGCTCACAGGTTCGGTCCATAAATTAAAATTTAATGGGGTCCAATTTAATGGGGTCCAATTTAATGGGGTTCAATTTAATGGGGTCCAATTTAATGGGGTCCAATTTATTGTGTTGAGTTAAAAGCATGTTGCTTACATTCAGTTGTTTTAACCGCAAATAATACATCCATAATACATATTTACCATTTGAACTTTTTTTATCTTCAAATGCGATGTTAGTTTTCACGAGGTGCGATCATTGATCAAACAATTCCCAGGTGTGTAGGGTATTGAAAAGGTCGAGAAACGCAGGTGTGAAGCATTAAAAAGTTAGCCACGCGTAAAAAATGGTTAGGAAAGGATATTAGAAGTTTGAGTAAGACGTCGAGGATTAAAAATATTGAGAAAGCCTGGGTTAGGGTATTAAAGAATTTTGGAAAGCTTGGCGCGGGGTATTAAAATGGTTGGGAAAACCTGGTAGGGTATTAAAAAATTTGAGAAAGAATGGCGAAGATTATTAAAAAGGTTGGGAAATCTCGATGTGGGACATTAAAAAGGTTGATAAAGTCTGGCTTAGGGTATTAAAAATGTTGGGAAAGACTGGTGTGTGACATTTAAAAGTTTGGGAAAACCCTGACGTAGAGCATTAAAAGGGTTGGTAAACCCAGGCGTAGAGTATTATAAGTTTGAGAATGCCTGATATAGTGTATAAAAAGGT
The DNA here is from genome assembly GCA_964036315.1 of Acanthosepion esculentum. NCBI lineage: Eukaryota > Metazoa > Mollusca > Cephalopoda > Sepiida > Sepiidae > Acanthosepion > Acanthosepion esculentum. The sequence continues at coordinate 12,831,306 of OZ038490.1, read as the reverse complement.
TAGGCAAGACCCTTGTAGGCCATTAAAATGTTTGGGAAACCCTGACGTAGGGCATCAAAAGGTTTGGAAAAACCTAGCTTAAGACATTAAAATGTTTGGAAACACAGTTGTGTGGCGTTAAAAAGTTTGGAAAAGCTTGGCGCAGTGTATAAAAAAGGTTGGGAAAGCCTGGCGTAGGGCATTAAAGGGGTTGGGAAAACCAGGTGTGGGTCATTAAAAAGTTAGGGAAACTCAATCGTTGGGCATTAAAAAGGTTAGGAAAGCCTGGCGTAGGGTATTAAAAATTTTGAGAACCCCAGTTGTAGGGCATTAAAAGGTTAGGAACCGCAGCTGCAGGTTGTTTTGGGAACCCATGGCATAAAATGAGTTCAATGTTCCCTTATCAATTAGCTAGGTTAAGATTCTCTTTGTGCCTATCGACGAGGAAAGGATGCGTGTGTGTATGCTACCCATTTTGGTCAGCACTTGAAAAAGTTCAAAGGTTAACTGGCTCTACATCGATTACTTACTGCCTGTAGTTATAGGCAATATCTGCAAATTCTTTCCTCCGGCTTCTATAAATTGGATCCTTGAATCCCTGAGTAAAAGAAACAAAAAGAATTAATGTTGTCATTTGTCAACTAAATTAAATAAGCTTTTTCATATATGCTTACTTTACTTAGAAAGAACATTAGGTGATCTATTTAGTTATTTATACCTAGATATAACTTTTCGGAAAATTTTTATTAGATACATAGCGCGGAACTTAAAAAGCAAATTATACCCGAAAATATACGCAAACAACGCCGGTAATGGCTGCTACGACACGAATTTAAAGTACTGTATATTTCCGCGTATAAAGTGACCTTTAAATAAGACGAGGTAAAAAATATAGCAAATTATCATGAATTTATCCTATACCTGTAATATAAGACGACTGATTATTGATTATATAAAAATGATGTTAATGGAAATGCTAGGAGGCACGGTGGAGTAATGGATAACGGCTTGGTTTGAGGAATCGGAGAGCCGAGTTCGAATTTCAGTCGAATCCATTACATTCACTTACGTGCTAATACCCTTAGGAAAGGTGTGAATCTTCTTCTCCCTCCAGCTATGGGTAAATAGCAGGACAGACAGGGTGGGTAGCAACTGGTCTAGGAGAAGGACAAGACTGAATTCAAACTCGGAGTGGAGCTCCGAAGGCGGATGGACGGCACTTTGTGCTACCTTCCGGCAACTCCTGCAGCCGCGTTGGTATTGGTTTATCCTCTACTTTGGACTCTGCTAGCAAAGCCGAGAGGGGGAACTAGACGTCTGGGCAGTTTGTTTCGGAACGGGCAGTTTAATCGAAAACGAGGCTGATTTATGCATGTGTATACATCCTGCCACAAAATCACGATACCATTTAATATTTACGAATAATTATTCTAAATTTCGTTTTCTCATTTATCCGTTCCCTGTTCACAGCGAATAAATTTGCCATCAATTAAAGCATAAAATCCTGGAAGCTGCCGACAGAAAATAACAGACTAACACATGCGTGATAATAACGGAATTTGCCTACGGTTGTACGCGAATAAACGCGAAGAACCCGGCGTCTGTAATGTTGACTTCTCACCTCGGCATATGCCATTTACGTCAATTTTTAAATTTAGTCTAAAAGAATCAAAGGACGTGTTAATACTCTCATCTCCTTCTCTCTGGTGACAGGCGAACTTGCCCGTCTTTTATTTTGTTTATGGGGCTTGAAAAGGTTATTTAGGAATTCACTCCCGGATATGATTCGGGCCTTTCCATTGGACGACGAACAAACTTCGCGTCGGCTCGCGAAAAGGTCCGTAAAATAATTTTGTTTCTGAGATTTGAAGATTATTTGTATTTTGTTTTTAAATGTTTCCTAGTTTTCTATTGGCCGAAAAACATTTCGCATCAAGGTGTGAAATTTCACGAGTTTTGTTTTGGATTCGCTTTTGCGTGTGTTTTAAACAAAGTTTGTAAATTCGAGTCTTTTTAATTTCTAACAAAATCAATGAGTCAGTGCTTAGCATTTGAATTTTTAAATCTAGGTCTTGTTTTGTTCACTACAAGAGAAACTATTCAATTAAATCAAAGGAATGATCGTTAGAATTAATCGCGCGTTGTCTCACGAAGAAAATCAGAGACCCTTAGAGATTTCAAATTGTCTGCCCAAAACTAATAGCGTTTTTGAGTGCCGACGTACGCAGACGGCACTCTGTTGAAGCCTAACTCAGAAAGAAAGGTAGTAAAAGAAAGCAAGACGAAAGGACGAACCGTTAATTACAAGAAGACATGTGTAAGCAATAAAAAATCATTCAGGCATGGAAATATAACCATCAGTGTAGTAACAGACGACAGAAAGCGTAAAATAGAAATTTGAACGCACATAGGAAGGGCAAAAGATGTCTTTCAGAAACTAAGCAAAGTATTAACATGTAGGAAAATATCCTTAGAAACAAAGAAAAAAGTGCTGAACTGCTATGTAATATCTAATCTCCTGTATGGCAGTGCATGCTGGACAATCTCCTCGCAGATGAAGAAAAGACTTGAAGCGACAGAGATGTGGCTCTACTGATGAATGCTGAGAATACCATGGATAGAACGTGTGACTAGTGAGGAAGTTTTAAGGAAGATAGGAACTATAAGGAAACTGTTACAGATAGAAAGAGATAACTGTAATTTCAGGAATACTTTACGAAGAAAGAAGACTCAGAGAATCTAACACACGCAGGATATAAATTAAATTTTGTCCCGAAGGTTTATATTAGTTAAAAGTAGAACTCCTTGAAGAATTTAAATCATCAATTTCCTTTTGTAAAACAGGACCGCCAGTTGCCGAAATCTGATCTGAATCATAAAATAAAAATGCAATAAAATAAGACATTATTTAATTATAAAAGCTGTTAATTACTTATATGAATAAGATATATTATGGACACTATTGTTTTAAAAACAAAAGTTTTCAATGAATAATGAATTTTTACAAGAATTATTTTCATTTTTATAAAATTTTAAATTATAAAATTTTTAATGCTTTAAATCTTTTAAAATTCTGTCTTAATTTGACCCGGATAAGTGATATTGTTTTCAATTAAAAACTATATTCACTAATAAATAGAAAAGAATATTACAATTTAGCGACCCTCAATATTTAAAAGAGAATTTTGAGTTTTTTTTGTATATGTATAAATGTGCCGACTTTTGTAAATACGGACGTCCATATACGACATTATCATTAAATAAAGCCGAAGTACCTAAAATTCAACATAACATTAGATTACGGAGAATATTTTCAAATTACTGGGTAGTTCAAAATTATGTAAAAAAAGGCGCTCACGTTATATTCTCCAAGTAATTTTTACATCGATATCCACCGTAATAAAAAACAGATAAACTTCCGTCTGTCAATCAATCTGTCAACCTGACAACATCGTAAACAAACTGTGTTAAAAAGTGAATTTATAGATCTTAAACTTAAAGTAAGTAATATTTCTTTCAAATCAGATTAATGAAACCTTAAAACAGCTAATATTCCACAAAATAAAGTTTCCAAAAAGTATATTTTTAAAAGATTTTTTAATAAAGTGAATTACATCGTGATGACTAAAATGGCGCTAAAATCAGCGATTTTAGCAATTTCAAAGTAAAATCTCATTCCAGTTAATTTAAATTAGATTTGAAATAAAGCAAAGTATTTTGCTTATTCGAAATATTAATTTTAATTTGCTTGAATTTATTATGAAGAAGACTCCCGTTTTAAAAGAATAAATTGTCGATATTTTTTGATTCTGACAAGTGTTGTGGCTGGAAGAAGGACTAAGGAATGAATGTTATAAAAATTATTTTTAAACAAGTTCCGCTATTTTTTCACTAGCAGAGCAGTTACCTTAAGTAGTGCCAAATACTTAACATCAGGAAGAGGCAGCTGAAATTTCTGGGACACGTAATGAAAAAGGAAGGATTGGAAAATCTGATACTCACAGGTCGGAGAAAGGGAAAGAGGGCCAAGGAAAAGCAACATGTGACATACTTAACAGTAACAGTCTTTTAAGCAAGTGAATGGCAGGACAGGGTCTGGGAGAAATAACAAAAAGACAAAAAACTTATTGAGAGCTACAAGGGACATGAGGAAGTGGAGAGCCATGATTGCCTACGTACACTGTTCATAAAAGAAGAAGGACAACGAGTAGAATTTAAAAAGTAGTAAGGAGCAGGGTTCTTTTAAAAAGGAAAACAAAAGCCGTCATAATTGACGTTTAAAAAATTGCAAGTATTGTGCTGGCAAAAGTTAGTGGAACACACGCCAGCCAGTTTGGGGACGAAGGCCGGTTCTTAAAGTGACAACACCCGGTCCCGTCATATTGGAGCCGGGTCATTACAAATACAGCTCACCGCTGTCTTCATGCTTGTTTTCCCTAGCCGCAGCCTTCTCCTGAGCGTTGGGTATAGGGGACGGGGGAGAAAGACGTAGTTAGTTTGTTGATGGTAGCAAGGGCAGTTGGTAGAGAATGAATGAAAGAAAGACAGAATTAAAGATAGAGAAAAAAAAGGTGGGGTAGTCGAAGCTGTGACCGTATTTGTGTGGGTTAATTGAGAAAGAAAAAAAGAAAAGGCCCCCCCCCCGCCAAAAAAATAAATAAATAAAAATAAAAATAAAATAAATAAGAAATAAAATAAAATAAAAATAGAAATAAAATGAATAACTAAATAAACAAGAAACAAAAGAAAGAGAAATTCGGCCAGTCTTTGATTAAAAAAAAGGAGAGAGCTATAAATTAGGTAGTAATAAAGGCTGGAACCAGCACGTCCAGTCAGTCAGTCGCGTTTGTTTTATTCCTCCGGCCACTAGCGGTCAGTAATTATCTGGTGTCGCTAATGATGGTTGATTTTTTCCCCCAAGTACATTTATCCACGGATAGTCTTTTGTACCCTCTCCCACTACCCGTACCTTTTCAGTCTCCTGTCTCCGCATTATCTCGCAATCTCTATAACAAAGCCAGAAAGATTTAACTGACCATTTACTGGATGAATTATCAAACAATAATTGTCACTCGGATTCTCGTCATTACGTTAATTTCCACCCAATCACCAGTTTCGGTTATATGGGTATTTCACCTTCAGCCCATGTTTTACATAATCCTTTGTGGCATATAGGACTCAACTCTGTGGAATTAGTAAATACTAAACATTTCAAATATATCAGTGTATAGATCTGTTTATATAACAAATTTAGTATTCTGTTTATTTGGACTAATGTCCTCATCTTTGTCGCCATACTTATTACAACGTTTCGGCTGTTGTACGCTCCGGCCTTCTTCAGGTGGTTGGAATGTCGAACTTTATTTCGCTCACTGGGGTAGACTGTTCTAGTTCCACGTTCCATGTTTATATGGATGCCACTTATCAGTTATCTCCTGTTAATTCTCCTCTCCAAGTTCTCCACAGCCATAACCGGGTATTGAACTCACGCCCTTATCCACCGTGCCATGTGTCCTTGAGGACACATGGCACAACGGATAAAGGCGTTGGTTAGATCCAGTGACAGGACCCAAAGAGTTAGAGAGGGAAAAGGTTAGAAAGGAAACCTCCATGGACATTGGAAAGAGCGATAACAGCTACTGGACTTGAGAAAACTGTTTTCCTAAAAAGGTGTTTTAAGAGAGAGATTTTATAAATTTCAACCGATTGAGAAAATAATGACCTAATCAAGATGTTGACATTCCACACTAATCCAAATAAAAGGTTAGGAAGGAAACCTTCATCAATTTTGGAAAGAGCGATAACAGCTACTGGACTTGAGAAAACTGTTTTCCTAAAAAGGTGTTTTAAGAGAGAGATTTTATAAATTTCAACCGAAAGAGAAAATAATGACAGAATCAAGATGTTGACATTCCACACTACTTCAAACAAAAGGTTAGGAAGGAAACGTCCATGCATACTGGAAAGAGCGATAACAGCTACTGGACATGAGAAACCTGTTTTCCAAAAAAAAAAAAATGTTTTTAAGAGAAAGATTTTATAAATTTCGACCGAAAGGGAAAATAATGAAATAATCAAGATGTTGACATTCCACACTACTTCAAACGAAAGGTTAGGAAGGAAACTTCCAACAATATTAGAAAGAGCGATAACAGCTACCGAACTGGAGAAGATTCAGCAATATTATTTGTACTGATCTAGCCTCTCGAATTTAGTCCCTTTCCGACCGCCGTAAGGTTGCCTCCCTGTGCCTTTTCTATAAATACTTTTATGCTAATTGTTCGGGTGAGCTCTTCGCTGTAGCACTCTATGATTTTAAGCGCAGTACTAGATTGGCGACGAGGTCTCATCAATTTAGAATTGAGTCGGCTAGATGTAATCGAATGTTCTATGGTAACAGGTTCTTTTCTCGAACTTCTCGCTTGTGGAACTCCCTTCCGGCTTTATGCTTTTCAGCCCACTTTGTCCTTCAAAAATGTAAATGCAATGTCAGTCGCTATCTACTGTTCTTCTGATTACTCTTCTTTTGTTCTCTATCCTTAGTAATGTTTCTGTTTCTAATTCTTCAACACTCAGTAATCTCCTGTTTCTTAGTGGCTTTACTGCCTTGCTTGGGGTGAAATCGATTTAAAAAGACAAAATCAGCAGGCCCCAACAAAGCGTTTATTCGGAGTGATACTTTTAGTGTGCAAATAATGTTAAGACTTCAGTTGAAGCTAAGAATCAGCTTATACAAAACGTTTTTAGTTGCTTAAGTCGGCTATTATGAAGTTGGTGTTTGAAGTCAGATTTCATAATGGACCTCTAGCTGTCAACGTATTAAATTCATTTGGACTTATTTATATAAATTCTGTTTTTGGCTCTTTCAACTAATCTCTAGTAATATGAAATATCAGACGACAACAATGCTTATTATGAATACAGCAGGTTTTCTAATTTACAACCAAATTTTGATAAGGCAGATATAAATTCTTTTTATACAAACAATTTTAAAAAGAAAAAAAAAAAGCACTGACACTCTGGACTTATGAATATATGTTCCCTGGCAGGTGTATAAATAGCGGTGCCAGGCTACTGACTTCAGTTATTACTGAGTGACTATTGAGTGGAACTATCCAGTCGAATTAGTGTGAATTATTGTGCTTTAATGATTTAGGTTTTGATTTAGGATTTACCGGACGTTAAGGTATTCACTGAAATGGTTAATTATCTTTGGTTGACTTTTACAAGATCAGCATCTACAGTGAGTTTATTAGCAGTGATACTTTTAGTGTGAAAACAATGTTAAGACTTCGGTTGAAGCTAGAAATTAGATATGTATATATATTCCCTAAATTGACTATTATAAATTTGAAGCTTAAAGTCAAATTTCGTAATCGACCTCTGAAAATCAACGTCTTAAATAAATAAAATCCTATTTCAGGTGCCCATTGTTCCGACTGACGGGATATTTGTTCATTATTGGAACATTTTGTTTCTGTCTATATTTCTGAGATGAGGCGGGAAGCCACTAGCACGCAAGAGGTTACAGAAGATTTGGAGCGAGAGCAGATAGGAGTGATAGAGGAAAGGACGAGGAGAAGGATGTGGATAGATCAAGGCAACTGGAGATGTCGATTGACATTACATTTGAATAGTTGGAGATTATAGCTACCTGGGAAACAGGAATAGGGAAGGGAGTTCCACAGGTGAGAGGTGCGAGATATGAAGCTATTGGAGTAGAAGAGACGGCTACATTTAACAGTTTCAACAGTGACAATGTGAGAGCGGGATGCCAGCCTCGTAGGACGCTTGAATTCATGAAGTCTGGGAACCAGCGAAAGCAGCTCATCGGAGCAATTACCATGAAAGTACTTGTAAAACAGCCAGAGAGAGGCGACGGCGCGTCTGTGAGAGAGCGACTGTAGACGAGATGCCAGATATAGGCTAATTACATTGCATATCCGTCTCTGGATCTCATCAAGAACTCCAGACCATATATAGGGGCTCCAGACCATATATGGCAGCAATGGCGAATGGTTGATTTATAGATTTGAAGGATCGATTCCGGGGAGAAAAATTTCCTGGCGCGGCACAGGGAGCCAACTTTCCTTGCGGTGGATGATGCAATTGACTCAATTTATTTGTTACATCTCAGGTCAGCAGTCAACGTGAGACCGAGCAGCTGCAGAGAGGTGCTCTCGAGAAGTTGAGCATCAGACATTCTAATGGGGGGGGGGTGACAGGGAGGGATCTCTGTGGTGATTAATAGAGAGCAGTTTTGTTTTTGAGGCGTTAAAGTTAACCAGCCAATTCCTGCCACAATTGGAGGTCCTTTTCGAGACGAACGGCCAGGTTAGTTTTGTCAGCGACACTAGATTTGGAGGCAGGAGTCAGTTGTAGTGTCGTCCGCGTAGATGACAACTTGGGAATCTATGTATTATTACTTACATTATTCAGACTGTTATCCACATCTTCATTGCCATATTCACAACGTTTCGGCCATTGTACACTGCGGCCTTTTCAGGTGATAGGAATTTCGGACCGAGCCCTTTATTTCGTCCACCGGGGTAGATTGTTCTAGTTCTACGTGCCATGCCTTTTCCGGATGTCTCAGTTATTTCCCTTTAACTCAACTCTCTAAGTTTTGGTATTGAACTCACAACTCTTTGGGTCTAGTCTAACCAACGTCTTTATGTGTTCTTGAGGATATCTGTGTATGAATTTTTGGGACTTATAAATCTAATGTCTCAGGAACCGTTTTTTTTTACCAGTGCTCATATTGCAATTTTTTCTGTTATTATTATAGCAATTTTTACCAGAGATTATATTGCAATATAAGTAGTTATTTTGCTTGTTTGATTAATTGATTCGTTTTCTACGAAAGCCAGTTATTTAAAGCCAGAAAATATTTTAAATTGTAAGAATGATTTTTTAGATAATAATTGTTTTACTGATGCAAGTCTTACTAATTAATTAATCCATAGATGGGGGAGAGGACGTGGATTCATACCTTTCCCAAGGGTATCTGCGCGTAAGTGAATATAACGAACTCAACTCGAATTGGATCTCCGATTAACAATTACAACAAGCCATTATTCATTATCCACCGAAGCTTACAGCAGCTGGTATTCCCAAGGGGTCTCCTATCAAGGTAGACTCGACAATGCTTAACTTAGCTGATAGTACGGGAAGCGGTGTTTCAATGTGATATGGCCGCAAGCCTGGACATTTTCTCTCTGGGATGTCAAATATGCTGTATATTATTTCACGGCCTGGTCCAGAGATTGAAATCCCACTCACTAGATGACAGTGACACAGGGACGAAATAATGGGTTCGATTCGAAATTCCAATCACCTGGAGAAGGCCAGAGCGTACAACGGCCGAAACGTTGTGAATATGGCAATGAAGATAAAAGTAGTCATAATGTAAATAATTTAAGTAGTTAGCCATCGCCTAAATCCACTGCACAACCTCGAAGGACATCAATGGTGTATTTTTGGAGCCTTTGTATTCATTGTCAGATGATTTCGGTATTTGGTTATCATGGCAGGTTTGAAACGCTTTTCTATATTTTGCTTTTCATTTTTGCGATGAGGGGTGGTTAATATTCTTTAATTCAATCGAGTCGTAGTTCTCAACGTGTAAAGCATCGATAATAATCAAATTTAGGACAAGAGTATGAATAAATTAAAGTAAGGGTCTGTAATGTTATCGGTCCTGACCTGGCATCTCGACTTCAGCTACTTTATATCACCACCGTGACGTGGCTTTCCCTGCCTTTCCTATTAATATTTTCATGGCAATTGTTTCTTTTTTTTTTCAATTCACCTCAAGCAAGGTGATAATGCCATTAAGATGAAAAGAAAAAAATTAGAAAAACTCCTAAATAGGAAACAAGGGATACATCTCTACCCCAGTTCAAAAAACCGGGGAGGGGTGTGAAGCGGGCGATAGGTGAACCTATCTATTCCTATTATTGCTTTTTTTTCAATTCACCCCAAGCAAGGCGATAATGCCATTAAAATTCAACGGGCTACTAGGAGTGAAAGAGAATGAAGAAGGCTTCAGAAAGAAGTGAAAAATCAATCCAAAACAGGAAACAAGGGATAAATATCTACCCCAGTTCAAAATACCGGGGAGGTGTGTGAACCGGGCGAATATATTTACTCCTATTATTAATAATATTGTTGTTGCTGTTCTGATGATCTTTCCTCCTTGGTGCCTTGGCCGCATGAATTTAAGCGTGTTACTAGATTGGCAATTAGGTCTCACCGTTTTAATGTTGAACTACCGATATACAACTGTATGTTCTACTTTAATAGTTCATTTTCTAGCCTGTGGAACTCCCTTCCGGTTTCTTGCTTCCCTGACACCTATAATCTTAAAATATTTAAGTACAATGTCAATTACCAGTGACGTTGATTAATATTTAAAAGAAATTGGGCTGCTACTAATCGTAGGATAATTTTGATTCGCATATAAATATCACATTTAAAAACAAAATTCAAATAATCTTCATCTCTCAGAAACATTCTTTTACGAACCTTTTCACGAGCCGACGCGAAGTTTGTTCGACGGCCAATGGAAAGACCCGAATCATATCCGGGAGAGAATTTCCAAATGACCTTATCAAGCCCCAAAAACAAAATAAAAGACGGGCAAGTTCACCTGTCATCAGAGAGAAGGAGACGAGCGTATTAACATGTCCCTTGACAAACGTCAAGCGATCGTTATTATTATCTCTACCTTTCTCCCTCACCTCGTTTATACTTGATAAACGAACGGAACATTTTAAGACTGAGCGATTATTTCAAAGACATTCCTACCTATGATAACGCTCATACATACATCTACACAACGTTCCTGCCTACGTACATATAAACTCATACTTGCAAGGACTACTACGAACATTTTGACGACCTTGTATCAACCAAAATACATTAATTTTATGTGTAGAGACCTTAATTGATTTATATGTATATAAATTTGTTGTTTCACTTTACAATTTGATTTTCTTGTTTTATATCCCTCTTATGGTGGGCTATCTAACTAACAAGGCCAAATCAAACCAATTTGTTTCAACACTCATACCTGTATACTATAACTGATAACCCACTATAAACGTTTGTTTCGATTCAGATTAATTAAACTTGAAATCAGTCATTTTTACTCACATATCGTTTCAGAAAAGTATATTTTAATTTTGAAAGAATTTTTAATAAAGAGAATTATGTTGTGTTGGCAGATTTGTCAATATGGACGATTTTATAGATTTTACTGAGAAAAAATGGATTCAAACCAATTCAAATTCGGATTAAATGCGCCAAAGTATTTTGTTTATTGGGAATATTAAATTTATTATATTAGCTTAGAATTAAAGCGTCAAGAAAGATTTTTAATTTTTAAAAGATGCATTTTATTTTTTTAAAGCTTAGATATTGCCTGTTTTTTGGAGTTACCTACCTAAATGTTTTTTTAATATTGAAGTAAATAACGAATCGACGTTTACACGAGTATCTACGGAATTATCTAATAACGATGCGCACGTGCGCGCACACACACACACACAATCACACACACACACACACACACACACACACACACACAAATGTATATATATTAATTAAGACGTTAAAGTTACATACAGGATGATCTGCGTCCAGTTCTGCTCCATATGTCAAAATCGAATTGGCAAATTTGTCAAGATCTGCAATTTTGCGCGGGAACCATGGGACTGAAATAAAAGAGTAAAATAATGTCATTTATTTGTTGTAAAAGTGGATATGGCTTTTTATCTTCCAATCCAAAGTCTAGATTAAGTATGAATAACTTTTTTTTTTTGAGCAGAAGGCCGTATCATATACGCCTTCACCATAAGGCGGGTGGCACTACTAAAAAGATAAGGTAATGTTTCGTTGACGGTTCGGTACCACAGAAGACCATAAGCGTAAGCATCTGCCTTAGAAATGGGGAAAAGTTGAATTTTTTTTTGAGAAAATATTTTCTCTAACAAACATTGGAAGACTTCGTCTAATACTATCATTGAAGGCAGTTTGATTACACATGCAACTGTGTGTGATCTGTTTTTAATTTTTTCATTTGAAAACAGAAAAATCCTTTTTTAAATAAAAAAATCTCCCCATAGAAAAAAAATACTGTGAACATTTCTTGTTTCTAAAACAAAAGATGTTTACACGTATGATCCGCTTTAGTAAAATTCGCCATGGCTTAAAATGATAAAAACGTTACCTTCAAGGAAAGTTTACATAATATCAAGAAACATTGGACTTAAACATTGTTTCTGTGTATGCTTATGTACAAGAGTATGTGAGTGAACAAGTGAGAACGAAACGAAGCAGACGAAATTTTAATAAACAATAGTTTCTTGATGAAATTATGCGGGCCATTCAGAAAGCCAAACGGGTCACATGAAACCCGAGGGCCACAGTTTGACCACGACTGGTCTAGATATTGTACAATGCCTACGATTATTGATGTTCTGGAAGTTCTTTGATATTACCGCAAGTTCTATGCTGGCAGTTTCTTCTCTCGCTCTTCTCGCTCGTGGAACTCTCTTTTGGTTTATTGCTTTCCAGTAAAATTTGATCCTCAAAAATTTAAATGCAATGTCAATCGTTATCTTCGGACTTCTTAATTTCTCGTCATTTACTATTCTCTCTCCTTAATAATGTTTTTCTTTTTCTCACATTCTTTCACACTCTGTAATCCCATGTGACTTAGTGGCTTCATTGCCTTGATTGGGGTGAAATGATAAAACAAAAATACAAGATTTCGGATTACCAAATTGATCACAGTTTTGATTCTAAGAAATTTAAAAAAAGGGTTAATTATCCAAATCAGAAAATCCATTGCAAATAATTTTACTACAGAAATCCATCAAACGTTTTTCCTACAGAAATTCATTGCAACTAATTTCATTATAAAAATTCATTGTAAATGATTTTACTATAGAAATGCAATTCAAATGATTTACTATAGAAATCAATTGTAAATGATTTTAATATAAAAATATAACGTGGATGTTTTTTATTGACATACATTGAAAATGAGTTTACTGTTTGATGCAATTTTTTTATCGATTCACCCAAAGCAAGGCGATAATGTCACTAAGACGCAAGGGGGCTATTGGGACAATGAGAAGGCTTTAGGAGGAACAGGAAACACAATCGTAATCAGGAAACAATGGATAAACCTCTACTCTTGTTAAAAAAAAACAGGAAGGTGTGTGAACCGGCCGATAGGCGAACCTATCTACTTTTATTAAAGGAGCACACATCAACCAGCCTTTAAACATTTACCGTTCTCTTCAAATGAAATAGAAGAAAAAAGAAGATAGTCATGAGTTCATGGTATATAAATAAAACTTTTACTATATACTACCCACTCTATTAGGCTATTTTTTATGTAGTCGCTATTGGAGATTGGTTCACATATCACATAAATGTTTCTAACTTATAAATTAAAAAAAAAGTTTTAATTACCCAATTCAGGGATCATTGGTATTTTACAAAACCTCCCAAAGCCTAGATGTGTTTATTTATGTAAATTCTGATATCACAGGTAGGATTTTTTTTCTGTCCTAATCCGTCAGCTCCTGGAGACAATGTAATATTAGAGTGGCTAGCTAGTCCTTATTGCAACTACAAAATTTTATTTGTTCAATACCGACAATAGCATAACAGGGTTTTATGCAGCAACTGTGGCTCCTGGGAGAGGGCACATAATCCCGGCCTGATCAGTAGTTGGACAAAGTCAGTACATTCAACACGGCCAATCACGATGACTTGTGATTTGGTACAAGCACTGACTTCATGTACAACATAGAAAATGCAATAAGCAAATATACAATAAAAAAGTTATAGCAAAGATAATTTTATGATAAAAATGTACTGTAAATGATTTCACTATAGTAATACATTGTAAATGATTTTACTATAGAATTGTATTGTAAATGATTTAACTGTAATAATGCATTGTAAATGATTTTACTGCAGGAATGCATTGTAAATGATTTTATTATAGGATTGCATTATAAATAGTTTTATTATAGATATGCATTCTAAATGATTTTACTATAGAATTGTATGTAAATAGTTTTACTATATATATGCATTGTAAATGATTTTACTATAGATATTGTAAATGATTTTATTATAGAAATTAATTGTAAATGATTTTACTATAGAAATTAATTGTAAATGATTTTTATTGCAAATGATTTTACTATAGCAATGCAATGTAAATTATTTTACTATAGTAATGCATTGTAAATACTTTTACTATAGATATGCATTGTAAATGATTTTACTAGAGTAATGCATTGTAAATGATTTTATTATAGTAATCCATTGTATATATTTTACTATAGAATTGCATTGTAAATGATTTAACTATAATAATGCATTGTAAATTATTTTACTAATGGCGCACTTCAAGGAGGAGAGACGAGGAGCGTTCGAGGGGAGGCGGCGCCAGCCTCCTCTGCAACCTGCCAATTCCGCATGGAAATGGATGTTGTCTATGCCCGAAAACTTGTTCGCTGAGAAGGCTTTAGGAGGAACCGGAAACCCAATCGTAATCAGGAAACAAGGGATAAACCCCTACTCTTGTTCAAAAGCCACTAAGACACAAGGGGTTATTGAGTATGAATGAATAAGACCACATTCTAAACATATCTACCAATAGAAGACAATGATTTTGCTTTCCCTCCCGAGGCCAATATATTGATGCTGAGGGGAGTTATGCCGATGACATACACACTTGTGCAAATTAATTGAAACAAAACGAATAATTCCGTTATTATTTACTTTTTTCGCATTTTTCCAGTGAAGCATGACCCAGTGCACATTTTAGTACTTCGTATGTCCATTCCACGAAGTCGTTCCTTGCAGATTAACCACAGATTCTCGATTGGATTTAAATCAGGAGTTTCCGCGACACTCTATAGTAATTTAATTTGCTCACTGGTAAGGCTTGCCAGTGTGTTCGTGCAGCGTTACAATTTTCGTACGCTTCCTTGGAGATACGTCCATCGCAGACAATGGCCGTAGGACAACTAATTGACAGTCGAGACAATAGTGTCTGGACGTAATGAAAATCTGATGCAATCATGGATGACGCAATATTTTTCAAAGCCAAACAAATTTCATCAGATACCCCAAAAATAGATTCATATTACTGCACATCACTGAAAATGACCTAATCTGAGGCAAAAAAATAGAAATCGATTACACCCTGTCACTCGACTGGGTCTAAAACTGACTGTATGGTGAAAGAAAGGAAACTGAAGCGGTTCTTCAAATTAATTTGAACAAGGGTGTAGGTATTCATAGGTTGCTAAAAGAATGATCTTGAACGGATCAATATCTTGGCAAACATCGTGCCCGTAAAAAAAAAAAAAAAAGAGTCCAAAGGACGGTTTTCCGTTGACAACGTTATTATTTTAACTACCTTCACTTTTCGGCAATGTTTATTGTTTTAAAAAGCAATCATTAGAACTGTAATAAAACACAAACATATGAAAATTACTACACACTGCTCGGTCAATGAATGCCAAATGTTTCCTTATAAGGAAACTGTTAAAATTACCACAATGATTCTATCATTCTTCTTCAATGTACCGTCTCCAGTCAAGATGTTAGCGATCATGACTCTCCAAAATTTCTTGTCTTTTGTAGCTCTTAGCAAAGTTTGTCTTTTTGTTACCGGATTTATTCAACCTATACAATGTTTATGGTAGTATCAAGTTGAAACACTGGTTTCAGTACAATCCCTAAAGTTAAGCAACGTCATGCCTGGTCAGATGTTAGCGATCATGACTCTCCAAAATCTCTTGTCTTTTGTAGCTCTTAGCAAAGTTTGTCTTTTTGTTACCGGATTTATTCAACCTATACAATGTTTATGGTAGTATCAAGTTGAAACACTGGTTTCAGTACAATCTCTAAAGTTAAGCAACGTCAAGCCTGGTCAGATGTTAGCGGTCATGACTCTCCAAAATTTCTTGTCTTTTGTAGCTCTTAGCAAATTTTGTCTTTTTGTTATCGGATTTATTCAACCTATACAATGTTTATGGTAGTATCAAGTTGAAACACTGGTTTCAGTACAATCCCTAAAGTTAAGCAACGTCAAGCCTGGTCAGATGTTAGCGGTCATGACTCTCCAAAATTTCTTGTCTTTTGTAGCTCTTAGCAAATTTTGTCTTTTTGTTACCGGATTTATTCAACCTATACAATGTTTATGGTAGTATCAAGTTGAAACACTGGTTTCAGTACAATCCCTAAAGTTAAGCAACGTCATGCCTGGTCAGATGTTAGCGATCATGACTCTCCAAAATCTCTTGTCTTTTGTAGCTCTTAGCAAATTTTGTCTTTTTGTTACCGGATTTATTCAACCTATACAATGTTTATGGTAGTATCAAGTTGAAACACTGGTTTCAGTACAATCCCTAAAGTTAAGCAACGTCAAGCCTGGTCAGATGTTAGCGGTCATGACTCTCCAAAATTTCTTGTCTTTTGTAGCTCTTAGCAAATTTTGTCTTTTTGTTACCGGATTTATTCAACCTATACAATGTTTATGGTAGTATCAAGTTGAAACACTGGTTTCGGTACAATCCCTAAAGTTAAGCAACGTCATGCCTGGTCAGATGTTAGCGGTCATGACTCTCCAAAATTTCTTGTCTTTTGTAGCTCTTAGCAAATACCAATCGGGTTATGTTCACTTACGCGCAAATACTCTTGGGAAACGTATGAGTCCACCTCTTCTTACCCCAGCTATGTGTTAAGCAACGTCATGCCTGGTCAGATGTTAGCGGTCATGACTCTCCAAAATTTCTTGTCTTTTGTAGCTCTTAGCAAATTTTGTCTTTTACTTACCCGATTTATTCAACCTATGCATTGTTTATGGTAGTATCATGTTCAAACACTGGTTTCAGTACGATCACTGAAGTTAAGCAACGACGAGCCTTGATCAGTGACCACTTGGGAATTCCAGGGACTGTATGCTTGGGTGTGCGGGTGGTGTAATGGATAACGACGCAGAATTGGAAATTGGAGGGCCGATTTCCAATACCAATCGGGTTATGTTCACTTACGCGCAAATACTCTTGGGAAACGTATGAGTCCACCTCTTCTTACCCCAGCTATGTGTTAATTACGAGAGCTTGTGTCAGTAATAAAAAAATCCCCAAAACTCTTAAAATCTAAAAATATTTTCTACTTTAAATAACCTGCAAAAGGTTGACAAGCTGTAAAAAACAAATCAATCTAACAAGACAGAGAGAGAGGGGGGAGAGAGAAAGATGGGGAGCAGAAAGAGAGAGAGAGAGAGAGAGAGAGAGAGGGACGGAGAAAGGGAGAGAGAGAAAAAGGGAAGAAGAGAGAGTGAAATGAAAGAGAAAGACACCCAGAGAAAGACGCGCAGACCGTGGCAGTGAAAGAAATAGCGAAGATGAGAAAAACAAAACTCAGAAGATGATTCCTGGTCTAAATTGGGCACAAGGTCTGATTCACTGAGCACTCAATGAGAGGATCAAAATCACTATAAATCACCTGTAAGATCAGTACGTTCGTATTACAGAATGTTGAGACTAGATCAAAACGACAAAATAATATTGTAGTGAATATAATTACAGACCCCACTCTGCTCTGGTCAGAACTTTGACGATCCGTGGACGTGGAATCCTGACAGTGAGAAATTGTCTTTGTTTAAGTTTTGGCATAACACTGAAAAAAAATGTCCCAAAATTATCAGTTCGGTTGCGGCAGCAGAGAAGTCAAGAGCTCCGATGGTGTCTGAGCCTTCCTCTTCCACATTTTTTGCGTACCGTTGGTTCAACAGGGAGATATATCACCGCGTGAAGTTTTTGTCCGAAATGCTGACATCCATTCTTTCTATCTCTCCTCCTTGTTTCTAACAAGAAACGATGTCTGGCATGTCCCTCGAGTAAAAAGAAACCTGATGAGAATTGTCTGTTTTTGACTCAGTCTACTGATGCAGCGTTGGTGTCCCTACTGAGAAACTGCCGATAGACTACTAGAGATATTATACTCAATGCAAGGCTAGCTATCGACCAACTATGGTAGCTCAGCAAAAAGATGAAGAAAGATAAGTGGGTGAGAAAGCAAGAGAGTTTAATATCCAGAAAATGGAGCAACTTACTTTCCGTTTTATTACCGTCTTCTGGTTGCCTGGAGAGAATCTGTATGGAACTTGCCTTCGATTTCAGGGCGTTGATGGCCTCTTTCAACTTTTTCTGGCTGTTGTCACAAGTCACGAAAAAATCGTAGCTACTGTATCCCTCTCGTGAGATACGAGATTCAATATGGCCGAGCGTAACGTCATGTTCCTGTCATGCAAAATATATGGAGACATGCAGCCAAAGTTAATTTATCTCAATTTATTCATGCATATGCAAATAAGGAATCATTTGAATTTAAATCTAAACAAAGTGTCCTTTATATTTATTTTGGAAAATGTGGCAATCCTAATTAAGCGGGAATTATTGATCGAATTAATAATAAATAATAATAAATAACAATGAATAATAATAAATAAATAAATTAATAAATAATAATAAATATTAATACATAATAATAAATATTAATAAATAAATAAAAAATATTTATAATTAATAATAAATAATAAATATTAATAAAGAAATAAATAATAAATAATAATGAATAATAAATAAATAAATAATAATAAATAATTAATGTTAATAAATAAATAGTAAAAAAATATTAATACATAAATAGTAAATAATGAATAATAATAATAATAAATAATAAATAAGTAGTAAATAATAAATATTAATAATAAATAATAAATATTTATAAATAATAAAAATAATTAATATTAATAAATAAATAGAAAATAATAAATACTAATAATAAATAATAAATATTAATAAATAATAATAAATAATAAATATTAATAAATAAATAGTAAATAAAAAATAATAATAATAAATAATAAATATTAATAAATAAATATTAAATAATAAATATTAATAAATAAATAGTAAATAATAAATAATAATAATAAATATTAAATATTAATAAATAATAATAAATAATAAATATTAATAAATAATAATAAATAATAAATATTAATAAATAAATAGTAAATAATAAATATTAATAAATAAATAATAAATAATAATATTAAATAATAAATATTAGTAAATAAATAGTAAATAATAAATACTAATAATAAATAAATAAATAATAAATATTAATAAATAAATAAATAATAATAAATGCCCTGATACAACACGTGACTTTCATGGTTTCTGATCAATAATTCCCGCCACTTGCGTCTTATATTTTTTACTTATTTATCTTCCGGTGTATATGAATACGACACAGCAATCACCTTTCCATTTTTATCTCAGCAGAACCGTCATCAAGAGATGGTGGGTTCTTGGATGCGCGGTGAAATGAATATGAACTCAGGGTCAAATACTTGATGGGGAAGACGAGACCCATATATTCATCAAAATTATTTTATAGTTAACGTGTATTTGGTTTTTATAGGATATGTTAATGTTATTGCCTTTTCTGTATGTCCAATAATTCCGTTTGATTACCTTAGAAAGAAATAATCTAATTTGGTGATCAATGAGGTAATCCATAAAACTGTTATTAACTTGCGTCTGTTTCACGTTATTGAGTTCTTTAAGGAAAGGAGTAAAGTATTGAGAGACAATGACGAGGAAACACACGTGTTATATTTAACAAAACAAAATAAGGAATTTATTTACAAATTTACAGATTTGAAGTTGTCAGTAGCTTGTTTCAGGAAAAAGAATCAAATATTTAAAGTTCGTAGTTTCGATGAATTGTCAAGAAGAGGAAACGTTCGTATTAAATCATCGGACACAAAGTAATATTCAAAAATGTTTAATACAAATTGAGAGAGTTCGTTTTTCATATAAAAGTTATACGGTTGTATTCAAATGAATGAAAAGATATATTTTAAGGTATTTAGCTTTGGGGTTGAATAAAGTTCTTTGAAATTGCCATACTCTCATTACACACACACACAAACACACACACACACACACATGTACATATATATATATATATATATATATATATATATATATATATATATATATATATATATATATATATAATTTGACACCGGCGTTATATAGACGAGTGGAACTCTGGACTTTTCTGCCTCCTGCTTCTTTCTGTTTTCATTGGTCAAAACAAATTTTCACATTTGCTCGTTAAAATTTGTCTTGGTCTATTCTCTAGCCCGGAGCTAATTACTTTTGCTATTGGTCAAAATAAATTTTCGCATAGACTCACGAATTTGAAAACAGTGGAGAAAAGAGAGTTATTTTTATTTCGTATTTACCACACACACATACACATGCATACACACACAAAAAGGCACACGCACTCACATACACGCACAATCACACATCCGCACTTATACACTCCCTCAGATACACGAAAACGCAGACGTACACGCACATATACAGATGGATACACTCATACACACATGCCTGCGGACACGCAGACACACACACACATAGACATACACACGCATACACTAACACACACATAGACACGCACTCACCCAAGTGCACAGACATACGCCCACACTCACACATACACCCGCGAACATATGCACACACTCGCACACCTTCGCCCGCATACACACACATGCAAACACTCCGTCAAACACATGCACATATACATACACGCATACTCACGCACACATGTAAACACTTCCTCAAGCACACGCAAACACCCCGTCATCACACGCACATACATACACGCGTACTCACTCACACATGCAAACACTCCCTCAAACACTCCCTGTGGCACACGCACATATACATACACGCATACTCACGCACACGCACGCATGCACACACGTACACATACATATATACAAGCATACACATTTGCGTGCACGCAGACACACGGTATCCGCTCACACAAACATGCACACGCACGGGCACGCACACAGACATGCACATATATACAAACGCATACACGCACATACACACGCACACACATAATATAGTTTGGACGTTTCGATACTGAAGCATTTACTAAATCACGACATGCCTGTTGGAGTTAATTGTGATAGTTCGAAGCTATTCCAACTTTTCGTCGGTGTCACTCGAAATAAAAACACAAAAGGGAGGAAATATAATCGGCAGCATTTTCTTCACATTCAGATATGGCGCCATAAGCAATGCCGGAAAATAAATAAAATAATTTTGGGCAATTAAAAGAACAAAGAGATTTTTAATGTGAGCCGAAACCATGTTTTGCGTCAAGTAGTCTGGAGCCTTTGTTAAGTGTATATAAAGAGACAGGCGATAAACAGCCGTAGAGAGGTGTCAACCAGAGTAATCAGCCAAGCGTGTCGCGTGAAGAAGCAAAGCGGTCATCTGCTGAAGACATTCGGCTTTGTAACGGTGTGTGGTGTATTTTGTTGGTGTCTGGGGAAATCCAGTCGGTGCTACGTTGACTTGTTATCTACAAGAAAAAAAATCTACACCGTGCAAATTTTACTTGCGAATAATATCTACATATTAAAAGATATTATAACCTATATATAACATAGAGAAAATGTAATTAAAATATTAACATTTTTTCTTTTAGCGATAAACAGTATGTAGATCGGTTAAAATGTCTACACCGTATAAATGTTTATTTGGAGTGATAAATTGTAAAATTTAGTGCTTCTTCGGCCTGTTATCTACAAGGAAAAGATAACAAGCTAAAATAGCACATGTTTTACTAGGTAGATGTAATTCCAATTCTGTGAGGTGTAGATATTTGTCTTATAGATAAGCCAAAATAGATATTTTTCTTGTAGATAACAAGCCAAAGTAGATGTTTTCCTTTTAAATAAGCCAGGTTTTTTCTTGTAGCTAACAGGTCAAAGTAAATATTTTTTACATTTGGGCTCGCCATAACTTGAAAGAGTCACTTCATAATAATAACTACACCTCGTCTAAGAAATGATAATAAAGAAAGCCGGAGAAATAGAGCAGCCAAAATATTTTGACAAAGCAAATAAAAACGAGGTCTGAAAGTACAAGTGTGTAATAACAAAACAGCATCAAGTCGTAAAAGTAGTACTAAAAAATACAAAAAGAAAAAGCAAAGATACCCTTTTTTGTCGTTCGTGTATTAATTCTTGTCTTAGTTGCCTTAATATATCCACTTCCCTTCTCCACATCCTTTCCCCTTTCATTCCTATCGGCTCTCGCTCCAAATCTTCTGTAACCCCCTTGCCTTGATCGATCCACTTATCTTACAGACATTTAACCGAATGGACATTTAGCCGAAAGTGTAGTGGCGTCCTTACATGTAAGTCACACTCTTTATCGTAATCTGCTACATATATTTATATTTATTTACTGTATTAATTTATAAAATTTCGTTTTTTGCAGGCTTTTTAAAAACTCTATTCTGTATATATTATATTTTACTTCAAATATTACTGTAAGACGATAAGTATTTTGAGAAAAAGTACATTTTACTGCAGCAGAAATCTCAAGCTTTTACGATATGAAAGATCTTTCAATTTCGCTTTTAATAATCATTATCTCAAAGGCATGAACTAGCTTTTATCTTACTGGTAAATACGAATTTACATAATTAGGTGCTACTTTTTATCCAAATACACTCAAATATTAAAAAAAAAATACTAATTTCAATAAACAAATATTAATTTAACAAAACTTTTAATTTAAAATTTAGATTTAGTAATTTAATCACTTGAAATTCAGTAGTAATTATTAGTCCTATTCTACCTTATAAAAATTCTACCTAATTAAAATACTTAAAATATTGCTTGTTACTATTTTTGCTTGTACTTTTTCGGCCAAATGTCCTTTCGGCAAAATATCCGTTCGGGCAAATGTCTCTCGGCCAAATGTCCGTTCGGCCAAATGTCCGTCGACCAATGTGCTTTTCTTGAACTCATACAACACCACACACAGTAACCCTCTACCTTGAGTGGCTCTTGGGCCTTGTATTGGGTAAACATTATATATATATATATATATATATATATATATATATATATATATATATATATATATATAAAGTACTCACCTGGAAGACGTTTAGGGCTTCGGCTAGAGCACCGACTTTCTCCGGCAGCGTGAAGTGAAGACTGACCGTTTGTTCCAAGTCATCCGATTCTTCAATGTAACTGTGGTGCGACTTTAATTCTTTTTTGTTTACGATAGACTGTCAAATAAATAAAGGATAAAAAAATCAAATTCAGATTCGGAAAAGTTTTCCAAAGAGACCAAACAAAGATGACCTTACAAAATTGCAAAAAAGGATTAGCAATGCATTCACACGAAGCTAAGCATCGTTGAACCTGGTCAGTACTGTAAGCTTGGATGTGCAGGTGGTGTAAAGGATAGCGGCTCGGAATGGGAAATCGGAGAGCCGAGTTCGATTTCCGGTCGTGTTCGTTATAATCACTTCCGTTCAAATACCCTTGGGAAAGTTATGAGCCTAGCTCTTCTTCCCCTCCCAGCTATGGGTTAAATAGTAATAGTATCATACAATAATTATTATCTCCCCAAAATTATTATGCCTCTTGATTCCCTGATTATAACATATAAAATATGTTTCGGCATTAAATAACCTTAATAAGGTTGATAAACCGTAAAAAATCAATCAATCAATGCATTCGCATTATACATGTCATAGTCCAATACTGTCATTGATGTGGGCATTAATTCTTAACTGTTGACAATATCTTTGTTCTCTTCTTCTTTTCAATGCATTTCTATCGTAAATTTATAGAAATAACATTTCTATTCTGTCACTAATGCGTGCACTAATTTTTCACTATTGACAATCTCTTTGCTTCTGATTTTCAAATAACTTCTTTTTTCCTAAAGCATTTCACGGGGTTCAAGAAGATAGAAGATGGCGATTGACGTTGTATTTAAATTTTTGAGGATTGTAGTTATCAGGGAAGCAAGGAAACGGAAGGGAGTTTCACAGGCGGGAAGAGCAAGAAAAGAAACTGTTGGTGCAGAAGTGGCGGTTATATTTAACTATTTCAACAGTAAAAGGTTGCCAATCTAGTAGCACGTTTAAATTTGCGTAGTCCAGCCACCAGGGGGAAGAAAAGCTCGTCAGAGTAGTTGCCATGAAAATATTTGTAGAAAAGACAGGGAAGCTGTGTCATGCCTGTGACTGAAGTCGAGATGCCAAGTCAGGATCGATTACATTGCAGATCCTTCTTTGGATTTTGTTAAGAACCTCGAGAAAAATAGCAGAAGCCCTAGACTAGATATGCCAACAGTAGTCAATGCACGGACGAATGGTAGATTTGTAAATGTACAAGATGGATCTTGGCAAGAAAAACCTCCTGGCACGACACAGTGACCCGACTTTTCTTGCAGTTAATGCAGCTATTGATTCGATGTAGTCGTTCCACTTCAAGTCATTTGAAAACGTGAAGCCAAGAAGACGCAGTTTGTTGCTCGCCATGAGTCTATGTTGAATGCGAAGAGGAAAGTTTCTTTATGGTGGTTAAATGAGAGCAGTTTTGTTTTGGAGGCATTAAATTTTAGGAGCCATTTCTTGCCCCAGTTAACCAAAGATTGGAGGTCCTTTTCAAGAGTAGTAGCCAGCCTCAGGGTTCTTGATAAGATCCAGAGACGGGTATGCAATGTAATTGGCCCTGATCTGTCATCTCGTCTGCAGTCGCTCTCTCACAGACGCGACGTTGCCTCGCTCTGTCTTTTTTACAAATACTTTCACGGTAATTGCTCCGAGGAGCTGCTTTCGCTGGTTCCTAGGCCTCATGAATTTAAACGTCCTACAAGGCTGGCATCCCGTTCCCACCCCTTCACCGTTGAAACTGTTAGATGTAGACGTCTCTTCTACTCCAATAGCTTCATGTCTCGCACATCTCGCCTGTGGAACTCCCTTCCTTATTCCTGTTTCACTGGCAAATATAATCTCCAACTATTTAAGTGTAACGTCAATCGACATCTCCAGTTGCCTTGATCTATCCACTTCCCTTCTCCACATCCTTTCACCTTTCATTCCTATCTGCTCTCGCTCCAAATCTTCTGTAACCCCCCTTGCCTTGATCGATCCACTATCTTTCTCCACATCCTCTCCTTTACCACTCCTATCTGCACTTCCTCCAAACCTTCTGTAACCCCTTGCGTGCTAGTGGCTTCCAGCCTTGCTTGGGGTGATAAGCTTAAAAAAAAAAAAAAAAGGTTAACGTTTTTGAGGCATTAACATTTACAAGCCATTTCCTACCCAATTTAACCACTGACTGAAGGTCTTTTTCGCGAGCAGCCGTCAGGTTGACTTCGCCAGCACTGCCGGGTTTACTATTGAGACAGGAGTGAATGGTAGTAACATCAGCATAAATATCTATTTGGGAACTGATGACATCAGGAAGATCATTAGTGAAGATCAGAAACAGCGTAGGACCCAGGGTAGAGCCGTGGAGTACACTTGTGTTCGTGTGAAAGGATCTGGAAGTGAGCCTGTTCAAAACGACTTTCATTTCTCGATTTGATAGAAACGATTGGATTAAATCAAACAATTGTCCAGTAATTCCGTAGCACTGGAGCTTACGTAAAAGACCAGCGTGCCAAACCCTGTCAAACGCCTTCGAGATATCTGGAGCCTATAGCAATTTAGTTAGAAATGCACGTGTCATACAAAAATAAAAGCCCCATTCTGTCAGTAATGCGAACATTAATTCTTAATCATACAATCCCTTTTTCCATATTTATAATGTATTTTTCATGGTAAATTTATTAGGAATGCATTTAAAAAAAATATCATCACTATTTATTTTCAAAGCCCGACACACTTTCAACAGTCTGTGGCCCATCTGGAGATCAACAGCTCTCTCACTTTACAAAATTGGGATCTCCAAAGCCAACGTCAAGTTGGTCCTATTTTACGACCCAGAAACCTGGCGGGTAACCAAGACCAACGCCCACAAACTTCAGACATTTACCAACCGATGTCTCAGGAACATCCTCAATATCAGGTGGCCGGAAGTCGTCTCCATCGACCAATTGTGGGACAGGACCAGACAAGCCCCAATAGAGATTGTCATCAAGAAACGGAAATGCGGATGGATCGGACACACACTCCGCAAGCCTGCTTCTAGTATCAGCAGGCAGGCAGGCCCTGAATTGGAATCCACAAGTGAAGCGAAAAGTGGGTCCACCAAATCAGACTTGACACAGAAATGTTGATGCAGAGGTGAAGGCAGCCCCGGCACGACATGGGCCGAGCTGGAGAGGATCGACTGGAACCTCGTCCGCTGGAGAGGTGTTGTTTCGGCCCTATGTCCCCCAAGGAATCAAGAGGCATATAGAAAGAAGAAGAAAAACTCGTACTATAGTCGGGCATATACGGTAGTCATTCGGTAGGATGTCGTTTTCCATGAAAAGACACCGGTTTTCACGTATCTTTGCAGAACTTGCTGAAATTACTGCAGATTCATGGCCACACACTCCGCAGCCTGCTTCTAGTGTCACCAGACTAGCCCTGTACTGGAATCCACAAGGGAAGCGAAAAGTGGGTCGACCAAAATAGACTTGTTCCAGAAGTGTTGAGGCAGAGGTGAAGGCATCTCCGGCACGACATGGGCCGATTTGAAAAGGATCGCCCGGAACCGCGTCCGTTCGAGAGGTGTTGTGGCGGTTCTATGTTCCCCAAGAAACCAAGAAGGAAGAGCGAAACGGTTTTCCATGAAAAGACACCGGTTTTCACGTATCTTTGCAGAACTTGCTGAAATTACTGCAGATTCATGGCCACAAACTCCACAAGCCTGCTTCTAGCGTCCCCAGACAAGCCCTGGACTGGAATCTACAAGGGAAGCGAAAAGTGTGTCGACTAAAACATACGCAGAAGTGTTGACGCAGAGGTGAAGGCAGCCGGCACGACATGGGCCGAACTGAAGAGGATCGCCCGGAACCGCCCCCTTTGGAGAGGTGTTGGTTCGGCTATATGTTATAATCAAGGAATCAAGATGCATAATAAAAATAATAAAATTCTGTTATTGAAGCTTGTATATTGTTTGACCATTGAAAATCTCCTTCTTCCTGATGTTCAATGGATTTCAATAGCAAATTCATTAGAAAGGCATTCCTATAATACACAGTATAGACCTATTCTCTAAGTAACGTTTGTATTAATTCATAACCATTAGCAATTCCTAACTTCCTTATTTACAATTTAAATTTATAGTAAAATCATTATCAATTCATTTTCTATAAAAGTCAATAACAATTCAAATCTATAGTAAAATCATTATCAATTCATTTCTATAAAAGTCAATAACAATTCAGATCTATAGTAAAATCATTATCAATTCATTTTCTATAAAAGTCAATAACAATTCAAATCTATAGTAAAATCATTATCAATTAATTTCTATAAAAGTCAGTAACAATTCAAATCTATAGTAAAATCATTATCAATTCATTTCTATAAAAGTCAATAACAATTCAAATCTATAGTAAAATCATTATCAATTCATTTCTATAAAAGTCAATAACAATTCAAATCTATAGTAAAATCATTATCAATTAATTTCTATAAAAGTCATTAACAATTCAGATCTATAGTAAAATCATCATTCATTAATTTCTATAAAAGTTAGTAACAATTCAAATCTATAGTAAAATCATTATCAATTCATTTCTATAAAAGTCAGTAACAATTCAAAACTATAGTAAAATCATTATCAATTAATGTCTATAAAGTCAGTAACAATTCAAATCTATAGTAAAATCATTATCAATTAATTTCTATAAAAGCCAGTAACAATTCAAATCTATAGTAAAATCATTATCAATTCAATACTATAATAGTCAGTAACTATTCAAGTTTATAGTAAAATCATTAACAATTCATTTCTTTCATAATTACGTACATAAACCACAAAAACAAGCAACCCGCCTTGTTGGCTGGGGCTTCATAATACGCCGACTGCTCCTCAGCAGAAGGGTACCCCACTCTAGATGACGGCTCTTAGGTAAGACGATAAACTACGTCGGACAGCATGGCATCTGTCAGGAGGTTTTGAGGAGCATGGAACCACCTCTCAATTGCTGGCGTTCCCAGGTCCACTTTGACCCGGTGTGGTAGCACCAGTTAGGGTCCCAGCTATGGGCAAATAGTTAACCCCAAACTGGGGTCAAAATAATGTGAAAGTGTAAAAATCAGTTTTAATACCACGAATAAATTTTGGAAGAAAACTTATTACCAGCAATAAAAATCTTGTCAGCATTAAATAACCCATTGAGGTGTTGATATGCCGTAAAACAAAATAAACCAAACCAAACCATATTTCTGTTGCTTAAAGTCTCTTATTCAAGCCATAGAAATACATTATCGAATTAACTTCAGTCCGCATAAAAAGTAGCCTTTTGTTGGCTTTTATTCAAACAGAAGTTTTAATATCTGGGCAGTTTTTTTTTAAACAGGGGATGGAAAATATGACACCGAAATCCGATGGCTGATTCGATTGTCGACATTACAAAAATAATAATCAAAATATGAAGAAACAGAAAGCAAAGTAATAAAGAAAGGAAAACTGGATTGCTATGTGATATTAATCTATTTACATGGTAATGAATACCGGGCAATGTCCTCAGATTTGAAGAGGAAATTGTAGGCAACAAAAATGTGGTTCTACAGGAGATTACTTAGAATTCCATGGACGGAAACAGAAAGTGATGGAGAATCCCGAAACAAAATGGCTACAGAAAAGAACACACAGAATCAGAAAGAATCATCTGAAATTCTTTAGACACATCATTAGGAAGGAAGGCGCTGTGAACGTATAAAAATAGTTTTTAATACCAGCAATACTTTTTTGGACTTATTATTACCAGCAATACATTATTACCAGCAGTATATTTTTGAAAAAGAAAAATATTACCAGCAATACATTTTTTGAAAAAAATATTACCATCAATGAAAACCTTGTCGGCATTAAATAACCCATTCAGGCTGATATCCCGTAAACCAAACCAAACCAAACCAACCAAACCAACCAAACAAATAGCAGAACGTTTGACTTTTAAACAATGCAAATTCATTAAATAATTTTCTTTTTACTTCAGTATCTCCATTTTTACAAATTTTCTGGCAAAAATGATTCGTCAAATAAGTTTTCATTTCTTCGCTTCGCGCTTACAAAACCTGGGGTGCTGGCATAATTCGATTTGTGCATAAGGGTTTTGGGTTTTGAGTAAGATAGCTTCATTCTTTAATCAACATATGACCATTGAAATTCAAATTATTTGAATTTATATAACCTAAGGCTGGGAGCGTGTCGTAATTTACATCAAATTGAAAAACCCACCTACCCCAAGACTATGATTAACCAGCAAGATAGATTAGACAAAAAGTTTTAAGGAAACTGCATACAGTGTGTGTGTGTGTGTGTGTTTAAATATATAGAAAAATAAGAAAGAACTGTTAGGTTAATAATCCAAAGTTTTTATTTTATATATATGTATTTTATTGTTTTTATTGTTATATATATGTACACCAAAAAGCCGATAGTTTGGGAACACTGTCTGGATATAAAATTAGTAAATTCCATTCCATATCTTCTTTGGTTTAATTAAATTCTACTAAGCGACAATGCTTAAGCTACTTAACTCATTAGTGCATTGGTATCCAGTCTCTTTTTAGAGAAGTGGTCACCTAGAATTGAAAATCCGCCAGCAGATGGGTAGATTAGCCAGCAACTGGGTAGATTAGACAAAAAGAGATAAACCTTTAAGGAAACTTCATACAGTCATCACTTAATTATTAATATATATATATATATATATATATATATATATATATATATATATATATATATATATATATATATATATATATACGTTAAAATTCTACGGAAAGTAAAAGTCCTTCAAATCTAGGAAATTAGTTTTGAAACAGGCATGCAGCCTTGAATTTTTAGGCAATTCTTTGAAATCAAAAGGCTAGTCCCTGTCTTTTAGTCTATAATGCATCAATATATGGACGCAGGAACTATTTAACCCATTAGTGAATAGTGTCCAGTTCCTTAGAGAGGTAGTTACCAACAATTTCAAATGCACCAGCCCTAAGATTAACATTAACCAGCAAGGTAGATTAGGTAACAAGAGCTAGAATTATAAGGAAGCTTTATACAATCATGGGTTAATTTCATTATTATTATTATTATTATTATTATTATTATTATTATTATTAATTTGAGGGTGGCTATCGGAGACGGACCGGTTAGTATGAACAAAACCATCTGATCCGTGTATGTTTCTGTGGCTGCATCAAATCCGCCCTCGAAGTTTACGGTGCTTTCACTAAATAAAATATAATATTTCTTTAAGAAAGCTTGGGTATATTTTTGTAAATATACTGACATTTTTTGTTGTTGTTGAATGTCTTCTTTTATGTTCACAATTATGTTCTACCGCTTAGCGTAAGTCATATTCGTATTTGTTCCGATTCGTGACTATTTTGTAAATGATAACACAAATTGCCTATACGTCTATTGTAGATGCAATGTTTTAACATTGTTGCCAAACCAGCTTGTTGTTAACTAATGGTGTGCACATAAAAAGATTAATTTCGTTATTATTTTTATTGTTATTGAATATATGATAAAACAGGAGAGAGAAGAAAAGAAATTCCATCTAGACTGAAATGAGTTCGTAAATTAGTTTTGAAAAAGACAAGCAACCTCCAAATTTTAGGCGATTCTTTGAAATCCAGAAGGTGGTCCCAACTTTTTTTTTTCCATTTGTGGATGTATATGTATATATTGTTTAAAATTTGATATATTTATAGAGAAGGAGCGCTCAGTATTGGAAATAGAGCATTTATAGACGATGGGGGAAATAAGAATTTTTAGGCGAGTCTTCGAAATCCAAAATGTGGCCCCAAACATTTGCACTACAGTGCACCAATCGACAAATGTTTCAGTTTTCTGAAAAAATGTCTAAAAAAAAACAAAAAAACATTTCGGTATCGAATAATTAAGACATAAAATTTGTCGACTTTGTCGAAGCAAAGTTTATTTTATATTCTGTGTTTAAAATTTTTCGGACGTAGTTTAGAACTACAAGGAACAGGAAGTTGTGGAGAGCCATGGTCACTTACATACTGTTGGTACAGGAGCAGGAAGAAAAAGTGAGTAATCTATTTAACGACTGTGTGAACAGATTGCAAAACAAAGAAAAAGGCAAAAATTATTTAGGTCAACAATAGACAGGAAGCTGTGGAGAGCTATGGTCGTCTACGTCCTGAAGGTACAAAAACAGGAGGAAACAGCGAATAATCTATTTAATGTGTGAATGAAGAGATAACAAAACAAAGATACAACGAGATGGTAAAGGATTGAAAAGTACTTCGGACAACAATAGGCAGAAAGTTGTGGAGAGCCGTGACCGTCTACGTATTGAAGGTATACAAACAAGAGGAATGAGCGAGAAATTTATTTTGCGTGTGAATGAAGATATCAAAATAAAGACACAGAGAGACGGCAAAGGGTTAAAAGTTACTTCGAGCTACAATAGACAGGAAGTTGTGGAGAGCCATGACTGTCCACGTTCTGAAGGTATGCAAACAAGAGGGACGAGTGAGTAATGTATTTAACGTGTGGATGAAGAGATAGCAAAACAAAGTCAGAGAGAGAGATAGTAAAAGGTTAAATGTTACTTCGGGCAAGAAAATACAAAGTGCTATGTTCACTTTGGTCTTGAAAAAACATGGCGCAAAAAAAGTACCGCTATCTTTATCGTTTTGATTGCTACATTTCGGCCAGTGCATTCTTGTCGTTTCAAAAGTCTTGTAAACGTTTAATTGAAAATTAAAGAAAAGCATTTGGGATTCATCCTTGATGCGCGCGCACGCAGTTGAGGGTGAGGGATAGGGGTAGCAGCGTCTGCAAAACATGGTGGAAGGGCTGGCTGTAGTACAGAAATAGTGTCAAAATCCCATGGCATTGTGTTATTTACTAGTAGTAGAAAACGTCACATGTTGGAACTGTTTATGATATGTGATAAGAATCCGTGAATATTAAGTCAGGGAAGGTTTTAGAGAAGGCGGCCATATGGTTTCAAGTGTTTGGCATAGTTTCAAAAGTAGTCCCATTCCCAGCACGAAAAAAAAAAAAAAAAAAAAAATGGGGACATTTGTTTTCCAGTAAAAATAAAAATTCTTTTTTGGCTTATTAACACAACTAAAAATTGAATGACAAAATATGGAAAAAAATCCTGTAATGCGTTTCGTCCTTCAAAAGGATTTCTTCAGACTATATATATTTATATTTTTATTAACACGATCATATATATATATATATATATATATATATATATATATATATATATATATATGGAGATAGAGAGAACGAAATATAACAAACGCTTATTACAATTATACACCAAGATAATCTGAGCCTATATTTACCGGAGAAGTCTCAGAAATTATTGCCCTTTCTATACATTATCGTTTTAATAAATTACTTTCTCTCTAAATTAAAACAGTATTCTTTAACTGCATTCCATGCCCTCCATCTACATATTACATATTTCTATCAAGAAAAGTATTATTTAGACTGAGGAAGTCCTTTACTGTCACATAGGATTTTTTCCAGTTTGTCATTCAGTTAACAACTATTAGTGTAATATATAAAATTTATATACAGTAGATTCCCTCATATCCAAAATCTCTCATATTCGGAGTGCCTCATATCCGGAATCTCGTATATCCGGGCATGATTTTGATTTGGTTGATATTTAACTGATTTGAAATTTCTGTTTTTCAGGAAATTTAATTTGGATAAATGCTTATGCTTATTTCACCCTAATGGCTTGTATTGGTGCAAAAGATGATGGGAATAAGAGGAAAAGAACAATTTTGGAGTTATCGCAAAAAGTGGAAATTTTAAACAGACTAGACGCTTGTGAAAGTTCATTGTAACTAATGACTGATTTCAACATAGGAAAGTCAACATTGTATGATATAAAATCTTCCAAAGAAACTATTCTCCAGCGTTCATACAGTCACAATGAACAAGGAAATAAAAAACAGGATTGTGATGAAACCTGGACTGAAATTGAAAAAGCTATTGAAAAGGTTGTCAGTTTTATGGAAAGAAAGCCAGCATTCAGCTATGACGATTGCAATAACGCACACGGAGTTAACAAGTGTCTTTCGTTAAAAATAAATTCAAGAACAAAACAAAACAAAATGCAAAAACGTTGAGAATGACATTAGAAGAGAAAGAATCATCATGCAACAGCGATTAAAAAATCCTCGTTACATTATTTGTTTTGCATACGTGGCATTCTTAATTTAATGAATTTTCATTTCAATTATATAATTTATTTCTTTTTCCTTAAAATCAATTCCGTTATATTTCACTCACCATTTGCTTATTTTGTTTACTATAAAACATTGAAAATAAATGTTAAACCTGATTTCAGTTCTTTTATTTTAATCCAAATATAACCCCTCATATCCAGACTTTGTAAGCAATTCCTCATATCCGAAGGCCTCCTCAGTCCTGTTGTCAGGGATTCTTCTGTATAAGCCCCTAACATCCAGACTTTGTAACCAATTCCTCATATCCGAAAGGCCTTCTGAGTCCGGTTGTCAGGGATTCTACTGTACCATATTCTCCAATACTGCACGACTAAAAATGTAAAATATATCAGTTTCTTCCCTCGCAATTCTCGCATGTTGTATCGTAGACTGCATTACTGGCTGGGGTCATATTTTGTTCAAGCCTGATTTCGATGTTTAAACTTAGTTTATCTCAATCAGTTGATTACCGATTCTATTTTTTATTGCTATTGATTTTAAGTATTCCACATTGTTATCGTAGCAATCAGGATATTTAAAACTTATGAACAAAAATAAGTAAAAGAAAAGCAGGAATAATTGGCTTGGGACGCTGTTGCATGTTGCGTTCAAGAAACAAGAATCGAAGGGCTTGATATTAATGTAGTAGTTGTTTAGCACTAGTTAATAGTTTGGAAATAGTCTAAGTAAATCTTATAGAAATGGGTTTATCATCAACACTAAATGGAAGAATAATTGTCATAGACATTGGACGAAACAACCATGTTTAACAAGGACATTAAAGAACTATTATTAACACTTTGAGCCCTGCGTTCCTGAACAATTTTAACCTTTCTGCCTGAGCTCCGGAGTCAAAATTCGCAAATAATTGGTATGTAATGTTTCACGGTAGATATAAAAATAGTTACAAATGTTATTTTTTATAGAGAACACATGAGCTTACATAATAAAACTTTATATCTGCATAATTGTTTTTTGAAAATTAGACATTTTTGGAACAAAAATTCAGGAAACATCTAACAGATCGTCCATTCGATTGGAAACTCCGAATAATCTTCGATATTTTTTTCATGCTAAAATCTAAATCAATTACTTACGGGATCGGTGTGTCCATTTGTAGTGACCAGTGTGTCCATTTTCTTAGCTTGTTTTTCTTTACTGTAAAAACTTTTCGGAAAATTTCCCGAACTGCAGTTGTTTTTGCTACCGATCGGTTTTGTGTGTAAAACTCAAACCATGCCAGTTTTACCCGAAATCAAAGCCTTAACAGCAAACGCAAAGCGACACGCCCACTCTATCAGCGTTTTCATTGGCTAGCAAGACCACACTCTCTCAAATCAAGTTACTTACCTTACCGACTTCACCCATCACCCGCTATGATTCTAACCTATATTTTTTGTTTTGCCATCTATGACATACCCACGTCAACACAATAAATAAATAAAATTTACTTGTTCTTGTATTTTTAGTGTTGCAACATTTGAAGATATTTTATTTTACTGAAAGTGCCTAACGATTGATAATTATGAGTAATAAAGGCTTTATTTTGTAACCTGCGATATGACAGGTTCGAGATAATTTATAATCCATAGAAATAAAGATTAAGTGACTATTAATTATGTCATTTACGGTTGTAAATCCGGGGATTCTAATCTTTGATTAATATTAGAGCAAATGAAATGTCATTTTCAAGACAATTCATCACTTGTAGCTATCAAGAGGTATTTAAGTAGATGGATATTATACTAGAAAGACACGAGAAAAAATTCACGGTTTTCCTATTTGAATTTTCTGATGAATCTTAATTCTAAAGTTAATGATTGAATAAGCTTATGGCGAGTTCTACGACAATAAAATATCCGTAGAAATTCCGCATTCGCCTTATTAAATAAATGGTCTTAACAATTGTAACAAAATATTGCAATAACAATCATAAATATGAATGCTGGTCGTTATTTTAAGAAGCAAGGGGATACAAATGTAAAGATTTGAAATTGAAAATTTTTTCCATTTCACTGATACAGACGTTAAAAACGTCTTTCTTTCTTTCTTTCTTTCTTTCTTTTTTTTTCTCACCGAAACCAAATAGAGTCTCTGATGTGTCTTTAGCGTTTTTCTCCACATTCAAAACGGAATAGTTCATTATTTATGAAATATTGGCAGGAGACATGAAGCACTTTTTCTTTTTCTTTCTTTCATTTTCTTTCTTGTTTCTTTTTCTTTCATTCTTTCTTTCTTTCTTTCTTTCTTTCTTTCTTTCTTTCTTTCTTTCTTTCTTTCTTTCTTCTCACCGAAACCAAATAGCGTCTCTGATTTCTCTTTGGCGTTTTTCTCCACATTCAAAACGGAATAGTTCATTATTGATGAAATGTTGGCAGGGGACGTTAAGCACTTCTTTCTTATTCTTTCTTTCTTTCTTTCTGTCTTTCTTTCTTTCTTTCTTTCTTTCATTTTCTTCATTGTTTCTTTTTCTTTCATTCTTTCTTTCATTTTTTCTTCTTTCTTTCTTTCTTTCTTTCTTTCTTTCTTTCTTTCTTTCTTTCTTTCTTTCTTTCTCACCGAAACCAAATAGCGTCTCAGATGTGTCTTTGGCTTTTTTCTACACATTCAAAACGGAATAGTTCATTATTTATGAAATACTGGCGGGAGACGTGAAGCACTTCTTTCTTTTTCTTTGTTTCATTTTCTTTCTTGTTTCTTTTTGTTTCATTCATTCATTCATTCATTCATTCTTTCTTTCTTTCTTTCTTTCTTTCTTTCTTTCTTTCTTTTTTTCTTTTTTTCTTTCCTTTTTTTCTCACCGAAATCAAATACCCTCTCTGATTTCTCTTTGGCATTTTTCCCCACATTCAAAACGGAATAGTTCATTATTTATGAAGTATTGGCAGGCGACGTTAAACACTTCTTTCTTTTTTTCTTTCTTTCTTTCTTTCTTTCTTTCTTTTTTTCAGTCATTCATTCATTTTCTCACTGAAATTAAGTAGGTCTTTTCACCTCTTTGTACGCGGTCAAAACGGAATAGTCCATTATTTATGACGTATTGACAGGAGACGTTAAACACTTCTTTATTCGTTTCTTTTTTCTTTCTCACCGAAACCAAATAGCGTTACCGATTTGTCTTTGGCGTTTTTCTACATTCAAAACGGGATTGTTCATTATTTATGAAGTAGTGGCAAGAGATGTTAAAAATCTTGTAAAATTTGATGCTTGTTATAAAGTTCGTACGGCGCTCAAAGCTCTAGTTAATGATGTTGTATGGAAACACTGGAACAAAAGGTCTAGTGAAGAACAGGTTTAATCGCATGCGAGACATAGATTAATAATACAGTAATGGGGAATAACATAGTTCCGTACGGCAACTCGCACGACTCAAACGCTACGCCTTTCGACACATTTTGCGGCGACCTTTCTTACGAGCAGACGTTCTACTCATAGCAGACGGAGGAGTCCATGTTCAAGAATTAGTGTCGAGAAGGTCGGTCATCTTTCTACACAACAATGGACAGAATGAAGGATAGAATAACAGAGAAAATAGAGGCATGAGCTACCTAGCGAGCTTGGGTACATGGATGGAAAAACAAGTTAGAGGCGAAATAACAAATAACAAAAAGACAACATCTGTTAAGGGCTACAAAGGGCAGGAGATTGTGATTGCTAATGTCCTAAAGAACGTAGAATTAATAAAGGTATCCTGAAGATTACTTCTGAAGTTTATTGTAACCTAATTATGTACAATAATGGATGATACGTAATATAGGTGGACAATTCAATTAGAAAAAAAGAAAGAAAAATAAATGTATCTAAATACAAATTAGAGACCTGTCATAATAGATCATTCCACCTTAAATAAATCAACAATGTTTTTCAAAAATTTTTAACATCAACTTGAGGTTGTTCTTGTTAAAATGTTGAATAATTTTAACATATTCAACATTATGGATAAAAAATAGAGGGATTTTATATCGTGTTTTTCCCAGACTGAGCATGAGAAAAACAACTTCAAGGATTTGAACAAAACAAACCCCAGAATGACGTCAAAACCCGAGAAAATGTTTCATCCTTTAATAGTTAGTAAAGCCTTGTTCAATTTGAAACGTATATAAATTGTAGACGGATTTGAACAAAACAAACCCTAGAATGACGTCAAAACCCGGCTTGACGTCACTTGTCGTCGGGTTCGGGCGTAGTACACACCAACCCTGTATTTATAGTGATTTTCCATGTGTACCTTAGATATGGCACAAACCCCTAAAGTATGGGGCACCTAGTGAGGATCGAACTCACTACTCAGTCGTTAATTGATCTAGCGAGACAAGCTTGTCAACCATTACTTTTATTTTATTTTTATTGTAATCTGAATTATGTACATCAATGAATCGTATGCAATATAGGTGAAGAATGCAACTAGAAAATTTGAAAATAAATACAATGTATCTAAATACAAATTAGAGACCTGTCAGAATACATCATTCCAAGTTAAATAAACCAACAATGTTTTACAGTAATTATTAACATCAACTTCAGATTTCTCTTGTTAAAATGTTGTAGAATTTAATATTTCAACATTATGGATAAAAAAAATAGTGAATTTCATATCGCGTCTTTTTCGAAACTTAGTATGAGAAAACAACTTCGAGGATTTGAACAAAAAAGAGCCCAGAATGACGGCAAAATCAGTGAAAATAGTCAGTTGTGCTTTAATTTGTATATAAATTTAGGTAGGAAAAAGCAGTTGTTGATAAGTTGGCCAGGGTCACAAGGCATTGCCTGGGGCCCCCAATCAGCCCCCACCTGTCGGGGGAGGGGGTCGAAGGCAGTAGGGACCGGCCCTACTTATATAGTTATATTTATATTCTGTTATTGTAACGAGAAAACATTCATTACAAGGTCAGTTCGCAGTTGTTTTTGTTCAAAACTCGTCCTCATGACTAAGAGAATTATATGATACGTGACATATCTTGCCTGTTTTTTTTTTATTCTAACATCAACGGAGTATTTTCTCTGTTGCAGCTGAATCGAGATTAGATAAAATTGGTTTTCTCAAGAAATATGAAAAAATGTGTCACTACTAAAAACATTGCCCGTTGTGTCAACTACCTCTTGTTATCCCTCCGTCCCAGTATTTTTCTCTTTCTTTGTTTCTCTCTTTGTTTCTTTTTTTCTTCTCTCTCTCTCTCTTTCTTTCTCCCCCCTCTCTCTCTATCTATCTCAGTCACCTCATGTCGACGAAAAAAAATGACCCTGCCTTAAACACCTCTTGCAGATCGATCAGTGGATGCCTCAAGCCAATCAAAATAGATGACCATTCCTATCTCTTCCTCTCTCTCACTATCTATCTATCTATCTATCTATCTATCTATCTCAGTCACCGCATGTCGACGAAAAAAATGACCCTGATTAAAACACCTCTTGCAGATCGATCACTGGTGCCTCAAGTCAACCAAAATAGATGACTATTCCTATCTCTCTCACTCACTCTCTCTCTCTCTCTCGCTATCTATCTATCTATCTATCTGTTATGGTCCAAGTTTCTTGTACCACGGTGATGGTCCAAGGTAGAACCAATGAAGAATAACTCGAACACAGGTATGGAATAACACAGATATATTACAAACAGAAATATATACAAAGAAGTAGAAGTATTAGTAATGACTATCAGATTTGGTTAGAGTGAACTATGTTGTCTCGACAAGTATCACTATTCCAATGTTCATACAATAATCCTCTCTGCCCCCTCTTGGGGCGCAGTATTTATAACGTCCGGAGTAGTCCATTATTATTATGGGTAAGTTCCCATAACACCCACCTTCCGAAGCTTTTGCGTAGCAGGGGCTTTTAACATTTTTTTCTTTGGATCTATTTCCAAACGTTCTGTGAACTTCCTTTTTCAGGACGATCTTCGTGTTTCTGGTATTGTTTGCGTCCTTTTTATATCAAATGTATCGAAAATCGCATCCATCACCTCTTCCTGAGGTGGACCGTTAGCATCCTGTAACAGTCTCTTCCTTATTTGGTTTACGTGTCTTCTATGTGAGAATTTGTGTCCCTGTACTATGTAAACCATATTCCCGATTCTTTTTTCAATTGTACCTTGTTCCCAGGAAGATGTATTGTTTTTATATGCTTTAAAAAAAACTTTTATTCCTGGTTGGAATTTTCTTTTTGGTACGCACGACTGTGTTATTTGCTTCGTTTGACTTGGTAGCAATTTATCAAATACAGATCTGATTTTTCTAGCGAACATCACTTCTGCGGGTGATAATGTCGATGGTGTAGCATTATTTGGCGTAATTCGATATACCTGAAGAAATTGTTGTAATGCTTTTTCCGTAGGCACATTATATGCTTTTCTTAACGCTCTTTTGAGTTTATCAACAAATCTCTCCGCTTGCCCATTTGATCCTGGGTGATATGGCGGGGATTTTATGTTTGACTTGATAAATTTCGCAAAACTCTTGGAAGTCCCCTGATGTGAATTGCGTTCCATTATATGTGACTAGGCAATCGAACAGCTCGTGGAGGCAATTTATGGTAGTTTCCGAAGTAGGATTTTTGCAACGAAACACCTCCGGCCATTTACTATAACTATCCACTATGATCAAATAGTAGAAACCATCTATTGGACCTGCATAATCTGCATGTATTCTTGACCACGGACGATCTGTCTCTTGCCATTGCTTATGGATGATTGGCGGTGCTTTGGCTGCTAAGGAACAACCCTTGCATTTTTACACCATCTGAGTAATATCCTGGTCCATGTTTTTCCAATATACATAGCTTCGCATCAGCGATTTCATTCTATTTTTTCCTGGACGGCCCCTGTGGAAATCCTTTAGGATTCGCTTTTGTAGTGTTTTGGGAATTACAACCCTTTCGTTATAGAGTAACACATTATCGCATAAAGAAAAGCTGTCCGATATTTGCTCATTTTTTCCTGCTATTTTTGCTTTTGTTTCTTTTATGAATTCATCATTTATAGCTTCATTTTTTATCTCTTGTAGGGTGACGGGGAGGTTTCGAACTATACAACATAGTATTGTCTTGATATCTTCTTCGTGTCGTAGGGCTGCGATTACAGAATCTTCCAATGGTTCTGTTTTCGTTGGTATAAGTCTCGACAGACCATCCGCATGCCCGATTTTTTTCGTTGGTAGATACTCCAATCTGAAATTGTAGTTCAGAAGAATTGTACCCCGTTTTAGTAACCTATTTGCAGTGTAAACCGGTAGACCTTTGTTTGTGATCCGTCTGTAGAGTAAAAAATCTACCATAGATGTATCTATGAAATCTTGAGACTGCGAAAATAATTACCGGAGCTTCTTTCTCTATTTGTGAGTAATTTTTCTCTGCTGGTAGTAGACTTCGAGAAGCATGTGTAAGGGATTTTATTGTCCTATCCGGCATTTTATGCAGTATACACGCCCCGACTCCATAGGCGCTCGCGTCACTTGCTACAATTATTTCTAATTTAGGATCGTAGTGTGCCAAAAATAAATCCGAAGTTAACGTCTTAATTTATTAAAAATTTTTCCGCCGTTTAATTTAGTGAATACTTCTTCTGGACTGGGTATGGGATAGTGGTAATCTTTTATCGCGGCGTTCAAACCCGTTGAGAAATCAGCGCATACTCGAATCTCTCCTGATTTCTTTTTGACGTAAACCGTAGGTGTGGCCCATTGACTGTATTTTACTTTTGTCAATATGCCGGTGTTTTCGAGTCGAGCCAATTCTTGATCTATTTTTTCTATTGACGCAAACGGTACACTCCTTTTTTCTTGAAGATAGGTTGAACGTTTTCTTTTATTTCTATATTTGCTGCCATTTT
The DNA here is from genome assembly GCA_964036315.1 of Acanthosepion esculentum. Lineage (NCBI taxonomy): Eukaryota > Metazoa > Mollusca > Cephalopoda > Sepiida > Sepiidae > Acanthosepion > Acanthosepion esculentum. The sequence continues at coordinate 12,790,136 of OZ038490.1, read as the reverse complement.
TTTACATCTTCCGAGACCTGCTGAAAATACTTCGGGGAAACTCTCTTTTAGTTTCTCTTTTAATTTGTCTGCCTCGGTTGATAAACTTTTTACATTTTGGCAGTACGTACTTATTGGTAAATCCCAAAGTTCGAATTTTTGCATCCAGTCCGTTCCGAATAAGTTTTCTGTATTTCTTAACACGTACATTTTTAATTTTTTCGTCATTTCATTAAATGTCACGTTTGTAATAACTTCACCCTCAAATTTTATTTTTCTCTCAGTTACCGACCTCGCAATTTTATCCGTTTTTATCATGGCAGGTTTGTTCAGTTTTCTCCATGTTTATACGTTAATAATAGTTAAGTCCGAGCCGGAATCCAACTCTAGTCTGATTTTTCTGTTTTGCATTTCTACTTGTACGTATTTTCTTATGTTAGTCTCATCCGCTTGGTCAGTCCTCGTGATTCTTATTCTGCTTTTGCTTTCTCTTCTAGTCCAACAATGCGAACTTTTATGTCCTATTTTTTTACATGATAGACAAGTTTTAAAACGGTATGGACAGTCTTTATACCAATGCCAAATCCCACAGCCATAGCATGGACTGGGTGGTAGTTTTTTATGATATTGACTTTTAGAAGTAGAAAATTTTGTTTTACCCGTTTTTGAGGAGGGAAAATTGGTTTGGTTTGTTCCTGAGGAAGGAAAATTGGTTTGTCTTCGTACTTTACGTATGTACGCGATGCCAGCTTCTTCTATATCTTTTGAGTCTTTCTTCAAACTGATGCATCTCTGGCAGTCTAAGGCCAGTTTTTGAAGTGTCAAATCTTGTTCACTCTCCAATTTTTTAAGGATTCTGCGTCTAATTTCCGCGTCTTTGGTTGAAACCAGGCCTTGGAAGTATATTAAGCATTTGAAATTGTCCGCGCTGAGTACCGATAATTTAAAGTCATCACAATATTTGTTTACAATGGAAGCGAACGTTATGTAATCTTCGCTGTCCTTTTTTGTTAGGTTCAGATATTTCCATCTTTTGTGGAATAGTGAGGTATTATGGCTGAAAAGTTCTGTTAACAGTTTTATGACTTCTTTGTAAGTTAAATCATTTGTTTTCCTCGGTAGGATGTAATCTACGAATTTGGTATACTCGCATGTGCCTAATTTTCTTAGTAATAGACGTACTTTTCTTGCGTCTGACCAATTTTTGCAGTCAAATTCATATAGATCTTCGTACCTTCGGAAGTAAGTTGCAAAGTTTTTGTCTTCGTCGGGTGCATACGTGAAATCTTCGATAGTGCCCCAAATAGCGTCTTGTGAGAGAACTGTTTCATTCTCGGAATTTTGACCTTTATTTGACATTACACATAGCAATAATTCTTGTAATTCAAGATGTTTCTGTTCGTTTTTTTGTTGCTGTTCAAATTGGATTTTGATAAGTTCCACAATGGTTGACTTAAAATCTTCCATGTTAACGTAATTTTGTGCAAGTATTTTACCTTAGTGTAACCTGATATTCTGAAACATATGTACGCAAAAAAATTCCTCTGTTGCCACAGTAAAATTGATATCCAAAAAAAATTATTTTTTTTTAAGTGTTCGCGTAGAACTTGTTTTTCTTTTTTTCCTTTTTATTTTTAGAAATCTCACGTTTTTTTTTACAGTTTACTCGTCGACACTGTTATGTGCACGGGTAGCAAAAAAGGTATGTCCTCCGCGTAGAGAGTTCGTTTTTCTTTTGGGTTACCTCGTCGCCACTTGTTATGGTCCAAATTCCTTGTACCACGGTGATGGTCCAAGGTAGAACCAATGAAGAATAACTCGAACACAGGTATGGAATAACACAGATATATTACAAACAGAAATATATACAAAGAAGTAGAAGTATTAGTAATGACTATCAGATTTGGTTAGAGTGAACTGTGTTGTCTCGACAAGTATCACTATTCCAATGTTCTTACAATAATATTTTCTGCTCCCTCTTGAGGTGCAGAATTTATAATGTCCGGAATAGTCCATTATTATTATTATTATTATTATGGGTAAGTTCCCATAACACTATCTATCTCAGCCACCTCATGTCGACAAGAAAATAATGACCCTGCCTTAAACACCTCTTGCAGATCGCTCACTGGTGCCTCAAGCCAATCAAAATAGATGACCATTCCTATCTCTCTCTCTCACTCACTCTCTCTCTCTCCATCTCTCTCTGTCTATCTATCTCTATCATCTCATGTCGACGAAAAAACATAAAATTAGCGTATGTACTGCTGACCCTGGCTACGCCGTTGACCAAATATATCAAACAGTACAGCTGTATTTAAAATGACCATGCTTTTGATAAAACTGATGTTTTACTTAACTGTATCCAATAATAATGCATGTAATATTCACATATTAATATCGTATTATAAAATACAAACATAGCGAATAGGCATCTTTTCCAGTGTTTACGTTTATAAGATGTTCAGCTGTTTCTCATTCGGTTGTTTATTGTGGTACGTGTTTACGTAACGAGTATAGCGTTACTAACGATACTTTTATCATTCTCTTTTACTCTTTTAACTTATGTAACTAGAAGATGGAATAAAGAGGAAAAGAAGTTAGTCTATTGTAAATTGCTCTCTCAAAAAAGGAACTCGCATGATGCACGAGATAAATAATAAAATCTTCTTCTCTAAGTGAAAATTTAGGGGTCACACGATACGCGAGATCGCGCGTTACACGAGTATATACGGTATATATATGTATATCAAGTAAAGTTAAAGTTCGATAAATTATATTCGCAGATTTAATTCGCCTACATATATGATATCAATTAATGAATTAGGTTAGATAATCGTAATACTATTCATTAATTGATATCATATATATATATATATATATATATCTATCTATCTATCTATATATATATATATATATATATATATATATATATATATATATATATATATATATATCAGTATCTGAACTTTTTAGCTATATTCTGTTTAATGTTAATCATCTATTTCTAACACTTTGTTAACACAGACAGTTTGCCCTAAAAGCATTATCTTCCAGTAATATACGGGTCGATGTTTCTATTTTTCTAGTAAAAACATTCTTTGTTACTATATATATATATATATATATATATATATATAATTGCCGATTTCGCCTGGTTTATTTGTTGGCTAGTTGGATCACTGTCTGCGTATTTTAATCAATCAGAAATACCAAAATATTTCCTGTTACTAGCCTCATTAATAGCCAATTTTAAAGCTGCAGACCCCTTTTGTTAACCGGTTTCTATAGATTGAAGCTAATTTTAAGGAGGTCACATCATACAAGAGATATAAAATTAGCGTATGTACTGCTGGTCCTGGCTACGCCGTTGACCAAATTATATATCCATTTACTGTTGTCAAAAAGTACAGCTGTATTTAAAATCTGCTAGAGCGCTGATTAAACGCATAATGCAGCGGAACATCAGGGTGCAAGTGGTTCCTTGCATCAACATCATGCTCATTCACCTTAAACTTTGCAGTGAGGGTAGTGTCACGGTCCATCTGTGCCTGGGCAGCTTGTTGAGAGTTGCCTCTCTGATAGCAAACTCTCCGCTCGTATTCAAGATGTACAGCAAGTCTGTAGATATTGTGAGATGTGTCATGAAGCTTGAAATCTGACAGTCTCCACGTAGCTTCTGGATGAGAAACATATCGGCAAGCACGATAATTAGTAATTTCATCGTGAGCTTGATTCTGCTCACGATCTGTCGCTAGGTTGTCTCTTACTTCAACAGAATCATAGTTATGTCCCTTGTACATGTATTTGAAGATATTTTTAAGCGTTTCACCCCAAGCAACGCGGGAAGCCACTAGCATGGAAGGGGTTACAGAGAGTTGGAGCTAGAGCAAATAGGAATGATAGAGGAAAAGATGAAGAGAAGGATAGGGGATAGATCAGGGTATCTGGAGACGTCGATTGACATTACATTTGAATAGTTGGAGATTAGAGCTATCAGGAAAACAGGAAAAAAGGAGGGAGTTCCACAGGCGAGAGGTGCAAGACATGAAGCTATTGGAGTAGAAGAGACGGCTACATTTAACAGTTTCGACAGTGAAAGGGTGTGGGCGCGATGCCAGCCTAGTAGAACGCTTAAATTCATGAAGTTTGGGAACCAGCGAAAGCAGCTCATCGGAGTAGTTTCCATGAAAGTATTTGTAAAAAAGGCAGAGGGAGGCGACGGCACGTCTGTGAGAAAGCGACTGCAGACGAGCTGCCATATCAGGGCCAATTTCGTTGCATATCCGTCTCCGGATCTTAGAGACAAACATAAGGGGCACCAGACCATATATGGCAGCAATACTCCATGCAAGGGTAAATGGTTGATTTGTAGATTTGAAGGATCGACTCAGGGAGCCAACTTTCCTTGCGGTGGACGAAGCTATTGACTCAATGTATTTGTTCCATCTCAGGTGAGCAGTCAATGTGAGGCCGAGTGGTCGCAAATGAACAAATTTCTACATTAATGTGAGCTCTGTACTTTTCCAACAGGTCGGCATTGTACGACACAACGTTCCTATTGTCACCTGAGTGACCTCCAACTTGAACAGTGACTCCAATATTGTGTCTTCTGTATTCTGGATAGCCATTCAAATTCAGAAGCGTTTTATCTCTGTAGTTCTTTGGGAATTTCTTTTAGCATGAGACATTTTCCATGCAAGGGGAAGAAGGATTATCTGTCCCGCAAGGATCATTTTTTTTTACTAAATCCTGCAAGACTGTGTCATCATTGTCATTAGGAATTTCAGCTGTTACGATCCTATCTATGTTATCGCTGCCTTATCCTCTGTCTGTAGAGCCTCATTATCATGTTTTTGTTGCCGGTTCATCATGATAAATGCGATTTATAAGCACAAAAGTGGGAATCTTCACCTTTTCGCGATACCTAAGGTTTTAAATGAATTTTTATAAATAGAAAAGTTTTCTTGAAGCTTCCATTTTATCTTTAATTGAAAGCTAAAGTATTAAACCTACTATTTCCAGTAAAACATAATACTCCAGTGTATTTCAAATAGAACTTACAGTGATTCGAATCGATTTTTTGGTCGCCCGTTAAATCGGTCATTTTTTTTACATATCGACAAATTGGTAAACAAAAGTTCATTCTCGGTTTTAAAAATCTTGAAAAAAATATTACTAAAATTGTTGTTATGCTCCGACCATGAACATCACTGAGCACGTAAAGGATCACTTCTACAATCAACTTGTGATATCTACCTGTGACCATAGGTAGATATTGGGAGACTCCAACGCTCGTATTGGTTGTGACCATCAGACATGGAAAGATGTCATTGGTTGTCACGGTCTTGAGCCAATGAATTCTTATGGTCTGCACTTACTCTCTATGTGTAGAGAATTTGATCTCAGTACCACAAACATTGTTTCAGCAGCTCACTTGCTGCAAGTCCTCATGGATGCATTCCAGATCTTATTGACTTTGTCATTACCAAGCAGAGAGATGTTCGAGATTTTCTCATCATACGCTCTTTTCATGCCACCTGATACATCTCTAACCACGCCCTGCTTCGAAGCAAATTCAAGTTTCGTCCTAAACATAAACAGCTACAAAATTCATCTATAGCAAAACGACCTAATGTCTCATTGCTGAAAAAAAACATCAAGTGCAAGCCGATTTTTCTGATAAACTAGACACTGTTCTTCGGGCAGTTATAATCCTGGCTGACGTTGAATCATCATGGAAGTCATTGCTCGAAGCAACTCATGCTGCCTCTCTGGAAGTTCACGGACTTCCACTATGCAAACATCAAGATTAGTTTGATGAAAATAATACAGAAGTTCAAAATCTGTTTGATGAAATGAATAAGTATCATAAGATCTGGATAAATGGCAAAAAACCTCAAAACAAGCCAACTACAAAGCTATCTCACACTTAACGTCTCCAAGTCTAGCCAAAGACAGGGATACTCTCCTAACTGATAAAGCCATACTTCAGCGCTGGAAAGATCATTCTGAAACAGTGCTCAACAGCACCTCAATCTCAGATGATGAAGATCTTCCCGCTCTATCACAACATCCTGAAATTCTTGAGTTATCCCTGGAACCCACTTTTCGGGAAATGCAAGTTTCTATCAATCAGATAACGCCAGGAAAAGTCCCTGGCGAGGATGCTATCTCTTTTGAAATCTACAAACATGGAGGGCATACATTTTGTAAGTTACTGCACGATCGGTTCATTCAAATTTGGAGATCAGGGATGTTCCTCAGGACTTCAAAAATGCAACACCTCTACTACAAGAAAGGTTTTAAAACAGTACGCGATAACTGTAGAGGCATCTTACTTTTGTCTCTCAGCGGAAACATTTTGGCGAGGCTCATCCTCAACAGAATTAAATCACATTGTCGACGCCATCTATCCTGAATCTCAGTGTAGATTTCGTTCCGGTCAGGTTGCAAAGAAGGTTCTTGAGCGAAACAAGAAGCTATTTATGGTATTCGTGGACCTTTCTAAGGCCTTTGATACTGTAAACAGAGAAGCACCCTGGAAAGTCCCGAAAAATCTGACATATTGAATGTCCTTATTTCATTTCATATCTGTTTGCAAGCTAGCGTTATACCCAATGGTCATCAGCGTTCTGATTCATTTGATGTCGCTAATGGAACTGAGCAAGGCCGCTGTGTCATGGCACCTGTCTTGTTTGCGCTATTCTTATCGTTGATGTTGAGGTATGCTTTTCGTGATACAAAAACTGGCGTTAAATTTAATTTTTGAACTGATGGAGGACTGTTTAATCATCAGCGATTTAAGTCCAAAGCACTTCTACGTACCAGTATTATACGCGATCTTCTTTTTGTAGACGACGCACCTCTTGTAGCTCACACTTTAGAGGAAGCTCAAGATTTACTCAACCGGTTTTCCGCGGCATGTTAGGCATTCGGAACTCGCCATCAGCGTCAATAAAACTGAAGTTATTCATCTAGCCCAACACAAGTAAATTCGAAGTATAAAAAAGAGACCCCCTGTTCGTAAATTTCCTGGGGTTCCTTTACAAGTTGTTTGGAAAGAATCTGAAGTATGTGTACTCTTTGAAATACCTCTGGAGCATGGTAAATTCAAGTGCATTACTTGATGACGACATTGTTAATCGCATTGCAAAAGTCAGCGTTTCCTTTGGTTCGCTGAGTCATAGGTTGTGGGACGAAAGGGGAATAAAGCTTTGCACTAAAATCCAAGTCTACAGAGTTGTCGTTTTGTCAACACTTTTGTATGGCTCTGAAACTTGGACACATTATAGATGGCACACTGACCGATTAGATGTCTTCCATAAAGGCTTATTTCCGTATAAACTCTGGCCTGACGTTTGATGATAGACTATCAAATGCCGACCTTTTTGAGAAATGCAAGATTGGTACCATCGAGACCTTCATAGTGCAATCACAACTACGTTGGGCGGGCCATGCAGCAAGGGTGAATGATGATCACATCCAAAAAGGTCTTTTTTACAGTCAACTCCATAGTGGTCATAGAAATGTTGGTAGACCTTGGCTCAGGTATAAAGATAAACTGAAGATCAACCTTTATTGTGCAAACATTCCATTCAAGAGCTTTGAAGAGGCACCTATGAAGAGATCAGAGTATCGTTCTAGCTGCCATTCAGGAATAATGCACCATCAAGAAGTAAGCATCATTCGACTGCTGGAAACACGAAAGAAAAATAAGACAGCTAACAGTGTTCTTTCTGCACTTGCATGCAATACTTTCTCCTGTACTGTTTGTGGTCTGTTGTGCAATTCTCGAGCCGGCCTCAAAAGTCATGCCCGTCATAGGCATGCAGATAATTAGTTTGTGGTCGTCGGAACCTCATACATCGAACTCGATGGGAGAGTCCGTCGCCATATATATATATATATATATATATATATATATATATATATATATATATATATATATATATAGATGCAATCGTCAGACGATTGCATCTAGCATGAAACAGACTGCCGCCTCTAAGTGTTGACTTCTATGTTCACTTTTATATTTACACACGCTCTATCTCTGATATTGAGCACTTTATCCCATAAATATAGCACACTTTACTATATATATATATATATATATATATATATATATATATATATATATATATATATATATATATATAAGGTATATTTAGGCAGCAAGCATTTATCGAAACCGGTTTGATTAAAACGCACTGACAACGTATGTCTGTTTAATTTTTAATTATATTTTTCCAATTTTCGGATAAATTGTTGAGTGTTGCGCGTGAAGTTGTGGATACACTGTGCGGAGTTCAGGTTCTGTTATTTTTGTTCAAATACTTTCGACTATCGCAGTCAATATCAAGAATGTGGTGTCTATGTGACAGAATTAAATAAGGCGCATTCATTTTGTGCCGTCTCGTTCCCAAAAACCGTTACACATTACGCCATATTTGACCTTAAAAATAATGATTGAAATAATACAAATATGGCGGATTAAAAAAATAAAATCCATTAATTCTTTAGAAATATGAAAAACTATTTCAAAAATAGTCCGTTCTTTCTTCTACTGCTTGTTATCTTTATGTCCCAGTATGTTTCTCTCTCTCTCTCTCGCTTTCTTTCTTTCTTTCTTTCTTTCTTTCTTTCTTTCTTTCTTTCTTTCTATCTAGCTATCTATCTATCTATCTCGGTCATCTTATAACTATACAGGGTGTCCATAAAATCTCTTTACAATTTAAATAACTTATTAACTTTAAATTGTAAAGAGACTTTATGGACACCATGTATATTTCATTGTATTCATATCTATCTATCTATCTATCTATCTATCTATCTATCTATCTATCTATCCCAGTCACCTCATAACTATATTATCTCGGTGTATTCATGTATTCATATCTATTTATAAATAAATCTATTTATAAATAAATAAATCGCATTTTTTGTGCGGCTTTGTTCCCAAAAGCCGTTACACATGACGCCATATTTAATTAACGTTTGAAATAATAAAAAATACGTAAGATTATAAAATAAAGTCCATTAATTCCTTAGAAATGACTCTTTTAAATATAAATTGTCAAGTGTTTGAATACTTTCGGTTTTCATAAGTCTGTGGATGGAAGACGCAAATAAATACTTAGACAGTCAAACCCCCAAAAAAAGAAAAAAAAGAAAGAAAAATGGACTCTGAATCGGAGGATCTGCGCATCATTCCGATTAATAAATTAATCCTTTGAAAATAAATATTTAACATGTATCGCGTTCACGCCTGCAATAAAAACATGTTTCTTGATCCCTTTGAAGAGTGAAGTAAAATCTATAGACGGATAAAACCGGCACGGAGAAGTGGCAGATACAGACGACAGCAGTTTACGACGCGCACAGTTTAAAAGAGATTTCCTTCTTCATTCACCGAGCTACGTGACACGTACACTCTTTCTTACCACGCTACGTGACATTTACACTCTTCCTCGCCAAGCCACGTAACACTTAGATTCTTCCTCACCAAGCTACATGACATTTACACATTCCTCTTCACTTTCTCCACCGCCTCTTTTTTTCACATTTTTTTCATCTTAAACAACTACAGACAAAGAACTTTAACACATATTACACGCTGAGAAAATTTTAGTTGGAAAAATACGAAAATAAAAATATTTCATATTTTTACATTTATAAACATTTCTCGCCTTTTCTTTATTTTGGGCTGATTCAAATCTGCAGCAAGTCAATAATCGCATCGCCGACAGCAAGATGATCAATTTTCAAATCTAAATCGTTTGTCCATGTAAAATTCTTTATTTATTAGAAAATATATTCAGTTTAAATACAGTAGGAGTCAGAAAAATGACCTCAAAGAGCTCTTTTCTCCGTTACTCAAGGATTGTTGTTGCCCGACGGAGAAAGAAATTAGCCCTCGCAACACAGATCTCCGTTTTAATTTAATTCAAATTGTGCGGTTATGTACGTTTACGTGTGGGCATTTATATTTGAATCCAATGAAAGATTGATTGACTTCGTTTGTTTTACGATTTATCGACCGCTTGTGGTTTATTTAAAAGCGAAACATATTTTGGATTGTAAGAATAATTCTTTTCTTTTGCGAGTGAAAATTGCATTAACAATTTTTTTAGTATAACAATAATTTTTTTCCAAATACACCTCATACTATTTTCCCAAAGCTTGGGGAGATGGTTTTATATATTTCCCATTAGTATTTCTGTGTAGGTGAATGTAAAGAACACTATTGGAATTCGAACTTGGCTCCTCGATTTTTCATCAGACCTAAAATATTTCTACATATTTAAAAAAAAATACATTTAGATTAATCCTATTTACTACAAAATAGTTTAAGAAAATTCAATAAAATCATTTAATTATCTGATTTCTTTTAGGGGGAAAAATAACGTTCTTTTCTTGTCTCCAACCTCTACGATTATATTGCTCAGCTTAGGGTAGGGGTTGTTCATACTGAGTCGGAGGGAAATGTTTTTTTCAATGACTTTTTGTAACTGTCAAATTGCATGTGTAAGCGTATTATAGTGTATGCATTAAATGATACACACACATGTAAGTCATTCGCGTACAGCACACACACACACACACACACACACACACACACATACACACACACACACACATATATATATATAGGGTAATACAAAGGGTAATACGATTTTGCAGTTCACGGAAAACATTTGCCAACTGATTTACAGTAATGCCTGAAATCACATTAGTTATTTTAGCTATAATTAAAACTAGGTAC
>OZ038490.1:12756892-12774392 GCA_964036315.1 Acanthosepion esculentum | reverse complement strand
CGCCAGTTCACAAGGTTCGAAGAAGGATAGTTCTCTCTAATACCTACAGGATTCATTCGCTCAAAGCCATTTTTAACTATTGATCGGAGAAAAGCGATTGTATACAGATGACAGTCTATATATTTCTGAACGCGTTTGGCGCCATGCCTGGCATCCACATGAAGCTCTCGATCTGCCTAGGCTGTTTAATAACATGACTTGAGGTTGAAAGATAATGCAATTTGCAGTGTTGTGCGAAACTATCCCTAGCACAGCCTAGTTTAGGTTTAATTTCTTTATTTCTTAAATTTACTACGAAGAACAAAAGAAAAAGAACAAAAAAAGAATGTGAACAAATGAAAAAGAAGCAAAAGTAAAAGAAAAAAGAAGACAAAAGAATAAGGAGAAAAAGAAAAAGAAGAAAAAGGAGAAAAAAGAAAAGGAGGAAAAAAGAAGAAAAGGAAAGTGAAGAAAAAAAGAAAAAGAAGAAAAAAGGAAAAGATGAAAAAGAAAAAACAAGAAAAAAGGAGAAAAAAGGAAAAGAAGAAACAGAAAAAACAAAAAAGAAAAAGAAAAGAAAAAGAAGAAAAAAAGAAAAAGTAGAAAAAAGAAAAAGAAGGAACAGGGAAAGGAGAAAAAGAAAAAGAAGAAAACTAACAAAAGGAAGAAAAAAGAAAAAGAAGAAAAACATGAAAACAGTAAAAGGAGAAAAAAGAAGAAACAGAAAAAAAAAGAAAAAGAAAAGAAGAAAAAAGTAAAAGAAAAAGAAGATGAAGATGAAGTCTAATAAAACTTGTAGAAATTTGAAATATTGAAATGAATCTCATCTGCCGTGAAGTAATTGATTTTTTCTAAGTATTTTCTAATGTTTGACATTTTTTACTCATTACTGTCATTCTCTAAATAATCTCACTTAATGCAGGTACGAGACAGAGAAGAAGACCCCACGAACCTCACATCCCCTAAATGTACCTCCCGTCTAATTAACCGTACTTTTCCGATAATATTAAATCCAATGGAGGTAGGGGTTGCTGACACGAGCAAAGTATCTCACCCACTTCTTCCAGTGGGTTTTTAGTTCTCAAGTATGAGTGAGCTTGATTCGGTACGTGAGGTCTGAGACCGATATAATATTTCTGCCCCAAGGATGAGTTCTGTTGCCTTGATTTCTCCGTAGTCGAGACATGTACACTCGGAGTATCATACCTGTGTCGTCTTGCTTGAATTAGTTGTCCATTCATTAAGTGTTCTCACGCGGTACGTAGCGATTATAATATAAGTAATGCTTAGGCTACTTGCCGTGACGCCTGTATAAATTAATCTGAAGACTGACTTCAAAACGGGTTCTTTTCTTACCTCTGACCTGGACCTCTTTATAGTTACGTACTAGTTCATATAGTCACTGAGAGTGTACTATATACTCTACAACATCCCCTTTTGAAATTCATACTTTTTATAAATATTTTATTTATTATTAATATTAGTATCTCTCCCTATTCTTTCTGGAGAATTCGTCGACGTACTTGATTTTGTAAGTTTTCCGTCTCGGATCCAATTCCCGTTCTTCAGTACGCTTTCTTTTTCTGGAATTTGTCTTTGTAGGTTTCACGACTTGTTGTGGTGATGGCACATCGAAAACATCAAGTGGCATTTTTATCGGTTCTTCCAATGTTTCATGTCTTTGACTGATGAACCTTTTTTTCAGCAGATTATGATGCCTTTTATGGTCAAATCTTTTCCATTTTACCATGTAAATCAACTTTCCGATTCTTGCTAATATTATGCCGTCTTCCCACGTTTCTTTGCCATCCTTATATGCTCTAAAGAACACATTATCGCCGGCCTTGAAACTTTTGGTGTCGTTTTTGTTATCCGACTTGGTAATAACTTGTTGAACACCGATTTTACTTTCCTAGCAAACATTAAATTCGCCAACGACATGCCTGATGGTCTATTGGGGTTCGGTGTTACACGGTAAACTCTCAGAAAATCTTGAAGTGCTTCCTCTTTTATTTTCTCAAGACTTGCTTTCTTCAACGCTCTTTTGAACGTTCCCACAAACCATTCCGCTTGTTCGTCCGACCTTGGGTGATACAGCCTCTGCAAGCTTTCACTATATTTTTTTAATATCTTGCTCCATTCTGGTTCAATATACAAAACTTCTCATCAGAGATTTCATTCTTGGAATATCAGGATGTCTGCTATGAAAATTCTTTAATATTCGCTTCTGTAACACATTCGGTATTACAACCTTTGCCCGAACATGACTACACCGTTGCATAGCGAAAAATTTGGAATAGTCCTGGATTTCATTCTTTGTTACATTCTTTCCGTTGCTTTTTACTTTTCGCTATAAAGGCGTCATTTTTCCCGCTATTTTTATTTCTTCCAGAGTAACTAGTAATTCTCGCACCTGTTGCAAAAATGTTTTATTTCCATTTCGCTTTTTAGTGCTGCAATAATCCTGTCCTCAAATAGTTCCGCATTTTTAGGTATTAATCTTGATAATCCATCCGCATGTACTAATTCTTAGACGGTTGGTAATCCATCGTAAAATCATAATTTAATAAGATGGTACCCCCAGCGTTGTAGTCTATTAGCTGTATGCGTAGGTATTCCTTTCTTTGAACCATATATTGTTAATAGAAGTCTGTGGTCTGTTTGCAATCTAAAATTTTTTCTATGAATAAATTTATTAAATTTCGTCACAGTAAATATAATTGCTAGAGCCTCTTTTTCTATCTGACTGTAACTTTTCTCTGCTGGTTATAGCGAGCGTGAAGCATGAGCGAAGGCTTTCATTTTACCGCCATTGTATTTGTGTAAAATCACCACTCCAATACGGTACTCACTAACGTCTGACGCCATTACAATTTCTGCTTTTGAATCGTAGTGAACTAATGATAAATCTGACGTAAGTCTTTTTTATTTCGTCAAACGCCTTTTGACAGTTATCGTCCCAGTTCCACTTTACTCGTTTTTTAAGTAGATCGTTCAGTGGAGCTATCAAATTATGCATATTATGTACATATATTTCATGGTAATTAGCCAGTCCTAGAAAAGATTGTTACGTAGTCATGTTTATTGGTGGTGGCTTATTTTTAATTGCACTTGCTCTTAACGGATCTGGTTGACGACTAATTTTATCAATAATTTGACCAAGATATTTAATTTTTGGCAAAAACAATTCGCATTTTCTTCATTGAGCTTGAATCTGTATTCTCTTAGTTTTTCCAAAACTGCTTTCAGATGCCTAAGATGTTCTTTAGATACACTGTTGATTAAAATGTCGTCCAGATACGCCACTGCGAAATCGCAAACCACAATCATGGTATCAGTAGTTTCTTGAAAAATAGCTCGTGCCCCATTTATACCAAAAGAAAGTCGGTTAAACTTATACAGGGTGTCCATAAAGTTCGTGTGCACTTTAAAAAATTTATAATTTTATTTGTATTTGCGATAGAAATAATTTGTAAAAAGGATTAGAAAGAAGTAAATCTATATTTTTTAAGGTTTTATTGAAATTTTATTTATGTTTCCACATGTCCTCCATCATTAGCAATACAAAGGGTAATACGATTTTGCAGTTCACGGAAAACATTTGCCAACTGATTTACAGTAATGCCTGAAATCACATTAGTTATTTTAGCTATACTTAAAACTAGGTACATTAAACTTTATAACATTTTTTACAGATTATTTCTATCGCAAATAAAAAATAAAGTTATAAATTTTTTAAAGTGCACACGAACTTTATGGACCTCCTGTATAATCCCCAGTGCATATTTAAGAGAAATCCATCTCTGAAAATATTCTCCCGCCGTTTAACTTCGAAAAAAAATCCTCTGGACTTGATAATGTGTAGTTATGTGTTTCTAAATCCGCGCAAACACGAATTTTATTTTATTTTTTTACATACACCACTGGTGCAGCGAATTTTGAACCTTTAATTTTTTCTATTACACCAATTCTTTCTACTCTGTCCAACTGTTCATTGACTTATTACAATGCTGCGAATGATACGCTCCGTTTCGTCTTAAATACTGGCGTCGAACCTTTTTTTTTAACATCCGCCTTGAATTTTGAGCACCGACCCAATTCATTTGACAGAATATCTGAAAAACATTTTTTTTTAATTTTTCCTTAAGGTTTTCGCTCTGAATTTTTAAATTGGTCGCTTGTCCACTTACGTTTTTACAATAAACGTTTATCGAAAAATCCCAAAGTTCAAATAGTTGCATCCAGTCAGTACCGAATAAATTCGTAGCATTTTTTAATACATCAATTTTAGTTTTTACATGCTTACTACGGAATGAGACATTGCAAGTCATTTCTAAGTAAAAAATAATTTCTCACCAGAAACTGAAATCGCAACTTTGGATGTCCTTTTTAATTTCCAATTTCCTTCCATGTGGATTCACTGATTATTGAAATATCACTATCAGTGTCTAGTAGCATTTCACCTCACATTATTTATTTTAACATTCACAAAATTCCTTTTGTTTTCTGTGACCAATTTTCCGTCGCAATGCTGTGTACGAATTTCTTCCTGTGAGAATTTTTTCTTGGTTTCGTTTTGCATTGTGACTATATGTTCTCTTTTTCCCACACTTGTAACATTCTGCATTTTTAAATGGACAGATGTAATTTCCCACATCTAAAACAAGGATTTAGATGTTGCTTCTACCAATGCACATTCTTTTTTTCTGAATTTCTTCAACATCGTGTTTCAGACTTAGAATTGTCCGACAATCGTCCACTATTTCTTGCAGGGTAATATTATTGTTTTGTTCTATTTTCGTTAAAATTTTCACTCTTATTTCAGCATCGTTTTAGCTGTTAAACCTTGAACGAAAATTAACCGTTTGAACATATCTGGGGTCATTTCCTTTATTCTAAACTTTTCTCATTCTTTATTGACGATGCCAGCATACGTGACAAAATCTTCGTAGTCTTTTTTGGTTAGATTCGTGAACCTCCAACAATCATTAAACAGAGAGCTTTTGTCACTAAAGATTTTCATCAGAATATGTACCGTGGCTTCAACCCCGATTTCATTTGTTTTTTCGGTAATATGTAATTGCAGTATATTTCATACTCAAGTGGAGCTATTTTTCTCAACAACATTCTCGTTTTTCTCTCATCTTCCAAGCCTCTGGATTCCTGACTGAATATTTGTTCATATCTACGAAAATAAGCAGAAAAAAAATCAGTCCATCATCAGGATTGTATACAAATTCTGATATGGTGTTTTGGACAGCATCTGGAATAAGAGACGTTGAAGAATTTTTTGTTTTCTTCAGAATGATATCCAACAACTCTTGTTGTTTTTGTAGTTCTAACAACCGTTGATTATGTTGATGTTGCTGTTTCTGTTATTGTTGAAATTCTGCTATCGAAGCCAAAAGTTGCTCTATATTCGCAAGAATATCTTTTTTTCCCTACAACCAAGAGAAAACTTCTTTTCTATCTACGTTGTGGTAGGATCCACCTAATCTGCATAGGTGACTACCGACTATATAAATAATGGTTGGTACCGGAAGACGAGAGAGGCGAATACAGAGATCCAGCTAGAGACTCTGCCCGACTGCGACTTAGTCAACACATTCTCCAGGAACGGTCTTTACAGAAATACTAGATGTAAATATTGTGTACACTTTCTTGTTATAATACATTCTTGTTCTAAGTACATTTTGTGTTGCATTATTATTCCATGCATTAGTCAAGATTCAACAATGAGTCAAGACTCAACACTACACAAGAAAAATCTTTTTTTTTAACTAACCTCGTTAAAATTCTTGATACCATATCCTTGCTCCCGAATCAACAAGAATATTTTTTCTATACATGTTCACTCAGTATGAGTTTCCAAATTTCTTGTAACTCTAGTTACAACTTGTATGAGTTCCTGAATCTTTGTTTCTGTTATAATTCGTAAGAGTTCCGAATCCTCTTCGCAACGCTTATAAATCGAGTTTCGAATTCCTCGTTGCCACTGTTGTAACGCGCTTTGTAGCCTCTTATAATAGAAGTAATGCTTATAACTTATAACTTGATAACTCCATCCCAATGCACGAGCTCGTAATCCCAGATTTCTTTTTATGTTCCATGTCCTTTCAGCACTCTCCACCTCCCTCTATCTCTTGCTCCTCCCCTGACCACGTTCTGTCATCCACTTGCTTAAGCCTGTCGTTGTTTTCCTTTGTCTCTCTTTCCCTCTATTCGCCCTGTGAGTATCAGATTCTCCAGGCCCTCCTTCCTTATTATGTGTCCCAGAAATTTCAGCTGCCTCTTCCTGATGTTAAGTATAAGTCTCCTCCATGTTTGCATCCTCTCTAAGACATCATCGTTGCTCACACGCTCGGTCCATGATATCCTTAGCATCCTTCTGTAGAACCACATCTCCGTCGCCACGTGTCTCTTCTTCATCTTTGAGGAAACCGTCTAACATTCGTTGCCGTAAAGAAGGGCAGATGTCACGTAACAGCTCTGTATTCTTTTCTTTGTTACCAAAGAAATCCTCCTGTCTCACAATACCCTGCCCAGTTTTTTGGAATGTGTCCTTGGCCATCCCAGTATGTCTACGGATCTCAGTGTCGCACTTACCGTCCTCTGTCAAAACGCTTCCCGGATATTTAAACTTCCGCGTCTGCTTGATTCTAGTGTTCCCGACCTGCAAATCGTATTTCGGGCTCATCCTTTTACTGATGACCATGCATTCTGTCTTGTTTTTGTTTTTTTTTCTAATTGAAGCGAATTTAATGTTCTCTCCCGCTTTTTCGTTTTTATTTTAGTTAGGGGCAATGGGACTTATTCTAAGTTAAAACTTAAAACCTAATAAAAAAAAAAAATTCCCCCACCTTTTCGGTAACTATTCCATTCGAAATGTCGGCAACTAAACCGACTCCCCCACTCCGAGTTCCGAGTGAGGCGACACGTTAACAAGCCAGCAGGACGAAAAACAAGACCTAACAAAGAGCGGAGGAACTCTCTGAGTCAACGGCCAGCTAACTAGAGGTGGTGTATCCATAAACCACCGTGAAGACAACGGGAAACCACTCCATTATCAATCTCACGAAAAATCATGGTCAGCAATCCCAGACTATTCACCCCTAATAGCTAAACGGGACTATCAAATTCCCTTCAGCTACTGATTCGGTGCCTATAATAATGACGGGTTTACTTGTGTCGCAGACTCGCACAAAAAGGACACTGATCTCCTGTATATATACTTTCACGTGGAACTTATCCACAGTAGCTGCTTGACCTCTTCCTCCCATCTTACACTGAAAAATACCTCGTTAAAGTCTTACACCCCACTTGGACGCCTCAGATCATCCACTAGTCAATTTCAAAGTTGATGCCAAACAAAAGGCATACCCTGATAGACCGTTCCATAGAACGATTTTTCGGTACACGAAAGCAGACCGAAACAACTTCAGATCTTACATGTCGAAAGCTTTCCTCTCTGCCTTCTTGAAACATTCTGACCCCAAAACTGCTGCCCTTGTATCAGGATGGACCTTTACTGGAATGGAGAGTTTTATACCTAGGAAAAGAATTCTAGCAGAAACCGAAAAGCCAGCCCTTGTTCATCTACAAATATGATGCAGCCATAACTTATCGTAAGCACGACTACAATGTCACAGAGTACGAAATCATTGCAAGAGTGTTCTAGAAATTTAGGCCAATGTTGAAAGCAAACAGATTGGATCCCTGGAGTTCTGGAAGATCTCTAACCAAATTCCGAATAGAGGCAAAGCGTCAGTGGTTACTATTATAACTGCCAATAAGGTTATCTCACCCTCGTTAGATAAGGCGAATCTCTTTGCCTCGATCTTTGCTTTGGACTCAACGTTAATTGACAAAATTTTCCTTCTCGACTTCCCCCAATTACACCGAGCAAAATCTCAGTGATATTTTCATTACAACCTGGGAAATCAAAAGTCTTGACCCTAAGAAGGCCACCGGTTCAGACAAAATCCCAGCAGTTGTTCTTACAAATATTAACTAGAGTTATCCCCGGTCGTAGCGAAATTTTTTAACTGCTGCTTGGAGAAACCCTTCCCAAGTTTGTGGAAGTTGTCAAGTGTATGCCCAGTTTTCAAGAATGCGGGTGAGCGCTCATGCTTCTCACAGTATAGACTCATTAGTCTTCTCAGTGTAAAATCAGCAAGAAGGTTGTTTATCACCTCAATCGGATCTCCCTCTTCAGCAACAAACAGTACGAATTTCGATCGGCCCGGTCCACTGCTGATAACCTGTGATTACTCACAGAAATAGCAAGGCACTAGACAACAAATACACCACAAGGACGATCGCATTAGATATTTCAAAGGTATTTGACAAGGTGTGACATAAAGGGTTACTGCCCAAGCTCTCCAGATATGAAATTACTGGAAGAGTTTTCTCAATTATACTAACGGGTAGGTCCCTGACGGTAGTTGTTAACGGCCAGTCCCCTGAGTCCCAAGTTATCAACGCAGGTATCCCACAAGGTGACATTCTCGGTCAAACTCCCCTCCTACTTTACATAAATTATCTGCTTAAGAGTATACTCCGATCATTTGTAAATATCTATACTGATGATACAACGGTATATGGGTGTACCTGCAAATCCTTAGATGATTTGAGCTTGGCAGCTGATCTATCCTCTGATCGTGCTCTAACAGCTTGGTGGGGGAAAAACTGGCCGGTCACATTCAATGCCGCAAAAACTTTTGTGACGTGCGGTGGCCGTTAATAACTCAAGACTTCAATGTTAAAATAAAACAAAATTTAGTTACAACCGCAGATAAATACTTAACAAGAACAAAAAAGTAAAAGTCAACCAAAGATAATTAACCATTTCAGTGAATACCTTGTTAGTAGCGCGGCACGGCTTAACGTCTGGTAAATCCTAAATCAAAACCCAAATCATTGACGCACAATAATTCACACTAATTCGACTAGATAGTTCCACTCAATAGTCACTCAATAATCACTGCGGTCAGTAGCCTGACACCGCTATTCATACACCTGGCAGAAAACATATATTCATAAGTCCAGAGTGGCACGCTCGAACATCGGTGTCTGAGGTTACTCATTTTCTTCTTATATGACAAAAAACAAACTATTGAGATTTTACCATCGTCTATCCGACTCAGAACTTTCACTAATCGTAATGAGCGGATGTTTCCTCAGGGAGGCCCCGTCCCGTGAGAACCTATTGGGACTTAAACTGCTCAGACCTAAAGTGGAATTCTTACATACGATCCGTTGCTAAAGATGCTAGAAAAATGGTCGGTTCAGTGTACCGCTCCAGCAAGTTCCTGACTCCTCCTGTTATCCTGTGCCTTTACAAGAGTCAGATCGGACCGAATATGGGCAGGAGCTAGTCAGTTGCAACAGAGACCAAAAGCGTCTCCGCTTCATTGTGGGTGACGAATTAGTTTCCACTCTACATGCCCTTTCCCACACACAAAACGTCGCAAGCCTCTCGCTGTTCTATCACTATTTCCATGGAGTGTGTTCAGGTGAACTACATTCCTTAGACCTAACCTTCACGGCTAAGACCAGCCATCCCAGCGCACATTGTATCGAACCACCCTCATTCTCTTCGTATGCCTTTGGTGAGATGTAAGTTCTACTTCAGCAGGACCGATTTCCAAGAGGACGCTTCCCCGGTCACTAAAATGTCAGCTGAAAACGTTAGTCCGAGAAGGTTCAGTGAAGCACTTTCCTGCAAGTTAGCATCAGCCATGCCGATCAAAGGTAAAAAAAAGCTTCTCTCAGATGATTAATAGAGAGAAGCTTCGTTTTTGAGGCGTTAAAATTAACAACAGATTATAGGTTATTTTTTAGATCAACTGTCAATTTGACTTTAACGAACCAACCAGAGTTAATATTAAAACGGAAGTACATAGCTGTGTCATCAGCTTAGATACCGTGTTGAGAATTAGAAACAACGTAGGTTTAAGGATAGACTCCTGTGAACGACCTGTATTTTTAGAAAATCATCTAGAGGAGTGGCCGTTTAAGACAACCTTCATTTCGCGATTTGGTAAGAAAGATTGAATCAGTTCAAAAATTTGTGCAGAAATAGCTTCCAACTTGTGAAGAAAACCAGTCAAATCTTTCATCAATAATCGTTAACACATTGGCCTAAAGAAGTGAAAGCCATGTTGCTTATCTGAAAGAAAACCCTCCGATGTGAGATGCTTAACTAATTCAGAGTTGATTAGAGCATTTAGTAATTTGCCAAAACGAGGTAGAAGGCTAATAGGCCGCTAGCTAGAATTCTCTGTTAATTCTACAGTTAACAGTTATCTTTTCCACGTATCCGAATAAGCTGTGCCTCTTACTCTGTAACTTTCTACCTCGAGTGGCCTTCGGGCCTTGTACAGGGTGAACATCATGTTCAGCTAATAACAAAAAAGTTCCAAATAAAATTTTTAATTAATTTATAAAACCGATTATTTGATTTGTGGAAATGCGTAAAATATAAAATATGTGATGTAGCTCACGTACCGAAAAATGTCGAGAACTCTGATCGCCTGTATTCGTGACTGAGCATTTAAAAATAAGGCGTTCTGTACTGAGAGATTTAAATTTAGGGTATATGTTGATGAGAAAGAAACGAATAAGAGAGAAAGAGGGACAGGAAGAGAAAGAAAACGTCAGAGAAAGGGAAGAAGGCAAAGAGAGGATAAGATAAAGAGAAAAAGTAAGATAGAGAGAAATTTAGTCATAGTAAAATCAGTAAAATCGACCCTGCTAACCGAAACGCTCATCTGTGGCTAAATCGGTAAAGCAAGTCAGATTATATGACGGTTCCGTAAATGATACAGGTTCGATTCCTGTCGGAGGACGCATATTTTCTCTGAACATTCAGGCCGGTAAATGTCGTTAATACTGTTTATTATAAACAGAACATTTACTGAAATATTTGTATCTATAAAAAAGAACGTATAAACATAAAAATGTCTTTATATATATATATATATATATATATATATATATATATATGAATAAAAACAAAAGGAAAACTTAGCCGACACGTTTGTCATACAGGGTGTCCATAAAGTTCGTGTGCACTTTAAAAAAATTTATAACTTTATCTGTATTTGCGATAGAAATAATCTGTAAAAAATGTTATAAAGTTTAATGTACCTAGTTTTAAGTATAGCTAAAATAACTAATGCGATTACAGGCATTACTGTAAATCAGTTGGCAAATGTTTTCCGTGAACTGCAAAATCGTATTACCCTTTGTATTGCTAATGATGGAGGACATGTGGAAACTTAAATAAAATTTCAATAAAACCTTAAAAAATATAGATTTACTTCTTTCTAATCCTTTTTACAAATTATTTGTATCGCAAATACAAATAAAGTTATAAATTTTTTAAAGTGCACACGAACTTTATGGACACCCTGTATATATATATATATATATATATATATATATATATATATATATATATATATATATATATATATTACATCGAGCACTAATTTATTATTACAACCAGCACTCATTCTGCATTATCTCACACACACACACACACACACACACACACACACACACACACACACACACACACACATCTATACAATAAATACGAATGTCACCGTGTAACACTATTTCAGCTCTACTCCTAGAAACTGCAGCACAACACATCATGCCATTTTGGAATCAGTCCGACTCCCTGAGAAAATTAAAAAGATTACGGACCTGAAATTTTGGATTCCCAAGTTTTCGGATTCCGCCATCTTGGTTTCTACTGGTAAAAACAATTAAAGGGATACAACTCTCTAACTTTCAATAGCTCATGATCAAATGAATAAATACTGTTTTCAAATTACAGTGTTTCAAAATATAATTGTCCGTGTTTTCAACTTTACTCCTAGAGGCCGTTGTTCAAGTTTTCATTACTGTGACTGTTTTCGACGATATTTTTACGTGATTTTTTGCGACGAGATTTTTTGTGCGATAACAATTTTTAAAATTTGGAAATAAATTTGGGAATAAGCAAAGTTAATTGCAGTCATCCATGAAACAAAAATAAATGTTAGTACGAAAGGAAAGACCTACATAACAACATCTAGAGCTCATATTGCAATTTTGTTATTTCTTTCCTCCATCACTCCGTATTACTGGTTCCCATATTGTATTCATTTCTATGCTTGGTCGGCTCATATGTGCTGATTCCTTGAGTTTTTGTATTTTTCAGTGATGTTCTCTGTCTATTATTTCAATCTCATCCGACAGGGGACAGTGCTCTTCCCTTTCCCTTCATATGTGTTCAGCTACGCCTGATTTTCTATTTCCGCCTTACGATGTTTTTGCAGTCGTACATTAAGTGGGTGTCATGTTTCACCTTTATATTTTTTTATCACAGCTGCACGGGATGACGTACACACAGTCCTTAGTCATGCTCTCCTCTATGGGGGTGGTCTTATTCGGAAGAGGTATCTGCGAAGCGTCGAACCACTTTTGAAGGTCGTCCTGATGTTATATGGACCACAGATCTTTTGCATTTTCTCCAATAATCCGTTCACATAGGGTTGGGAGGCCGAAGCTGTTTTCTGAGTGGTGTTATCCTCTTGTAGTCGTCTATCCCAGTTTATCGGAGCTGCTGCCATGTACCCGGTGTAGTTGTTATGTTGTAGGGTACTGCTTATACTGAATATTTCTTGAACATATATCTCTGGGTCGCCTCTTATGGCTTTTGTCGATCGTACCGCTCTTCATTTATGAATCGAGCACTGTTGGCTACTCGCGTTTGTTTACATCCGTAACAATATGTTAGAATTTTTCTTTTTTCTCTGCCGTGCGCCGATAGCTTAGGGTTAGGATCTCCGACTGATGCGAAACCGGTAGGGTTTCGATCCCGGCTTGAAGCAACCGGATATCTAGCCACACTGTTAAGCTGTGATGCAGCGAAACAGGCCTGTATGTGGATGACCTTATTAATAAAATTAATTACATATATTAATATCTTTATTGTTTATATGTTGTAAGGAATATATATATATATATATATATATATATATATATATATATATATATATATTGTTTATACGTAATTTTTATAGATACAAATATTTAAGTAAATGCTCTGTTTATAATAAACTGTGTTAACAACATTTACCGACCTGAATTTCAGCTTCGTCAAATGTAGGTTGGAGATGGCAATTTGACCCTAAATTTAGGAATTCTTTTTGATCATCTGTTAATTTATGACGAGATAGGTTTATATATTTATCGTCGCTGTTAGGTAGTATTTAATTTCATCTCGTCTTAAAAAGCCTACCAAGTCAAATTTTAAACGCGCATTAATTCAAGTTTTATTGTACAAACCAGGAACGATTTAGGGCCCGGAAAAGACGGAATCCGTGAACAGAGCTTTTAATAGTCTTGGGGAAAAGTATATGTTTATTTTCGCCACCAGATACATACATAACTACATATATATATATATATATATATATATATATATATATATATATATATATATGTCGATTTACTAAGCATTAGCTTAGATGTAGTACAAAGCCGAAAATATGGAGCACCCAGTGTGGGTCGAACTCACTACACAGTCGTAATTGATCTAGCAAGACAAGTTTGTTAACCATTACACCACGTCGATGCTCTCTCTCTCTCTCTCTCTCTCTCTCTCTCTCTCTCTCTCTGTATATATATATATAGTGTGTATCAAAAATATTTTTACAAACTTTGGAGGCATGTTCCTCACGCCAAAAAAAGGACAAAAGTTCGTATAAACCTATGTCCGCAAATCCTTCGTTTTCGAGCTATTAACTTTAAAGAAAGTTTACAGTAGATGGTGCTGTGTGGCTATGTAGGCTAGGTTACATTTGTCATTCATGTACATTTGTGGCTAGTCTGTCTTCAACGTTTAACATGTGTAGTAGTGAGTTAACTAAGAAGTGTTCTGTTTAACAATGGCAGGACAGTCATATCATGAGCAGGCAGATATGATTTTTACATACGGCCGTGCGAATGGTAATGGACGCCAGGCTGTACGGCTGTATCAGATTGCGTTTCCAGACCGAAGACAGCCGGGTCATCCAACCATTGCTGCTGCTTATCGTCGCGTTGCTGAAACAGGATCCGTGGCACGACAAAATATGGATCGATGAAGACTAAGATCCGTTGGTACGCCTGACCACGGAGAACGCATTCTGTAGGCTGTCAAAGACGATGCAGATATCAGCACACGTCAAGTGGGTCTAGTATGTCGTGCATCACATAGTACCATATGGAGGGTACTTCAAGAACAACTCCTGTATCCGTATCATTTGCAAAAAATTTGTAAAAGTATTTTTGGTTTGTATCATGGATTGTACATTTAACAGCGTCTACTGTAAACTTTAAACTTAATAAAGCATTTGCTGATATTTGTCCTTGTTTTGGGTTTGAGGAATCCGCCCCATAAGTTTGTAAAAATATTTTGATACGCCCTATATATATATATATATATATATATATATATTGTTATGGTCCAGGTTCCTTGTACCACGGTGATGGTCCATGGTAGAACCAATGAAGAATAACTCGAACACAGGTATGGAATAACACAGATATATTACAAATAGAAATGTGTACAAAACAAGTAGAAGTGTTAGTAATAACAATCAGGTTAGGTTAGAGAGAACTATGTTGTTTGGACAAGTATAACTATTCCAATGTCTTACTGTAATCGTCTAGCCGACTGTCTCTGTCTCTCACTCACTGTGACTCACCGTCTCCTCTTGAGGCGCAGTATTTATGAAGTATGGAATAGTACATTTATATTATGGGCAAGTCCATAACATATATATATATATATATATATATATATATATATATATATATATATATATATATATATATATGTGTGTGTGTGTGTGTGTGTGTCTATGGATCTGCGCACAAAGAGTTATGCCTCAGCTGCTGATGGCTGCGGAGCATCTGTTATGGCTGTACAGGCCCACACGGGAGTGACAGTCTCGATTGCAACAAATGCATGTGAAGATTCTCTCTCCCTTCGGACATGCTTCTCTCCAGCGACAAGCCTCCGTTTCTTCTCGCTCCAGTCCTCGGTGTAAATTGCGTCTCCAGTGTGAGCGATCGTTGGCGAAGCCTTCCAACCTCCCGATGATCAGGTCCATCGCATTCATATTGCCTTTGCAGACGTCCTTGACGCAAAAATTGTCGGTGGCCAGCTCTGGATTTGTCATTAGGCTTTACTCCCGAAGCTCCCTTCTAAACTGTTATGTTAACAGTGAGATTGTAATTACAAAACGCTGATACTCCTGATGTCAGACATCCATTGGAAGATAAAAACCCCATGACAAATACGGACAAATGTTTTTTTTACTTTATTGTTTGCCCAATACGAAGCCCAAGACCCACTCAAGGTAGAGGGTTCTTGAAGGGGATTGTTTTATTGACATAAGATTATGAACCCGACCCGAGACTTGAAGAGGTTAAGATTATAATGGTTGAGGAAACAGAAATCTATTCCATAAAGCCGCGGCTTTTTGGAAGAACCCGTTCGAATAGAAATTCCATCTTATTCATAGAATACGAAGGTAATTGGGATGTTTCGATCCCGTGTCCACGTTTTGGCGAGTTTAATCATAAAGGTCGGTGGAACTGGTAGAAATGGTAGAACTACAGTGTGTAGCAAATTCGTCCATGCATTGAATATTGTTACCATACCTAGTCTGGTGCTCCTGCTGTACGTCTCGAGATTCTTGACAAAATCCAAAGAAGGGTCTGCAATATAATCGATCCTGACCTGGCATCTTGACATCAGTCACTTTCTCTACAAATATTTTCATGGCAATTGTTTTGATGAGCGTTTCTCCCCCCCACACGCATGGTGACCCCACTACATGAATTTAAGCGTGATACTAGATTGGCAGCTAGGTCCCACCCTTTTACTGTTGAAATAGCTAAATGCAACCGCCACTTCTACGCTAACAGTTTCTTTTCTCGCACTTCCCACCTGTGGAACTCCCGATTTTTTTTTACTTCCCTGCCACCTACAATCTTAAAAAAATATAAATTCAACGTTAACCGCCATTCTTCTGCTTTCTTGATCCTGCTTCTTATTTGTATTCCTCATTTCTCCTCAGTAAAGTTTTGTCATTCACTTTCACTCCCTGTAATCTTCTGCGTCGTAGTGGCATTATCACCTTGCATGGGGTGAAATAATTTAAAGACATAGCGATATTAAATACGGATAATTGATTCGATTTTATAAAAGAAAAGATAATTCTCTATCCGTCCCACACTGCGTTGCGTGTGAGTGACTTACGGTACTTGTGCCATATACACAGATATAATTTTGCAATTAGAAATTAGATATTGGAATAATCCATACCCTCACTCAGTCTGCACGATACGTACCCTTGGCCGAGCAATGAAATCATAAATTTGAACGTAAGAAAAAAATGTTAATTTTTTGAGCCCCGAAAAATTAGATAGTTATAACATTTTATTGAACTTTTCGAAAATTATTCGGTAATAATTAAAATTATATCCTCAAAGTTTTTTTTTTTTTTTAAATTTGATGAAATATTTTTAGGTTTCTTATTGAATTAAGATATAAATGCGTACATGTAAACGTGCACGCATATTTGAATGAAATTAAAATGAAGATCTCTGTCGCGAGCGCTAATTTCCCATTGTCTGGCAACAATCCCTGGGTAACAGGAAAAGTGTATGAGCCCACCGTCTGAAGTGATTTTTATGAATCCTGCATTTATGCTGAATGTGCTTTCTAAGAAACGAAGGATTTTAAATACACAATTTCAGACACCTTACCATCAGTGAAGCGACAAATACCGAACTCGTATAGGCAATAAATGCTTGCAGCCATAGACAGAAAGGCGAAAGTTACTGAATATAGGCACTAGATGTTAAGAATAACATATGCAAAGTTGTATGCTTAAAAAGCAACAACAAAAGGAAACAAATAACTAACAGTTACTCTGGCAAATACTAGTGATGTGACTGAGGTAACAATTCAATGAAAAAGTCCTACCAGGATTCGTTACTGGCGACCACAATCTTAACAACATATGGAGATGACACAGTGTTGATAGCAGACACAGAAAGAAAAGTACAAGACTCCTACCGAAAGTAGCGAACGAAAGCGAGAAGAAAGAACTAAACATTATTTACATAAAAATGAAATGCATGGTTGTTAGCAAAAGGGGCAGCCCAACATGCAAATTACAAATTGGGGATACCAAAATCAAACAAGTACAACAATTTAAATATCTGGTAAGTGCTTTAACAGAGCACGGAAAGGCGCGTTGAGATAGCAAAAGATGTTTTCCAAAAAGCTAAGTAGAATATTATTAAGAGGCAGAAAAACTTCACTAGAAACAAAGGAAAGAGTACTGAACTGTTACATGATATCTGTCCTCCTATATGGCAGTGAATGTTGGACAATCTCCTCACAGATAAAGAAAAGACTCAAAGTAACAGAATTGTGGTTCTACAGAAAGATACTGAGGATACA